>JBBPCZ010000040.1:17631728-17678295 GCA_037974445.1 Brycinus macrolepidotus | reverse complement strand
GGGGTGTGATGGTGAGGGTGATGGTGAGGGTGATGTTGAAGGTGAGGTGGGGGTGAGGGTGAGAGTGAGGGTGAGGGTGATGTGAGGGTGAAGGTGAGAGTGATGGTGAGAGTGATGGTGACGGTGAAGGTGACAGTGAGGGTGAAGGTGAGAGTGATGGTGAGGGTGAAGGTGATGTGATGGTGAGGGTGATGGTGAAGGTGATGTGAGGGTGAGGGTGATGCTGACAGTGAAGGTGACAGTGAGGGTGAAGGTGAGAGTGATGGTGAGGGTGATGGTGATGTGATGGTGAGGGTGATAGTGAGGGTGATGGTGACAGTGAGGGTGATGGTGAGGGTGATGGCGAGCGTGATGGAGAGGGTGATGGTGAGGGTGAGGGTGATGGTGAGGGTGATGGCGAGTGTGATGGTGAGGGTGATGGTGACGTAATGGTGAGGGTGATGGTGACGGTGAAGGTGAAAGTGAGGGTGAAGGTGAGGGTGATGGTGAGTGTGATGGCAAGCGTGATGGTGAGGGTGATGGTGAGGGAGGGGGCGATGATGATGGTGATAGTGATTATGATGGCGACTTCCATCCACAATCCACTGCATGGTTGGAGGCGCTTCTGTCATGTGTCATCTTGAATTTACTGCTGCTGTGAAGACTGAAATGATCACAAACACAAGACATTAGTCATCAGCCCTGGAGATGTAATGTTGTCAGTATAATACTACTCAATTACTCTTCAGTGCAGACAGAGGAGAACGTGTAATTAAAGTGGTGGCAAACAAATCACACTAAATGACGCCCCACTGGCCGAGTGGGTGTTTAGGAAATTGTCAGTGATTACATTTGGGACCAAAATCTAATCGGTTTCAGAGTGGCCTCACTCGCCACAATAGTCTATGCATGAAAACAGCTTAAATTAGTAAGCAACTGCAGTACTGCGCAAAAGTCTTAGACTCCTGTACAAGCTGTTTAAAGTCATTTTTCTGAGCAGTAAGGCACTCTCTGCCAGCAAATTCAAAAGTTAACATTAGAATAAATGCAAACAAACAAGAGGCATTAAATAATATCAAGGTTTGGTTTTTTTTTGTGAAAAAAATACTTGAAGTTTTGTGAGCTGGATAGGGTTCAGTTCCAAATATCACCTCAATGCCTCCAGCCTTTGCACGGATGTGTGAAACTCCATGAGCAACTCACCTGACTTAAGCTAATTAACTGATACAGCTGAACCAGGTATTTGAGGTATTCGATGAAAACTGCAATGTAATAATGGGCTTCCATAAGGAGGTCTGGGAATGATTAAGCAAGCACATAGACATACATAAAATCACTTTTTACTGTATTAATATTATTTGTATAAATGCTAATATTAGCTTTTAAAAATGTATACTGCTCAGCTAAACAAGTTTTACATGTAATTTTCTCAATTTTCTTTTGCACGGATGCTGTATGTTTTATATAAATATAAAACATTATATAAAGTTATAATATTATAAAACATTATATAAATACAAAACTATGTATATAGAAAATGGGAAAAGCCATGTCATTTGTATTTGCAACAACACAGTTTTTATGTGTATATACATGTGTGTGTGTGTGTGTGTGTGTGTGTGTGTGTGTGTGTGTACTGACCATGAATGTGTTTTTTGCTGGAATTTGAGTTTCCCTCTCACTGCTGCAGGACCAGTGTCTGAAGCCCCCCTGTGTGGTTTACAGCGATCAGTGACGCTACACACTGGTGGCGCTGTTTCTCTTTCTATAAAGAGAGATGGAAGCGAGTGGGCGGCCTCGTTACTGCCGCCCCTCTCCCCTTTTTTTTTTCCTGAGACTGAGGTCAGGTTGCTGCGTTGATGCTGAGGAGGTACAGATGTTTGGAAAACTCTCCCATTCTCCACTGAGACTGCAGCAAGACAGGCCCCGCCCCTTTTTACTTCACTCTTCTACAACTGATGTCTCCTCAGTCCTCTGTCAGCTGATTTATTCCAGACACGTCTTAGTACAGATTCTCAGCTCTTCTACAGATATCACTTTATAAACACACGCGTCCCATGATTCCTGGTATCCTATTGCATGCTCTGATCCACACTTCTTACAGTCTCACCCTGCAGAACCACCAGGACCTGCCTCTCCTCCACTTGGGACAGTACATGGACAAAAATAGTGCACAGGGTGTATTATTGCTCCTGATTTGGAGGTGCAGGGGGAGTGCAGGAGTGGTCTTGGCCTGAGTTTATGATTATATACTTATTTGCTGCTGAAGAAGTTGTTCAGCACCTTCAGGTCTCCACACGCTGCTGTAAAACCTCCTCACCTCTCAGAGCACATGGAGCAGGTTTAACGTTTACTTCAGTTAACACAGCATTAAAGAAATAAACCTCATTTAAATTCTCAGCCAGAGTTTTTGAGCACGTATCTACGTGCAGACCATGTAAAAATATTTATTGTGTGTTGTCCTATAAATTTCTGCAGTTAATAAGAAAAATGTTGAAAAATATTGACGGAAAAAAATGGATTTCAAGCCGTTTCATCTACACCGTGCAATTTTTTCCTCCCACCTGCATTCCGACAAACCCCGTCCCTTGAACTCAGATTGGTTAGTAGCCCCTCGCTTTGAGATTTATGATTGGTTGAGGATGAAGGAGGCGGGACACTTTGAGCCAATCTCAGGAGTGGGTGCTAAGTACGTATCTGTCCTACTGTGAGAATCGAAACGCTATTGGTCAATCCTGTCTCAGCAGGAGCGGTACAGCCAGCCAATCCTGGAGCAGGAGGCGGGGCTGTTCGGAATACAGGTGGGAAAAGAACGGACTGCTGTTTGAGGGGGACGCGTCTATCCGCACACGGTCCAGTAGTGCTGAGGGAGAGGGGGGATTAAAAAACATTTCAAGTTGATTTCTTTCATTATCCTTGTTGTCCCGCACCCCCTCTTTTGTACCCGTCTGTCTCTGGTTTGCACGGTTTGGGTGTGAAGGGAGAATGGCGCTGAGAGGACTTCTTCTAGCGGCACTGTCTCTCAGCGCTCTGATTCCAGGACGTCCAGCTGCTGATACGGCCAAGCCCACGTTCAGAGGTACGGAGCTCTCTTCTCTCTGCCTAATGTCTGTGATGCGTTTTGGGGAAGTCTGAGAGTTTTTCAAAAGTTGTAGGGCAGCTGGTGACCTGGTGGTTAGGGAGTTGCCCCTGCAATCAGAAGATTGTGGGTTTGAATCCCAGGACTGCCCGTGGCACCACTGAGGTGCCCTTGGAGCAAAGTGCCATCTCCACACACTGCTCCCCGGACGCTGTGTTGCTGGATGTCCTCTGCTTCACTTGGTGAATGGGTTAAATGCAGAGAACGAATTTCACACTGTTCACACTGTGTGCTGTGGTGTGTTCACAAATGACAAATGGACACTTATTGCACTTGAAATTCTGTGGATTATTCACGTGGAATGTAGACTGTTTGTTGTCATTTTAATGTCATGACATTTTCAGACTCACTGTAAATGTGGTTTGCCACAACTTGTGTACATATAAACACTGAGAGAGTTTAAAACTGCTTTCTTACTCTGAGTCCTGGACCAAATGTTCTGCACTTTATAGTCCTTTGCCTAGCCAAGGACACCTGAACAAGCTCTTCTACCACATCTCAAGTCATTCATTAGCAGGGTCAGGGCTTTCAGAGTAGGGAAACCTCAAAAATGTTCAGTCCAGGGCTGGGACTGCCGATAGGGTGTGGGACACTGGGGTTCTGGATGGTGCCCCCTGCCCTTATCTGGCTCTGGGATGCTGATGTGCTTTCTGCTGAACTAAACTGAGAAAAGTAGTTTTACCTTGCTTAAAAGATGTTCTAGTTTCATACAGAGTGTAGCAGAGATTATGAAACCTTTCCTTCTCTGATAAATGGCTTTTGAATAGGTGGTGGTTTTGATTACATATGGGATGTGATTTAAGTTTTAGAGTTCGGTTGGTGGTAAGAGTCAATTCTGAGATCAGGTTCAACTGAGGCCTAATAGGCCTCTGATTGACTTTGTATGAATTTGCTCCATAAACGGGGTACAGTATGGCAGCTTAAAAAAACATTGTTCTAATTGTTGTTAGAAACTGTGTCTCTGTTGCAAGTGACTTCTATATTTAAAATTGCAGTAGTGTTTTAGTGTACCTAGTAGTCATGTGACCAGATCACATGATACACATCCATCACCAGGCGGGCAGAATGCCCAGCTTATTCTTTGGGATAGGGTTTATACCAGGGGTGTTCAACATCAGTCCTGGAGACCCGGTGTCCAGCACAGTTTGGTGATTTCCCTGCTCAAACACACCTGGTTCAACTCACCTGTTAATTGCCAGGTTTGGTAAGTCTGTTTGAGGAGGGGAACTACCAGACTGTGCTGGGCACCAGCTCTCCAGGCCTGGAGCTGGGCAATCCAGGTTTATACAAACAGTTGTACAGGTGTTTATGAGGGAATTGGTACATAGATGTTAATATGGCATTTACATGTGTTCATCATTTGTAATCAATGTTGCCCCCCAACAAAGGATTTCCCATTTCTCCCCAGTTCTAAACCATGTCATCAAATCTTTTCATCTCGCTGTGTGTCAGTATATTTAGAAAATGTATGAAGTGTGGATTTGTGAGCACATTTTTACATTTTTTAACAGGAAAAGATGGTGTGTACTTCATTGTCACTGATTCTGACAAAATGTTCCTTTTTCTGTAGAATGCCCTGTTGACCTGTTCTTTGTGCTGGATACGTCTGAGAGTGTGGCCCTCAGGCAGAAACCACCAGAATTCTACATCAACCAGATCAAGACCTTCACCAAGAATTTCATTGATGAACTGAAGGACACGTATGTAGTACTTCAGCTCAGTGAAGAAAAATGTCTTGTACTTGTACTGCCCATCTGTGTCCTGCACAGTTTGGGTGGGGGGGGGAGGGGGTGACACTTGAGGGTTGTTGCTAAGGGGAGTTATCCAGAAACATCAAAGATCATAAGACAATAAAGTGCATATTGCGTTGAATATACCGGTTAACAGTTTGAACTTAAACATATGATACATTCAAGATTGTTGTCCTCAAAAATTTAAAACAATGTAAGACTGTAATGCTCATCAAAGTGTGCCTTATTATGAGTGTGATCATAATAATACTGATTGTACACTTAAAGACTTTGTTGTATGTTCAGCCTTTGTTTCTCCTTGTGTCTAGGCGCCAGCCATGCGATCGATATGTGACATGGAACTCTGGAGCCCTGCACTACAGTGACGAGGTCCGCCTGATTAAAGCCCTCGTGGACTTAGAAACTAGACGTGACGAGCTTAAAACAGCCATAGATGGCATCAAATACATTGGCAAGGGAACATACACTGACTGTGCCATCAAGGAGGGTATCGCCGAGCTGCTTAGAGCGTAAGAAAAGACACACACATGCATCTGCACATCTCTCTCATTCTTTTATGGATGTGTGGGATCATAGTCTAATGTAAGGACGAATGCTGTTACATACTTGGATTTTAGATTCTTTTGACACTCACACATTTATATATACACAAAAGGTAATGGGAAGTGCCTCAAAGGTTACATGAGCACACACTCATGTAACATTAATTGAAGCTTTTAGAGCACTGGTTACTGTGCTAGATATTTGAAAGTGTGTATATAACATCGCCAAGAGATAGAACACTCCACTGTTGTCTTTAATATGCAATCCTAAATGCTTCTGAGTTTGCTGATTTCATTTATTATGTATATCTTCAGGGGCTCCTACTATAATGAGAATAAGTACATTGTGGTCGTGACAGACGGTCATCCAGTCACAGGTTACAAAGAACCCTGTGGAGGCATCCAAGAGGCAGCAAACGAGGCCAGGCAACATGGCGTCAAAGTGTTTTCTGTGGCCATCAGCCCTGACCAAGAGGTACTACATCCAGAACACAAACACACCCAGTAGCCAAAGAAAAATAAGAACAGCCCCCTCCACATTGAAATGAATTTCTTGCATAACATTTCCACTGATGCCCCAAATAAGCCCTGATATGAACATTCAATCAGTCGAATTCACACTAATGTTAGCTACCTTGAGCTGAATGGCTACATTGGGCAAGTTTTAGCAAACTCTAGCTGTGTAGTCAATCCCAGTCTGAGATAATAATATTCCAGGTTGCTATCAAGGGGTCAAATATTAAAGAGATATGTAGAAGGATTATTTATTGGACTCTTGGGGTAATGATAGCATTGAGCCTAGGTTTACCCTAGCAGCCCACTAGCCACCCCTCTGTTTCCTCCTATTCCAACAAGGCATGCTGTAAGGTAATCAACAGAATAACGTGAATGACTGTAATATTTACCAAATTGCAGCAGTGTCTGTTGGTGAAAGATGTAGGCATTAGTGTGAACAATGCAAGAAATCGTGAAACTACACTTAACCCGGTGAAGCTGTTGTGTGCTTATGCATAGATGCATAGATTTACCTGTGTATTGTTCAGTTCTATTTTCACTTTTTTGCTTATTAAAAAAATAATAATTTACTTATGTAAATATTACTAGGAAAAGTGAATAAAGTGAAGGGTATTCCAAAATGCCATCTGAAATGGTTTTATTGGAAAAATATCAGCCATCAGGTCCATGGCAAGACCACCAGTGAGCAGAGTGTATCACACAGCAGTGCAGGAGTATTCAAACACTGTGTCCACTTACTGTCCAGTCTATTAGACACATCTAACTTCTGGTCCACTTTTCTGATGTAAAGTTATCGATGATAGGTCATCTGATGCAGCACAGTTTGTGTTAGCCAGTTCTTCATCAGTGGTCAGTTTCCGGCTACAGGACATTGTTTGCTGGATTTTGGTTAGGTGGACTATTCTCAGCCTTGTGACCCTGAGAAGTTTAAAAGCTCCAGTGTGTGACTGACTGTGCAGCACATATAGAATAAAAGTAGGGTAAAAACATTTTTAGACTTTTAACAATTATTCCAATAATTTTTCTCAATACTATTTATTTTCTTTTTTTTTTAATTTAGCCACAATTTTAGTTCATTTTATATAGTTATTCATTTAAGCATAGTTACTATAGTTACTATGCTTTGCACATATAGTTTTGCAAAAATTAAACTTCTTCTTTACAAAGATACAGAGAGAAATATTGTGTTATGGTGTTACATTATGTTATGCTGTTAAATCAATGTTTTGGTAGATAAAGATGCTGACTGGAGTTTTCTTACCTAGATAACAGCAATGATACTGAAGTAACTTCAAACCAGAAATCTCTTAAAAATCTTTGTTTAGCGACAAATTGTCAGTCAAGCTGGTTTACCAAATAAAGAATCAAGTTCCTGTTTCATTGCTAACTTAGTGCTCCAGGTTCGTTGTTATAGTCCTGCTGGAATTTTTCGCCTTAAAGAGTGTAGAAATCACAACATAACATTGCCTGTTTAAGGCGGGACTGAACATAACGTTTTATGGCACTATTTAGGGCACAAACCAAAATTTCATTGCAAATAAATTTCATTGCAAGTGCAGGATCTTTGGTATGCAAAGACTTACCAAATTATTTCAATGCTTTTTATGCTAAATTCGTATAGATTTTGCAATTGGCCGTGTCGTCTCACTGCCCTTCAGTGTCTAACAAGCTTGACACCTCAAGTGTTACCAGTCAGAAGAAGTGCCAAAATAATAACCTGAATTTGGCTATTTGTCTTTTTTCAAACATAGTTTGCCATTTTTATGTCTTTTACTCAATTTCAGTTTTAATTACTTTAACATATCTTTCTTTAGTGGTTCTGAAATTGTGGGCGATGCTGGCTGTGACATGATTATGTAATCTGGGCATGATATAATTTTTTAATTTAATAAAATCATGTCCTTCGAGTAAATGTAATTTTCTTCTTGTGTTATGATAAGTTCTATGTAATACGGTGGTAAATGAGCCATACTTACAAATGTTAGAAAGTGATAGAAACAAAATAATTCAATACTTTACCTAATCCAGCAAAGAAAAAATCATAGGTCACAGTTACAGCTTTACTTATCTGGTCTGCATCATGCTGCCACATGTGATGTCCTTTCTTGCTTAAACACAGTGCTGATTCCATTGTGAAGAAAATAACTCTAGAAGTGACCTCTTTTTATAGATGGTCAGTACCAGGATAGGACTTCAGCTTAGACATGAATCATGATGTTTGAGAACTGCCTAGATGTCTGAGGAGTAGCTTCAGTTAAATGCAAACTTTGGAAAATGCTTGATTAAATTAAACTTAAGTCAAACTTCAGTCAGCATCCTCTACAAGGAACACGCTTAATTATGACACACTTAATTTTAGTTAGGGGTGTATTAATTCAATACTCAGTATTGGTATCGGTCCAGCACAGGCCAAAATCACTGAGTAATTGGTAAAAAGAACTGAAAAGATTATATGACGTTATCAACAATGTTGACAATAAAAAAGTACTTATGGCAGAATATCGATTGAATTTTTGCTTACCTTTTAAAAGTGACATCCAGCCGAGAGCAGCTTAATGACTTCACAGGAAGAAGGTGGTATTTATTCAAGAATGTTGTAAAAGAAAAAGAACAATTATGGCTGAAAGCTCAAAAAGAAGTAAAATCTGTGATCATCTCCTTAAAACAAAAGTTTTGCCAGTCTGACTTAACTTTCCACAGAAGCCCACTTTCTGCTGTCTATAAGAAAACATCCTTGTGTAGTTTCTGAAACAGCAGAACAGTCAGTAAACAGTAGCTTTACATCCACAGTGGAATGCTGACAAACCGAACTGATCTCTGAGCATGTGCAGTTCACACTTTAAGAAGTTTGTCAAAATTACCTAAAAGTTACACTAACAAACAGCACTGTAGTTCACCAAGTTACATTTCTGATTAATGAAATATTCTCGGCTGTATCAGTTTTGTTCATTAGAATCAGATGCTTTAAAAGAACACTGAACATTCAGCAGCTCGCCCATTGTTAGACACATTAGTTTCGTAAAGCTGTTTGAATATCTTAAATACAATTCATTCTGCAAACATACATTTTCGTATGAAAAAATACTATCCACTTGTTCTGATAACCTATTCACTCACAAATCTTCTCGACAATAAAAAACAGAGAAGCTATAGCTGAGCTATAACGTTAATCTATGTATTTATTGTTGTATCTCTGATTTTTAGGTATCTCTTATGGTGGCTTAAAATTATGGGCATGCTTAAGATGAAACAAAGCAGTGAATTCTTTTTCCACGATGGTTCTTTATGAACTGCGCCAACTGTGCCAAACATTTTGTTGTAGCAGCTCTTTACATTTACAGGCCACATTGAGGTTTATTAATTGGTTATTTGTTGATTAATTCACATGAATGACAGACTATCAAAGTAACAGTTTTTTGCAATCCTATATTTAACTAACCTCTTGATTCAAGCTGAAATGTACATAAACTGTTAAGTTCAGACTGTAATCAGCATGGATGTTCGTCCATGTAATGTTTTTATTCATTGACATCCATACAATCAGTTCAACGTTTGGCCCCTCTCCACTTTCATTTCAGCAGTCTCTGGGTTTCATAGGGGTGACATGACAATCGTGATAAATTCAGAATGAACTGTTTTGTCAAGTGACCAGTACATTTGGTTACTATAACAGTGCTTACACAGTATACCTGTGTAACTCTTTTTTATGTGAGATCTCTGCACTCTTAAGAACAAGTGTGATTGAGACTTTTTCTGCAATTCATGATTTTTTCCCCACAGGAATCCAGATTGGCTGTCATCGCCACAGATGTGAGATACAGACAGAACTTCACGGCTGCGGACAGCAGCCGCTCCTCACATTTGGGCACGATTCGCTCTATCGTCCACATGATTGTGAGTCCACCCATAGACAGTGTCACCAGGTCCCTCTGAGCTTTCATAACTACTCAGGTCCACGGAAATACACCTAATATCTCTAGGAGAGCCTTATAGCATAGGGTAGTTTAACATCTTAGACTATAAGGATCCATAGGAGGGCCTACATTTCCTCGCACCTGTAACCACATGCATTAAACGTTTGTTTCGTACTAGTTACTGAATCATTTATTGTAATTTCTGAAGAAAAAGTATTATGATTAATATCTGAGTTATAAGCCTGCAGTTTAAGGATTCGGTAGTGAGAGGGCATACATTTCCAGTATCAGACATTACTGCTAGCAAGATCTATAGAGTCATAGCTGTGTAATGTTGTGTAAACTCTTTGTCTGTGTTCTCTCTTCCAGACCAATGAAACCAAGGATGTGGTATGTTTGTTAATCCTGTTTTTTTTTTTTTATTAGTAACATATTATCCTTGTGTTTTTGATAATAACTGTAGTTATCTTTAACTACCTGACATTTTTTCTTTGCAGTGCTGCTCCTTTGACTGCACTGTGAGTATCGTCGTTGTGTCCTTTAAGTAGTCCAAAGCACAGATGTAATTCATTTTACTGCACCGTGTTGATTGTTTTGTAACTGTTTCATGTGATATTTTGACAGGCCTCTGGAGGCCCGGTTGGTCCTCCTGGTGATGCAGGGTACAGAGTAAGTATTAATGACTGGCATATTCCATCCATGATCCTTTCCTTTCAACAATGTTTGCAAACAGTGTTTTAATCTTATTCATGTGTGCACCAAGTAATATACTTAGTTACTGAACCTTTTGTAATTGCGTGTAACATGTGTAGTTCAGCACCACTATTTTCAGACACTTCCTTCACCCACAATTGCTTACTTTACCCTTCTTGCTCAACAGGGGGAAACTGGTAGGCCAGGGATGCCAGGAGAGAAGGGAGACACTGGGCCTGTGGTGAGCATCCATACATTCTCCCTACAGAACCAGCACATAAACAACACAAACCACATTGCCTCCCTGCAGCACACTGTTTATATCGCTTAAAGCTACACTGTTTTTTAAAAGACATTGAAGATACACAAATCTCACACAGGACAGATCACACAGATATACAACCTTTTTTCATGGCAGTAATGAAACCATTTCCAAAAAGTATAGTTTGGGTCAACCTCTGTAGTTTGAAAATGTGCTTTATAAATAAATTGCAATTTTTCTTTCTATTGTTGTAGATTTCCAGTAGACATACTGTCTGTTGTTGTTAAGGACTCCTGGTGTGAAATGCAGAGTAAAATGATCAACCTAACAAAAGGCTTGTAAGGCCTGCGCCTTTTTACAGTGCAGCTGTAAGAAAAATCTATTCAGTTTCTGACAATAGGCACAATATTCACTTACCTCATTAATTTATACACACACACACACACACACACACACACACACACACACGCAAAATAGGCTCAGACACTTCTGGAACAGGACCAGCTACTCCATTAAACACTGTATGTCTACTAAGCCAGCAGTTCCATTAAATGAAATTGACTGTTTATAATTATGTAGACACAACATCATTTACAGTATAAAGCTATTATAAATGGGTAACAGTGGAAAGTCCTCAGGAGGCCTAGGGAAGCACAGGGGTGAATTTTGGAGATGAACAATGCAGCTACTGTGGCCAGCTTTAGAATCAGAATGCAGTCTTAGCCTCGTTTGCAGAATACTGTTGTCAAGTTCTTGCCAAGAATGGAAATGCAGATTACTAAAAGGGAGAACTCTTCCAAAAGTGCCGTACGTGTGTAAACGGCATTGTAAGATTAATCACAGGAGTAGCCGAACTTATTTCCAAAGCAGCCATTAATTACCATGTTTTACTATGCTCAACACGCTTAGGCCATCTCCTTTCTTTCATTATCAACATCATCAGTAAGCCCATTAAGAATTATTACTGTTTTCTTTTTTCCTAAAAGGGAAATACTGGAGATCCTGGGCCAGTCGGTTATCAAGGCATGAAGGTTTGTCTTTCTGTAGTTCTATTAATTAATTCATTTTAAATTACTCTGTTTGGAATGGGAAAATGTTCTCTCACTGAAATTATTTCCTTTTCTTCCTTTATTTCTCCAGGGAGACCAAGGAGTAAGAGGTGAAAAGGTAAAACAGCCAAATTATAGTGGGGAAAATTGAATTCATTTTAATCGATTGAGTTTTATCCATGAGATCCAAAAGAGATCCAAAAGATTCTAATCTAGCTCTGTTCTTCTTGCAGGGAGAGAGGGGCCACAAGGGCTTCAAGGTAAGACCACAGTTACTGATTAGAACCAATTTTCTCTCATTTTGTTCTACCTTCAGATATTTTGCCTGTGCTTTAATGTTTCTGTGTGTTTTTTACAGGGAGAGAAAGGACACTCAGGAAGAGATGGAATTGATGGACTTAAGGTAAGTGCTTTTTTCTTCCATTTACATTTTGTTTTTCTTGCTTGCAACAGGGATGGGCATTTTTGATATATGTCAGTAACTGCAGAGTAACAAGTAATTTGCTTAGCATTGGAGTTGAAGAGTCGATTTAAAAGTCGGTTTAACACACCCAGCAAACGCATTTAACACACAAAAAACCATGACAATATATAAAAAGGACTTAGTCTGTCACGGTAACTGGTATATAAATAACAGTCAAGTAGTTTTCATTAACTTGTTTAAAATGGTACTACATACTTTTTGGTGCTATTCTCTGAATTGAATACCACTGTATGTCCTCTGAAGCTCAGGAGCTTGGATGGTGTAACTGTCCAATCCAATCAAAATTCACTTGAATTTCAAAGCAGGTAGTATTTTCTCCCAAACCCAGCCACTGGAGGTGCACAAGCCAGTGTATTTCTTAGTGCCAGTCCCAAGTCCGGGTAAATAGGGAGGGTTACGTCAGGAAGGGCATCCGGTGTAAAACTTTGCCAAGTCAAATATGCGGTCAACCTAAAAGAATAAGTATTTTCTCCCACAAAAAAGGCACACAGCTTTTCTATAACAGACAATTTAAAGTAACATTGACGTTAATGTTAATATTAACATTATTCATATTTAACATTATTATTAAACAATATGTTGACCCCAGCTTTGCAGTACCTGACCTCTGTGTCCTTCTCAATTAAATCTTTGATTTTTCATGCTTATGCTTAGCTCATAATTACAAGACACACATCTTGCAGCAAAAAGTAGTACCTACATTTTTTGATGATTCATCTCTTGTGTGCTAAGCTATTGTGCACCAAGCTCTGGTGCCTGTCTGGATTAACAGCACATGCTCATTTCTCCCCTGCCCCATCCTCTGTCAGTAATGTATTTCAGTTCACTGTTTTAAATTGTTTGTAGAACTCCTCGGCCTAACCCTACTGTAGTGCTTCAACATGACTGACTGATGAAAATTTTGATAATTTGTTATAAAGTTGAGCCAGGAACCACACAGTGCTGCAATCCTGGTGTATCAGATATGACTAACAACAAAAATATAGTTTGTTCCTAACTTTAACTTTTTACAAAATGTGCTTACGTGTCTCAGTGGTTCAATTGTAATTTTTTTCTGTTTATATTGAACATCTTGCAAAGGGTTTGGCAGCCGTCAGGGGAGTCATTTGTAGTGATTTATGTCAAATCAGGAGCCATTTCAGATTCCTCCTGAGCCTTCACACTACTCACGCTGTGCGATGGCCCTTTGTTTTTACAGCATGCTGTGCTTCACTCTCAGTCTTTAAAAGCCTGAATATTTATACTGGAAGTGTGTTTGTGTTTTATCTTACAGGGCGAACCAGGGTATGCCGGGATGCCGGGCTGCAAAGGGTCGAGTGGGCCAGATGTAAGTCTAAACCATCTTTTCTCCAGGTGGTTGCAGGACTTTGCAGTGTGAAATGTTCTTTTGACCTTGCGTGTATGTGTGTGTTGGCTAGTCATTAGTAGAGCAGATGGCTAAGCGGCTGCTCTTTCTGTGTTACTCCTAGTTTAAAGGGGAGGTTTGTGAGGCAGCTTTGGGTTCTTACACTGCGCTGTGACCTCATTGGGCTGTGGCCTTGCCGCTGCTCAAAACTGTAAAGTTCTGCTACTGAGCTAATCTTCCACTAATCCACCAGAATGCTGAATATATGTTTTTTCAGCATCACCATGGTAGCATGAAAAATATTTAAAATGGCTGAGATCAGCTCTCGCTAATAGTAAATAATAAATCTGATATGGAATCAGCCGCTTGTTCTTCATCAACCACCTGTTATCGGATAAAGTAGTTGTACGTCCCTTGATTTAACAATCACTTATTGGTCCATAAGGTGGATCGAGAGGATCTACTATCAGTTCAGTGGCTAAAACTGTGGATATCCCGCCCCTCTGCTCAGCTGGTTGTTTCTATAGTCTGCCAGTCACACTCTGTATATAACGGCTGTTTCTGCTCAGCTTACATCTGGAGCCCGGGGTTGAGGATGTTTGCCTCTCGAGGAACATAACATTTACCAAATCTGACAACCAGGCCATATTCAGAGCTTGCACTCTAAAGACTGTTTGTGCTTTATTTACATTCTGTAATAATGAGTCCACTAGTGGAAAAGAGTGGGCTTTCACTCCAGTTCCTACAAAAGTTATAGTAGAGTTTAGCCTTATGGTAGCATTCTTTCTCGCTTCAGTTAAAAATGAAAATGTTGCCCTCTGTTACAGGGTTTGCAAGGGGAACCAGGACCAAAAGGAGACCCTGGCCCTTATGGAACAAAAGGAGAAAAAGTAAGGAACTCCATCATTTAAGATTCGAAAACCATGCAAAGACTTAATTGTAATTTAAATATTTTTGTACATTTGAAATTGTAAATATTAAAATGACAGTCTAAAGACTGTAGACCACATACTTTAAGTTAGGCCTTGTTACTGGTATATGTATGATAAGCTGAATGATAAGTGTCACTCTTAGGGTGAGCCTGGCAGAGACGGTGACCCAGGAAGACCTGGTAACTATGGATCTCTTGGAAGTAAGGTAAATCACGAGTTCATTCAGTGGAGCTGAAAGTTAATCATTGTAGCTGTTTGTTTCCAGTTTTGCTCTGTTCCAAAAGTATCCGTACACTTCATCCTGTCTTGTAAAGTCTCTGTATCACAGCAGCCTTTAAAAGTCACAGATTTTGATGTTTATAAGTGATCTGTCTCCCGGCATTCTTAGCACCCTCAAATATGACCTTCTTACTGGATTTGGACCACTGTCCCATCAACACTTCTCTGATTGTTTTTGTAGGGTGACAGAGGACCAAGAGGAGCCAATGGGGACAAAGGAGAGAGAGGAGATGATGTAAGTGTTTTGTTTCCTGCTTTTCAATTCCTTTGGTGACAGATTAGTTTTGCATGGTGTATTCCCCACACAGACCCTTGAAGTGAGAAAGCTAAGGTCAAAGGAGGAGCATGTCTGCATATATACCAACATTAGTCACATTTTGTCCATAAAAAGTAAAAAAAAATAATATAGTTGTCACTAGTCAAGAACATGGTATAAATTATTTAATTAAAGTACAGGAGCAATCCAAAGGACACAAAAAAGGATAAATCAGATAGTAGTGTTCACTCAGCTATCAAACTTAGTTTAGTTGGTTTTTAGTCATTTCTGTTATTCTGGTCATTAATTTAGAAAAAATATTCCTGTACGTGTATACTGATGTGTTTTGTAACTGTGTTTGTGTTGATAAAAGCTGTGTGTACTATACAGTAAAGAAGAATAACAGTGATAAAAGCTGTTCGTACTGGAGATCAGAAATAAACACATGATTTCTTTCTGTACCACAGGGACCACCAGGACCGGATGGCCCAAGAGGCGACAGAGTAATATTTACATTTACATTTTAGTGCACTGTATATGTCATTTACGTTGAAAGTATTTTGCAGATAAATGTTTTTACTTCTCTAGGGTATAGTAGGTGAGAAAGGTGAACAAGGCGCCCGTGGAAACAGAGGACCCAGAGGAGAGCCTGTAAGTTTCTATGACCCTTCTCATCTGCATAATGCTCAGTTCAAATGCAGTGATCCATGTGATTGTACTGTGTTTTCATGAGCCTTACATTTTTCATCTATTATGTGGTGTATAAAGATGGGACAGAGTTAAATTTTTGAAGATTACTTCATTTGTCGTCCTTCAGCTGGACTGTAGCAGTGTAACAGATGGGTAGTATCTTCAAAATCCACTTCTGATCTCCGCTGGGGGAAATCCCCAGTAGTTTGAGCCTTTCAAGGAAATGAAACAGATTAATTACATATGGCAAAAACACACAGGTGCAAAACATATGAGTTTTCCAGATGTATTGTGTTTAATATTTAACAAAGGAAGTAAAGATTTTGCACCGTCCAGTAAATATCGTAAAAGTAATACGAACAATAATTATTAATAATAACTTCTGACCTCTGTAGGGTGATCCAGGTCCTCGGGGCGAGCAGGGACGTGAGGGATCAGCAGGACCTAATG
Organism: Brycinus macrolepidotus; assembly: GCA_037974445.1. NCBI lineage: Eukaryota > Metazoa > Chordata > Actinopteri > Characiformes > Alestidae > Brycinus > Brycinus macrolepidotus. The sequence goes on along the minus strand of JBBPCZ010000040.1, from coordinate 17,662,014 downwards.
GTGACCCAGTAAGTGCCATACCTAATTAAAAAGAGGTCTTAATATTTCTATAGATGCTTCTACACAACAATCAGATAGAAAGAAAATGGAGACATTTGCTTAAGTCTTCTGTTCAGATATTTCCTCTGAAAAAAGACTCCAGTAGTCTCATGTGTCTCCTCTTGAGTTTTAGAAATTAACTGTCAATGAAGTCAAACATTGTGCTTAGATTTGCCAAGATAATAAAGTCCATGTTTATCTGCAGCTCAGATTGAGGCAAGAATTTCAGCACTAACTCTCAATATGGCACCATTTCTCATCCAGGCTTAAGAGCCTAATCAGTTTTGATGTTGTGACTAACTTTTATCAATTTTATCTGAGCCAGAAGTATCTCATGTGTTCTTTATTATCTTACACTATTTCTCAGAAAAAAAAATGTAGGAGAACGAATATTAAGTCTCCTGAGTCATCAGAGCTCAACTTTGGAGCAACAAAACTTTCTTCCGGGCTTGACAACCACGCAACATCACATAACTGACCAGAATCCATATAATGTGACCCTATTTCTGCATAGATGTGATAATCGTAAATTAGATTTCCAGTTATTAGGAGACATCCTTAGAACTTTGAATGATTTAAAAGTCAATATACATGGAGGCCTCAGCACCTTTTTGTCTGACCATATGATACAAGACTCCTCTGATTCTTGAGCAGTTCTAGCTACAAGCTGACTTCATAGCTTAGGTATTTTGTGAGGCCCCCTATTTTGCCAAGGTCACAGTTAGGTTATGAGGCAAGCCAGACAACAGAGGAATACGTCCTGGCAGAGAATTCAGACTGTTAACTGAACTGGGGGATGGAGGACGAAAAAAAAATCGAAAAGGGGAGTTGATTTATGAATTTCCTCAGCCTAGAAGAAGGACTCCAGGTGGACGTTGTTAGCCCAGTCCAAACTTAAGCAACTTTCCTTCTGCATGTATCATACTCCCTAGTTTCTGGGTAGATAGATCAGTTGAAGCTTCAGTTATAGATTTAAAGACAAAAAGCCAAATTTAGTAATGGAAGTATTGGAAGCTCATACTCTACCAGTTAGCATTCTGCAGTCGGCCTGCCCAGTCACCACACTTTTGCCTTAAAATATATTGATTTACTAGATAATCTCAAATAGGTTTGCTTGTGTAGTTTCTGACATTGAATGATATACTGTTATCTGTAAAAATGGACAAAAGCATGTCGCATAGCCAAAACCAGTAGTTCCGCCATGTTGAAACTTGGATTGTCAGAACTTTCGTCTAATTTTTAGATAACAGTATAGGTGCCACCTCACAATAAGACAGTCTTCATAAAGAGTTTGTAAATGGTTTAAAACAAGTTTATTTATGATTATTAATAGGAGTACCATTGCCTTAGAGTAATTAATAGGCTGTTATAATAAAGAAAAAGGTAGAAGAAAGATTGGATTTGACTTTGGCAGTTTTTATCTGACTACCTTGTTAAACTCAGCCTCTGGAGAGCCACGGCACTACAGTTTTTTCGTTCCTCTTTATTTTAACAAACCTTCTTTGTTTTAGATTCTTTTTTAGACAAAGACAATCAAGTGTGTTATATAAGGGACCAGCTACAGATCAGTGCCAGAGTTTAATGGCTGGGGAGTCAAGGTTTCAGATTCAGGCCAGTCACATTCAGTCTGAATCTGAAACCTTGAGAATAAAAAATCACACCATTACAGCCCTGGTTAATGTACCGAAACTCAGAATATTTCAGGCCTTAGTGAGCGTGGAACAAACTAAGGCCGTATGTGTAATTTTTTGTTTTGAGATTTTAGAAACTTTGAAGTTTGATTTGAACATGATTGATGAATCTGTTCATACAAATACCCAGATTCAGATACAGACAAAGAAATTTTACTTGTATTGAATCACTTAGCCTTGAAGTAACTGAATCAGCAAACTAAATTCAAGTCATCCCATTATCATTTGACATATTCATCTCTGGACTGTTTAACAAGACTCAAAGCCTAGTTCAGCAAAGGAGAAAAAATGCAAGACATTTTATCCAGTGCAGATAAAGTGTGATTCTGTTTTACAAATTTGCCTTGGGTCTCTTTATTGCAAAATAAGATAATGTTGCCCAATGCAGTGTTTCGTTTTAGGTCCTTTTAGGTCTGCCTAGTGGAAATACTTGTCAAAGGTGAAGATGCCACAGTAAAGTATTGAGAACATGAAGAAAAACGACTTCAAAAAGATGTAAAATTAATTTGCCTAGGTCATGCTTTTGATTAACATTTGTTATCAAATGCAGTATCTTGCAGAGCTCCCATGTTTTCAAGGTAAACAGAGTTAGGTTTGTTTCATCTGTAAAGGATCTTAGGTTTTATGTGTCACAGCAGAGGACTGAATGGTGCAGGTTAGTTAGGATATCCTCATGCCCTCCTTCTCCAGGAGGCTTAGACTGGAAATCCACTTGAGAACCACACACACTTTATGTTTCAGCTTCCGCTTTGGATGTCCTGCTCGGGTTAAACTAGTACTGTTTTAGTGATATAGCACATGGAATGGCTTCTCGGGCTCCTTTTTCTCTTAAATGGCTCATGTTTCTGAGAAGGACCCGCCACAACCTTCCAGCTGTTTTAGTTCTGTCTCAGTACTGTCACATGGTCAGAGACAGGCAAAGATTGGCCACAGCCCAGATGTTTGGCTTCACAACTATGCATGTAAAGTCTGCTCTTTTACCACCATCTCAGAGGTTCACATCTTGTTTTATGGAGCCTGAGTACCAACTGAATGATGACCAAATGCGTTTTTTTTTAACGTTCACTGGCGGAGACATTTTTTCCAGTAGCAGTGGGTGGGAAAAGAAAAGCTTCCAAATAGGTGGAAAGCTGGACGGGTTTCATAATGCATGAGTAAAAGTCACTGCTCTTTTCAGGTCCTCCATTTTGCTGATTTAATTTTTCCATGTTTCAAGATTCCCCTTCAGGAAAATTAATGTTGCATATGATAATAAACAATAATGCAATTTCTACTGAGTCATTTACCATTAGTGTATTTTTGGTTTATGACTCAAGCACTGCTAAAAGCCAGTAGAAAGCTAAACTGTAGATAACTTTAAGCTTCTTCAGAGGTTTATTGAAGTTTGTTGTTCAAATTTGTCATGAATGGATTTCAGTGTTTAACCTCCACACCCTAGTTTCCCCAAAAGTCTATATAAACACACACAGGAATTTGGACTTCATTAGATACTTCAGCCTTTGCTATCAAAAGGAATCTGATCTGCATTTTCACATATGCAGCTCCCACTACTTTCTTTTAGGATTGTAAATGTGATTTTAAAGTGTCTTTAGGCTTTTGTAAATATATCTCTAAGAACTTCAGGTCCAACCTGTTTGATAATTCCTTCTCTATTTTTGACTAATCATATTAACATATTCTTTTGTTGTGGTAACTCAGTATTTTTATTTAATCTCTTACTTTAGGGTGAGGCAGGAAGGTCTGGGCTTCCAGGTTATCGTGGTGATGAGGGTGCCCCAGGGCCAGAGGTGAGAGACTTTAAGCTCTGAATTTTTGCATCATTATTAAACTGTGGCTTCTGTCTTGTAGAAACTATCCTAACCATGTTTTCTTTCTCTGCATCAGGGACCGAAAGGAATCAGAGGGATCAAAGGAGCCCCCGGAGACAGAGGTCTGATGGGAGAGAGGGTGAGTTAGTCATTTTGCTGACTGTTTAAAATAACTGATGAAAGCCATTTCCACAGTTTGTCTACAAAGTGATGGCTATAGTACTGACATTTAATTGATAGGGAGAAGATGGGCCACAAGGAAATGGAACAGAGGGTTGCCATGGTTTCCAGGTATAACAGTTTTTTCAAACAAAAATAAACACAATTCAAAATATATGTTAGGTTCCTGTAGGTGATTTCTCTCTCTGTATCTCTCAGGGCTATCCTGGTCCCAGAGGAGATCCTGGAGAGCCTGTAAGTATCCAGAAGCCATTGTAAAGATTCACTTTTATTGTTAGGATTCTTAACGTCACATTTTCATAGTGCTTCTAAATAATATCAGGTAAGGATAAGGGCGTAAATTATTAAGAGGAGCCGAAGTAAACAGACCGAGACTATGAGATCAGAACAGAATGTTGATAAGATGCTGACTCAACAGCAGCACTATTTTTCCTTTCTCTTTCCTTTTTCAGGGAAGCAAGGGAACTCCTGGGCCCAAAGGAGATGACGGTGAACCTGGGGACCCTGGTACAGATGTAAGTTTCTTGGATTTAAGTGAAACAATATCAGTTGCTGTTTCATTCAGTGTTCCCTGGTCCAAAATTTCTCTCTTGCCTTCTGACTATATTGTATATACCTCTTTTCCCCACTCACTCCTCTGTATTTCCACACAACTAATCTATCCTTCACTTGTTCCCCTCCCCTTGGCTTGTTTTGCGTCTGTTTGTTATTTTCACAATCTGTCGGTCTGTCCTCTGTCTAACTCTTGTGTCAGCTAGCCCAGCTAATAAAGTTCGTTACTGAGACTTGAAGTCTTTCTCAGCTCATCTGTCTGATAACAGTCTGCTTGCTGACACCAGCATTAAGTTCAGGCAGCCATGTGTATCGTGTTGCCATGAACACATGAAAGCAGAGTTCGAGGGGAAAGTTTTTCTTCTAATATGAAAACCTTATTTTTATTAGATAGATTGGTTAATGTGATTTGAAAGAAAGCGCCCTGGTGATGTACAGTGCCAGAGCAATCTGGTTGCTTTGGAAGCTTTACTTCTTCTTTTAAGCGAGCAATAGAAAACATGCATATGGGCCCTGTGATAAACAGGGAGTAGAAGCTTAAAAGAACCTATAGTAGCTCAGATAACGCTGTTAGATAAACAGCAGTTGTATTGTTAATCGAGAATAGCTTCTTGGTCTCTCTAGCAGCTTTTCGTCTATTCTTCATAATGCGTGCCTTTGGAAACTATGGCTTTCGCCAAGAATGTACTTTTCTGAGGCCAAGCTCCTCTGCTGGCCTGCAGTTTGTAATGGCTCCCATACGCTTCATATCCGACAGATGGATCCTCGGGCCTCGCAAAACAACACATGTGTGCAGCCAGTGGATTTTGAAGATTGGACACAGTAGTGTTTCTTAGCTTTTGGTTCTGTCGTGAAGTGGAAAGTCATGTGATAGAACGTGTTGGATTAGTAGGTTTCACCCAGGTCATATCAAAGGACCTCCTTTTGGTACAAACCCGTGTGTTCATGTTTGTATGAAGTGGTAGTATGAACAGCTTTGGCGGTGGCATGAAAGGAGAAGAAAATGCTTTATTATTACAGTGCTAGATCCTGCCCTTTTTTGGGCTTTGCTATCCTGGCATGAATTCACGTAGTAACTGTCCGAAAGGGAAAATGGAAGAAAAGAGGTAAGATGGTGGAAGAAGTAGTAAACCTTTCTGGCTATAAAACCACAATTCAGCAGAAACTGAATTCAGCCAGGAAAGCAGGCACAATACCCAGCACACAAAAGTTCATATGTGTCACACTGCAACCTGAGAATGCTAACGGCAGACAGCATACATTCTTGAATGCTGTAATTTCTGGTCCGTGGTGCCAGTGGAACACAATGAACCACCAGGCATCATAGGTTTATAACTTCCGCATCTGTTACACTGTTGACAGAGTCACATGCTCTGTTGATTTCAACCACATCTGCATGTCCAGAGTCGTCTTTAAAGTAGTGCTCCTCTAGTATTCCCCTCTTTAGGAGTTGTTGTGTTTAGATAGAATGGCCTCATAATTACTTTGTGAAATGGGTAAACAGTCGATTTAACAGTACTAAGTCACGGGCGCTCTTCACTCTGTCTGTGTTTACAAGACGGTGGAAATATGTAGGATTCAGTCCAAATGAATAAACAGCTCCGGCCCACTGGGGTGGCCACCAAAACCACTGAAAACGTTCTATAAAGAGTTCAGCCTTGCAAGGACATGTTTATTCCCAACAGGATTTGCAAGCTGGAGGGGTTTGGATGTGGAGCCTGACCCTGATAGGGTGGCCGTATGACCCTATAGTCATCTACGTGTTTACAAGCTGTGAACGCTTCTACTGGTGAAATGATCAATTAAATGTATTATTCAACCTCTGGCACTAGTAACGTTTTGTTCTGGCAGTTTGAGCGCTGGCAGGGAACAGATGTAGTGGAATGCTTTATTTTCAGTCAACACTTGTGTTAGTCTCCATGTGAGATGATAATATGGGTGGGGAGAGGACAGCTGTATATGAGAAAAGCTTTCGCATAGAACCAAGACATCAAAGGCCTGTCTCAGTGATGTCATGCTCCATATTCTGTCACATTGTGATGTCACAAAAGCAGACTTACACCTGGAGCCCATATTGTGACCTCATGGGTTTGACACAGGAATGGATCCAGACAACGCCAACATCCTGTTTCTGTTTCTTGGGACAAAAGAGGAGGTTTTCAAACCTCAGTCCGCTCTTGATGTGTGATCTTTCATCACACATGCTCATATTAAAACACTGAGCTCATGTTTTGATTCCTGAAAGAGATTACCGTCTTGGGTTATTTGTAGCTGTAGTGGTGTCAATTATGTCTTCAGGATCTCATGACTTTGTCATCTGGGCTTCATTTTGGATCCCCACAGTCTTTGCAGCAACAACATTCAGTCCATAATCCACACTTGTTGGCCTCCATGTCCAGAATACTTTTGGAATGCTTTATTTGGAGGTGCAGATGGTGTCTTTTAGTCACCTGTCTTTTAGTCTCATATTTTTACACCTTTACGTTCACAAAGAATGGACAAACCTGAAAAGGCTTCATATGGTTGCAACATCCAACATGTGCTTCATGGCTTGTGGGTCGAACCACATTGGTTTTGACAGAACAGAGTAAAAACATATGACTTCAGAAGGACTTCTGAGCCTTTGGCCTATTAGAAATCTTGGAATGCTGTGGTGTTGAAAGAAAAGTACTGTTGATAGAAAAGAGAAAACTGATGAAGCAAAAAACACCAGATTTGAAAGATGAGCACCATTCGGTACACAGTTTCACTTTAGGGCTGCAGGGATTAGTTGTATTTTTGGTAGACCACCCAGAGGCCCAACCTATGAAGGTCACTGTTGCTTAAGGAGTTTGACTTAGTAAGTCAGTGCATGCACAAACATCACCTGAGACACACAATAGGGGACAAAATTTACCTAGTTAAATGAGCTAGTTCATGGACCTGTTACACATCCTGCACTTTAGCATATAAACAATTAAATAAAACAGAAAATACATTATTTCAATAAGGCCAATAAAGACAGAAAAACAACAAAAGCTTTTCCTTTTAATGTGCATTTACCCAGTGGCAAGTACTGGTTTGAGCTCAGGCTGTGTCTGACTTCAGTTAAAGTATGTAGTGTTATTTGGCAATGTTAATCTTCCAAGCACTTCTAAGTCAAGGGACCCTGACCACTAAGTTCACCAAAATAAGTTTTGAGATAATGTCATAATATTAGAAGTCATCAGCTATAATACTAATTTTATTATTATATTCTAGTAACTAGCACCTAGCTAGACAGCTTAATTTAAGCATTTTCATGGGTTTTTCACAAAGCATCGAAGAAATTCATGTAATACAGATTTATCTGTTCTCATTTGCAAATACAACAGGTGCATAAGGTAGTGCAACATTGTAAACGTCACTGTTATTCAGACTCTAATTCCACTACTATCATAAAAGTGTCCCCAATACAATATTACAGAGAGCATTTCAGTATTACAGGACAGGACAGCATTAAGAGTACTTAACCCTATCCTGCCTGAGCGGACTATTACATTTTTTGACGCTAATGCTGACACAGAAAAAAACTTGTTGTGTAAAATTATGCAAAATGTGGTTCAATATTAGCCAGTCTTTATAAAATAAATGAATAAAAGAATTATCTTTTTTTTTAAAAACTAAGAATGAATTATTTCATTCTTAAAATCACATGTTTTAAACCTATTTCTGTGTAAAATAGAGGAAAAAGTGTATAAAATATTCATAATTTTTAAGTAATTTCAAAAAATCCAAATGGATGTACCATCTGCTGTTCAGAAGTCACAGTAAATTTGGTGATAAATGTGGTTTATTTTTACTGTTCATTTTAAAATGTTCATGTAACACTTTACTTATCTTCAACATCCTCCTAAGCCATACACCCTCTGAAACTGTGTTTAGATATCAAATCCATTATACTAAACACAAACATACATTTAGCGTAAAGTGTTACAGAAAGTGAATGAAAGAACGAATGTATATATTAGTTATTAAATGCATATTAAAGCAAGCCCCTTCAGTCATACTTACACACTTAGCTAAGAAGTTTGAACGGGATTAAAAATCTGATATCTGATCAAAATAAACTCTTTAAATAGAATAAAAATAAACTCATTTGTGATTCAGTAAAATAAACTGTATGAATAAACTGGGAACACATCTGTCTATTGCATTGTTGTTAGTTAGTGCTGAAAATATATCATTTATAACAGATAATCCAAGTAAAAAATGGACCAAACATAATAGTAAAAAGTTTTTAAATAGTCTTATGACATACGACAGCCACAAACCTTTTAACCAGTTATATCAAACAGTAGGTCATCTTCACATGGCAACTTTCTGATTTAAAATAGAGGACTACATGCCTGAGATGCAGTGACTGAAGCCATGGAAATGTTTGAAGTTCGAATTTGGTAAGTGCTATCGCAATCCAACTGTGCAAAAACTACCAAAATAGTGGCAACAGGATATAAAATGTATTATATAACAGTATAAAAATGTGCAGGACTCTGTATGTGGGGGATACAATTCTGATTTAGGAATATGATGGCCTGGGGGAAAAACTGTTTCCCATCCAGGCAGTGACGGAGGGAGAACAGAGTGTGGGAGGGATGTGTGGGGTCATCCATAATGCTGGTGGCTTTTCAGATGCAGCATGTGGTGTAGATTTCCATGACTGAGGTGATCTCAGAGAATGTTTTCTGCCGACCTCACTATCAGCTGGAGAGGCTTGAAGTTTGAGACCGTACATTTCCCAAACCAGGCTGTGATGCAGCTGCTCATGATATTCTTTGTAGTCCCTCGGTAACCTTGGTGCTTGGTGCTCTGGATGTTCTCCACAGAGGAGCTATTCAGCGGAGAGTGATTATGGCGTGCTCTTCTGAATCTCTTTTGTTTTCTCCATATTAAGAGACAGATTATTGGTTCTGCACCAGTCTGTGAGCCGTTGTAGCTCCTCTCCCTCGTTGGTCAAGGGACTTGATGAAACTGCTGTGAGTTGTGTTGCCTAGTCCAGCAGTGTTCTGTGGCTTAACTTGGAGCAGAGCCCTCTTCACATCAGCCATGGTCAGGCAGAGCACTTGCTAATTGAGGAAGGGGTTGTCTGCTTACCTACCATTTTGTTCTGTGCCTCAGATTGCACATAGAAGTCATTCAGAAAGTATTTAAGGCACACTTCTCCATCATAGGCAGGTGCAGATGTCCTGTAGTTAGTGATGGCCCGGATGCCTTGCCAAATGTGCCGTGTATACCCCATGGTTGGCCTTTGTTATTCTCAGAACTTCCACCTCACCTGAAAGCAATCCTTCAACAGTAAGAAACTTGCTATAATGTTGATCACTCTCTTTTAATTTCCCCTTACAAGCCATAGAAGACCTACCTCTTTAGTTTTTGTGAAGAGCTGCGAAAGCCCTTGAATCATGCACAGAAACCCTATTGGCAATGGAAGAAGTTCATGCTGTGACAGAGATAAAAGATAACTAAAATAACTCTGCAATCAAAATCAATTATTAAAATCTTTACTGTGATTTACAGCGGTGTCTTAAACGGCCTGCCAACTGGCTTCCTAATAAATAATAGTCCTAGTAAAGGAGGAAAGGGTGAACTGTGCAAATCACAGTTTTTTCTGCTTGACTAAATGGGTGATAAGGACTGAAATGGATGGACAGCCAGAGAAAACAAACTTGGTAAGGTTAACATAAACTGTAGTGATTTAAATGCATAATCAAGCCCCAGCTGCAGAAAGTCACTGATCAATCATCTGTCCAGTTTACAGGATGTGGAAAGGCTTTGATTTTGCCTCTGATGTGACCTTTGCATTTTGTGAGTTACTCGTGCAGCCATATGGTGCTAATTTCTGGGCTCTGTGTATAGTGTACTGTGATCTTTTTGAGACATTCGGCCTGTCACTTTAAAGTTCATAAGGGGGTCCGTATGCCTTTTTGTATGCATAGTTGCTCTGATCTGGTTTTAGGCCATGAGAAGTAAATTTAGTTCTTGGATCAAATTTAGTTCTCTGGTATGTTTCTACACTGTACTGTACTCTCTTTAACTTATACTAAGTTCTTTTATTTATTCTAAGCTTAGGTTTTTATAAGTTTAAGTTAAGCTTGTAAGATCATTTCTGCCCTGGACAATGTTCCCAACTGAATATTAATCTCCCATTCTCTTTTCTGGTCTACTAATGATACCATAGAGCCGTTTTGCACTGAGTGAGAGTTATGGCTATATATATTAGATATATACAGAGCTATAGAGAGTTATATAATTATACATTAAACTACTTAAGTATGCAAATGATAAATTACAAGCTTTTTATTGCATGCTGTGAGCATCAGATGTTTTGGATGAGTTATTTTGGTCAAAATAATGCAGGCCAGTGTTTAATAATGTCAGTAAATATGTTTATTTTTTTTTTATATATTGGCATATCACAGCTGCAGAGTGTAAGAAAATAAGCGTGATATGGTATTTTCCATATTCCGTTGAGTACAAATAGAATCTGGATGAATATTTTTCTCCCTTTTTTGTTTTGAAGTATCACAGTATTTATTGTAACAGCCTCAGCCCTTCTGTACATTTCTTACTTCTGTTTCTCATTCCCTCATTATAATCTCTTAGTTTTATCTGCTATGCAGGACTGCCTCCAAGTATCAGCGCCAGCTGACAGAGTTGAGGACATGAGGGTTTTAGCCCTTTTCCTAGTTGCTTCTATGGCGTATCATGATTATCTGTTGCTTCTCTTCTTGCATTGTAGCATATTCCTTGCTTTATAGGCTTTCCATATGTTAAAGTGGAAATTACATGGTGTTCAACTGTACAGTCCCATTATTGTACTTGTAAAGATGTGCCGCATGGATCATGGCTGTGCATTCTTCCTTCCTAAGTCTGGAGCTCCTCTTTAAGGTTGCTTTTCTGCTCACAAGCACTATTTGGAAATGTTTTTGTGTGTTTATAAACATCTCGTGTGGCTACACAGCCTCTCCCAGGCCAGGGGGGCTCACATGGTCTGATATCTGTTGAGTTAATTGCAGTGGGGCAAAACTATGTTGCCAAAAAGATCTAAGCTGTTTCTGTCTCTACTATTAGACTGTACACTACGTGACTGAGACACGTCTGAGCTTTGACCTGTGGAGTTTTAAATAATTGAAGCAACATGGGAGGTGTGAAAGGAGCAGGTGATTGGTATTGTACATTCAACCTGGCATAAATGAAAAGGCTACAGTGTAGATGTATTATTTGGGATTGTGAAAAACAGAATAAAAAAATAAATACAAAGGCATTTGCGACATAATTTTATGACAACTTTCATCTGGAAACCATCGAATGCATCAAATGTAATACTAACAAGCCGTATCAGTAAATTACCGTGTCAGATTTGTGTACCTCTTGTATTTCTCAAGTGGTTCTAATAAGACACAGCAAGATTTCACAATGAAAGATTGCCTGCTAACATCTCTGAAAGAAAAATTAAGATCAAAATTTGGTTAGGGCCGCAGATGAGCTGCTAGAAGCTGCTGGAACAAGAACTACTTTTTTGGTGGAAGAAATTGCAAATGCAGATGATGCAAAAACATCTAAAACTGTGTTTGGGGCCTCTTTGCTTTGCTTTGCAAAACTGCCTAAAATTGCATAAAAATAATTTGAACACTCAAGGTTGTGTGGTATTGTAAAAACAACAGAGATATGATGATCTACACCACTTTAGTTCTCCCTCAACTAAATCATGATGTTATCCATGGTAAAACACTCCCTTTTATGTTCTGTTAACCAAAACATGACACTGGAAGGTATCATATTGCTCTCTGAAATTACACTGCGCCATAACTTAGTTTTCACTATCAAACAAATGTAGGCACTGCCCTGCTTGTAAACTTGAGATTGATTGGGTCTATCTTGCATTCCACAGAATAATCAACCAGGAGAGCCCGGGCCTAAAGGTGCAAAAGGCCACAGAGGACCTGAAGGAAGACCTGTGAGTCAATTTTTGCCCAATTTTTACCTCACCTAGTTTTTACTGCCCTTGTCATGGGCCATCTTTACTGTGTGATGTTCGCTGTAGTATGAAGCATTAGGTATGCAAAAAGGCAGGGCCTGTGAAGTCCAGTCTAAGGAGTTGTTTTGCTAAACCCAAATGTCAACTGATAAAATGTACTCATATTCATTTCCAAGCAACACCAAATTTAGTCTCTCTTGCTGTGTCCAGCGCTTTATTATATTTTGCTCATATTTCTCCACTACTGGTGATGAACACTGTCTGTGAGTTACGAGCCTGTGGGAAAAGAATCCAACCACTCTCAGGCAGCAACTTCACTGAGCTCTTCTGTCTTTCTGGACACCATCCAGAAAGGAGGAGACTCCTCTGCCTCAAAAATGCTCTTATTTGGAGCTGGATACTCTCTGTAGCTGTGTTATTTTTTTCCTTTTTTTTCTGGCACAGCCCCTCCTGTGTACTGTTTAAGGAAACAGGGGTTGACCTTAGTGCTAATTTGTTTTATGGCCAGGTCAATGTTATGTAGGGAGCGTTTTGTCTTAGAATTTGGTGTGTGTTTTTAGCGTGCGATAAATAATTCTCACACAAATCTCATTGCTCTTCTCCTCTGCTTTCATTTTAATGACCAGGGACCACCAGGACCGCCTGGGCCTCCGGGAACTGATGTAAGATGGTCATGAGTGTTTTTAGTGCAAAATTGTTATGTCATTTGACAAGCTGTACTCCTTTGTCATACTGTACGTTTTCTGATCTGTTTTAATCAAAGCTTGTAGTTTGGTAACACTAGTCTGCTCACCTTTTCTTTTGATATGCACAAAGCTAAAAGTATTTTTAATTAATGGGTTCAAAAGTTAAGGCAAAACATTTTACCTAGAGCCAAGCATACCAGTCTGCAGTGTAGTGCGAAAACTACATGAAACTAGTACCATGCACCGATATCGCAGGGCCAAGGACGATAGGAAGACTTCAGGAGTGGAATTTAAACGAAAGCCAGAGATGATTTGATTTAGTAGCACGACAACTGTGGTTATCCTTCAGTCTATGAAGAAATATGTGTGAAGAGAGACACAGATTACATGCAGTATTTCCAAGTCTTTGGGGACAGTTGTACAGAATTTATCTTAATTAAAACAAGATGGATTTTTGTGCCTCCATTTTGTGCAACAAAATGACTGCAGTTACAGAAAATTCAGTGTCTCTTTCCAGTTTTAGAGCAGCCCAGTTAACCCTTTTATTTATTTATTTGTTTTTCTAGGAGTGTGAGATTCTAGATATCATCATGAAGATGTGCTGTGAGTACTCAGTTTCTCCACTGACAACATCTGTGTTGTATTTACCCATTACTTCTGGACTCATACCTACAATATACATAAACTACCTCCATAAATAGCATACTAACCTTAATAGCCAAGCTAAGTCACCAGTTTCGAAAATTCCCAGTGTGGTCACCAGTTCAGACAGAGTTTTGTAATAGAGATGCTTTAAAAGTGATAAAACCAGAGTCATCAGGTGTCATCTGATCATTGTTCAGTAAGAGCTTGTTCATGTCTCAAAGAAATAGATGCTGTTAAGAGTTTTTGGCCAACTGTGTTGAAGATATGAGTAATATTTTGTGCAGCAGCAATCTCCCAAGATTTTAAGTAGTTTTAAAGGGGTTATAGACTGACCATTGCGAAAAGACATTCTGACATTCATTTGGACAGTTTTTACTGAAACTGTCCAAATGATTTTATTTCAAGAATCTCGATCTCAGTAGTCTTTAACTGCACTCATTTGACTCTCATAACATATGCTACTTTGTGCATGTTTAGGTCAAAATCTCATGCGTGTTCCATTTTTTGAATCATTTCCTTTCACACCATGCAATGCAAATTAAAATACTTGTGGGTTTTCTTCTGTTTCTTTCAGCTTGTTGTGGTAAGTATGGCTTTTTTCTTTTACTTTGAAGTGTGCAAGAGGAAATGCCTCCACAGTTATTTAGTTTGGATTAGTACTTGTTGTCTCTCTTTCCCATCTGTTAGAAACAACTGATAGAAATAGTAGTTTTGGGAATTGTGGTTTCACTCGTTCATGTTTGTTTAGAGTGTAAGTGTGGACCCCTGGACATTGCCTTTATTGTGGACAGCTCAGAGAGTATCGGTGCCACCAACTTCGCCATTGCTAAAGACTTCATCATAAATGTCATTGATAGGCTCATGAAGGATCAACAAGTCAAAGTAAGTCTCCGTTTCTGACTGACGCTCACTAAATGTGTGGCCCATGTAGCCCTCACTGAAGCACTGACTGTTTGTCATCAAAGCTATATACAACCAACCACAGACTCAAGCTGCCAAAGTCAGAACACTGAGTGAGGGAGGAGAGGGAGGACCACTCTACCCACCCAGAAAGAGCAAAGCCAGTTGTGATTTCTTAAACTCTTGTTAACAAATGGGGGCTCAAACTTACAATCTCCCAGTTGCAGAGTCAACACTTTTGCAGTTGCAGAGTCAATACTTAGACAGTTGCACCACTCAGAATGCCCAGTCAAGTATTTTTCCTATTACTGATGTGTTAAAGTTTATAAACATTCCGACCAGACGTGAGTTTGATTGTACAGATACTGATGAAACTGAAGCTAAAGATGAAACTATTGGTTTCAGTCAGGTTTGACTGTACACAGCTTTGATGAATAAGGGCTGTTACCACAATTTAAACAGATAACTCACCTTCAGTAATGCTGTGGTAATGTGCCTAACTGCTTCTGTCCATTCTGTGTACAGTTTAGTAAGAATGAGTCTCGAGTTGGTGTGGTGCAGTACAGCGGAGCCAAAGCACAAGAGGTCATAAGGATTGATGATACTAACATCCGGGACCTAACTGCGCTCAAGCAGTACGATGAGCACAGAAACACGATTTCACAAAACACATCAGTTTCCTAATGACTAGGATTTTTGCCTCCATGTGAATGTCTGTCTTTCTCTCCTCAGGGCTGTAAAAGACATGCGTTGGCTGGCCGAGGCCACCTACACAGGAGAGGCCCTCCAGTATTCACTGGACCAAATGCTCGACCAGATGGACAAGAGCAGAAGCGTAGTAATTGTTCTGACCGACGGCCGTTCAGATACCAGACGGGACAAAATGCCTCTGGACGCACTGTGCAACAAAGGCCTGAAGGTAGGAGAGGAAATAATGTTAGCATCTTCACAGGTTGATGTAACTTAATGAAGAATGTTTTTACAAATGTTAATACTAAAATATGAACATCATTATATTCATATATCTCCATGGTAGGTTGGTGGTGTAGGTGTGGTAGACTACGCAGGCAGAAAGCCCAGGTTGGAACAACTGGATGAGGTGGTCTGTAAAAATGACCCCAGAAAAGGCTTCTCCTTTATTCTTGACAACTTTGCTGTGCTCCTGGATGACAGTTTCCTACTAAATATCACTGAGAGAATATGTGAAGGTAAGATGCTAATCTTATTGTTTTGTTTAATTCTCTATAGTTCAGCTGATAAATCGATGACATGAAAGACTAAACGTTTTTGGTCTTTTTTTTTTTTTTACAGAAAAGAAGTGTCCCAATTACACTTGTCCGAGTAAGTGTGCACATAATAATACACATTTAATTTCAACATATTCCCTCATGTTTCCCCCTGTGGCTGCTGATGAACATCTTGCTAAACATTTTCTGAGAAAATCTGTAGGGATTATATGAACACATATTTCTGTATGGATTGCAAAATCGTTACCGTTAACTCCTAAACCCAACTTGGAAATAAACTGGTCATCAGTTTTCTGAGTCGTAAATATTATGTTGGACAACTATCAAGACCCCCAGAATTATAATGGTTATAGAGACAAACTGCTAAATTAATGTATGTAAATGTAAATCTGATTCCTCTCTGAGCTGAAATCCTATCCAGATGTTGACCATCTGTAAAAGAGGGTCCGTCCTGCAGGTATTTTGTTCACTATGGAATCAGCACTGTATTTAAGCAAGAAAGGATGTTGGGTGTGATTGGGCGAGAACATCTTTAAAAAACTTTTCAAAACTAGTTTGCCCTTTAACACAAGAAAAAATTGTATTCCAGTTTCCTTCAGTCAGCCCACCGATGTCCTCATTATAATGGACAGCTCAGCTAGCGTGGGCGCCAAGAACTTTGAGATGACTAAAGAATTCACCCAGAAGCTGGCCAACCGGTTCCTGGGTGCAGAGAGGCAAGGAAACGTCCAGGTTCGTGTAGCTGTTGGTCAGTACAGCAGAGCGGCCCAGCTGGAAGCTGACTTCTCCAACAACGCCACTGAAGTGACTGCCAAGATTGCAGAGGCCAAGTTCCAGAACCTCGGTACGCAGGTGACTGAGGCACTCACTTTTGCCATCAACCGCTTCAGGGGCGGCAGGCCCAGGACGAAGAAGCTGCTGGTGTTTTCAGATGGCCGTTCGCAGGGCATCAACAACATCCAGATAGAGAGGGCTGTGGAACAGGTGGAGAACAATCGCATTGAGCTTTACGTTCTGGCTGTTGCAAATGAGTTGAATGAAGCCAACCTGCGCACTTTGGTGAGTCGGGGACGGCCCTACGACAACAACTATGCCTACCGCCATCTCTTCAAGGCCCCTGACTACCGTGCCCTGCTCAGGGGTGTCTTTTACCAAACTGTGTCGCGAAAGATTTCACTGGTCTGAGGGGGGAGGGCACATCAGCTAAGAAGACAGGGCAAAGGCAGGGCAAAGGCAGGGCAAAGGCAGGGCAAAAGAAAGAGGTATATCTACAAATACAGAGTAAAGCGCAGGGCAGTAGAGCACAAGTTTAAATTTTTTTTCCTCATTTCTTTGTGACACTTATATCAGTTTACATCATGTAGGATTTCTCATAGTCATGGATTGTTTAAAGTGACAGAAAATGATCTGTCTAGCATAGACAGTGAAATTTTGTATGTAACTTGTATGTCTTTGGAAGGAAAAGAGATTATTGAATATAATCTCATGATCAAGCCATATCATAATGGGCTTTTGTTGGTCCCTGGTTAATTTTGGTGCTTTGGACGTACAAATTCCCTAGATGTATTGACCATTGATATATTCTGGAAATTACTTTTGAAGAGTGTGTCCAGAGTTTTATGTACAGAAATTATTACTGTTTGCTGGTCAAGAGTTGATGCATACATTGAGTCATCCTCCCTGCACATGCTGAAAAAATCCTTGTTTGGAACAAAATATCTTGTTAAAGTCATGTTCATGCTCACTTAATGTGTCTTTTTAAAGTCTGAGTTAAACCAGTACTCAAATCTTCTCTTTGTTCCATTTTTGTCGTACAGTGTATCACTTGAATATGAATTTGGTGCTAACAGTGTACAAACAGGCTCTTTTGGCATAGGCGTTTCTAGGGTAGCACCGACAAGGCACAATCTCCCCCCCACCCCGCCCCGTTCCCCACCTCCCCAGCAAGTTTTTTTTGTCAGTCTCCCCCCCACTTTCTGTCCCTTTGACACATAGCGACAGAATGGCTAGGAACGCCTCTGCTTAAATGAGAAAGCAACATTGTTTCAAATTTGTCTCAGTGCCTTAAACCAAAGACAGTTTTTTATTACCACTAGGACTGAAAAATTGTATGTCTTATTTCATGAAGTATTTTCAATAAAGAATGCTTCACTCCACAAGTACTGCCTCTTGTATTAGAATGCAAATTTGAAAAATACTATGTTTTACCAACTTTCTAAGTGGATGTAAAACTTCCAGTTTACTGGAGTGATGGGGAATTTCAAGGTCCCTTTTGGTCTCAGAATTGACATTTCCCGTTTTGATATGTTCTAAATGTTTAACAGGATGCAAAACCTGTGTATTACTTATTGTATTACTAAAGGATATTTCTGAGTCTGTAAATGTACAAAAGGACTTTAAGAACACCGGTCTGAATGCACATGCACTGCTCTTTCTCAGGCCGCTTTTTATTGCCAGATGCTTTGAATTGACAGCCATAGCAGAGCTGTCCAGTTTAACAGACCATTTTTTGAAGCATATATTGTGCTGATAAGTATTTTAGCTAATAAAGGTAGTAAGGACCACTCATGTTTGATTGTGCATAACCCATTAGCTCCCCAGGGTACTAAGTTATGGTTGGTGAGAATGTTTACCATGAGAATGTTTAAATACATTCAAAAACAAAAGTTTGGAAGAAAACTGCAAAAGATCAGGTTGTATTTCAGGTTTATATTACAAATGTATCTAACGCCCCTAAAACTATTCAAAATTTTGAAAGTCCAATAGTCGCAAAGACAAACAAAAACAGTATTGGCGCATGCGCTGAATGCCACTGGCCTGCTCTAAAACTGCTCTTGTAAAACGATTTAACCAAAACTGTAGCTCTGCAGACAAGACAGACTAGTGTGTATAGCTAATTTTTATTATTCTCAGCACTACAGCATAAACTATCTGGTGCATATTCCATTGCCTACTAATTTAGTTTACAAGGATCACCCAGCAAAACACACAAAAATTCTGGGTCTCACTCTCCTACACCCCTGACCTACAGCAGGCCCCGGTAAGCGCAGGAACCCATTTTCTGCACTTTTCTCAGGATAATCCCAATTTAATATAGGAATATTTTTCCCATCTCTTGAGTTCTTGTTAAACAATAAAAGTTCAATAATATTTCAATAATATTTCAGTTATAATTTTAAATTCACACAACATGTCCCTTACCATAATTGGACATTAAATTGACCGTAGTCAGACATTACATTTTCTCCATCAATTGAGTTCTTGTTCAGCAATAATATTTGTCTTTTGGGACCAAATTATTCAATAAAATAATAAGATAAGCCACATGAAGATTAATATGAATTAAAAATGAGTCAGACAGTATATTTTTTATTTGTTATTTATATTTATTGACTGTTATGAATAGATCCAAGACAAAAACACATTTTCCCACTTTACTTTTAGTGGTGTCTCTCCGACTCTATTTTGGTTTTATTTGTTCAGATTTTAAGATCGCTATACCTGCTACTTCTGTTAAAGATCACATGAATAAAAGCTGCTGTGGTAAAGAAAGCTGCAGTGTGTTGCCTCATTCAGCTGGAAACAAGCATGTTCCATTCTGAGTCATTCGCTTTTTGGACAGTCTGTTGTTTATTTTATTATTTTATTTTATATGGACATCACAGTAGCATTAGAATTATGATACATTTATGTACAAGGACCACATGCACTGTGTCTATTTAGTGTTTGTAGCGAAACACTAGAGCGTTCGGTATAAATAAAAAGTTTAATACACTTGTAAAAGTGTTTGATGTTTTTTACATTTAATCTTTTTATACCAAACATAATGTAAAATTATGGTATTATGGAAATTAAGGTGTAGTATAATTGCATTGAATCATTTGGGTGGTATATGTGCACACATACTCATCACAGGTCAAAACAGTGATGAATTTGGCTGAAGAACAAAAGAAGTGGTAAAATGAAGAGCCGCTTGGGAGACGAAAGAGTCGGCTCTTGGTGAGCTGAGCCAAAATATTATGTATCACTGAAGAGAGTCGGAATTCCCATCACTTCAATAGACCGTTATTTTGCCAACAAGGCGGGGTGAAAGTATTTTATTTTATTCAAACAAATTTTATGCAAACTGGTTGACGCTTTGAATCACCTTGTTGGTGCAAAAATACTATTTATGCCTGTCAAACTGTCTTATCTTTGGCATATTGAGTAGATTAAATGAAAGAAATGGGAACAAATGTTTTACTGCGACAGGGGTGTTCCAACCACTCAGCATTCAGCACCACCAGTATACTAATCACTGGTCTGACCATCTGGAATCATCTGCACCTGTTTCTTCACTGGTTCAGGCCTTAAGTTAGATGTGCTTTGTTAGGTCTGAATGAATCATATGTGGGTCACTGTGTGGCTTAACAAACAAAAACCATTCCTCTGAAACTGGTTGGGTTCAGGGACTGGACTGAAAATGAGACAACTTTAAAGGTCCTACAGGAAGCCTGGAGAACTGTTCCTCAAGACAATAAAAATATGAAGAAATGAGAGGTGGCTCAAGACTTTTGCACAGTACTGTATATGCTTACACTCTCACACATATTCAGTCACAGCTTTTTAGTGTTAACTTTAGTGCAGTGCACAACATTTAGCTAGTGGTCTAAAGGGAAGAGTGACACCAGTTCATGAATGTAAAGTAATGTTTAGTTCTGTAACCTGGTAAGAAAGTTACTGAATTAAACATTACTTTACATTCATGAGCTGGTGTTACTCTTCTGTTTAGCTAATTAGTTAGATGTTGTGCATTATAATAGTCTCCTTTCTTTGTCGCTGGTTAGGGAGTTGCCCCTGCGATCAGAAGGTCGTGGGTTTAAATCCCAGGACTGCTAGTGGCACCTCTGAGGTACCCTTGAGCACTGTTCCCACACACTGCTCCCTAGGCACTGTGTTCTTCACTTGGGTGAATGGGTTAAATGCAGAGAAAGGACTTTGTGCTGTGGTGTGTTCACACTTTACAAAGCAACAACAGATCAATAAAATGCAAATGATATAAGTACATAAAACTATAAAATATACAATAATCCAATGTTTACACAAACACTGTAGATAACAAGTACACAATTATAACAGTTATTTGTGAAAAAGTGATTGGTTGACATCTTTTGCAGTGCTTTGTGGGATAAGAAGTTCATTTCCTCATTAAACAACAAAGTACACCGTTTCGTACCTTTGCAATTTGTCCACTTTTCAAAACGTTTTGTTTTGAATAAATTCTTAATAATATCATGATTCATCTCGTTGCTCAGTTGGGTGCTAAAAAGGGACTGTGGAATTACATGTCACTTGAGAAATGAATGGATCATGGTGGAAGATATTAGTGGAGCATTTCGTCTCATCAGCCAAGAAACTGAGTCTGGGAGAAGTCACCCCAAACCTACAGCCAAAATAACTCAAGGCTAGTTTGTAAAAAAGCTGAAGGTGCTTAATGAGCCAATCTCCTGACTTGAGGCTCACTGGAGTTTTATAGAGAATTTTGAAATGGCAGGTTGATCAGATGTGCCTTGTAACCATGGAGAATTTAAGATGTTTTGCCAAGAAGAATGGGCCAACACTGAAGCACAGAGCTGCAAAAAGCATTTTTTTACTTTTCACTATAGATGTTTCAAAGCTGTGACTGCCAACGACAACTTTTTAGCAAAGTACAATCACTATTCATTTGTGATGTCTCGTGTAGACACTTTAGTCCGTGTGAAAGAGTAGAAACCAGTAGAAACCAATCCTTTTCAATATTTAATTATTTTTGACCATTCTAGGCGCACAGAGGATACTTTTACGGTGTTCAGACTTTTTACTCACATAAACAGTGCATATCTCTCTGCCCTGACTTCAACCCTTTATCTGCTCCGTTTGAAGTGGATTGAACATCTGAAATTAATTAGGAATTAGAGCCTTCACCGTCTGGCAGACTATAAAGATCAATAAAAGAGTGATCTTTAGTGAACTTTAAAAGAGAACTTTAACCCTTATAACTCCCATGTATAGCTGAATAATCAGCATAGGGTTTAAGTTCTGAACACTTTAATTTAAAGTAATATTTTACACCATAGAAAATGGATCCAAATAAAAGATCAATGAAGGTGTTTTGTGCTGTTGCCGTATTCTTTTAATTAAGTTTGCTTGACAAAACAATGGTCCAGTTCTTATTATTATTCTGTGCCTGAATAATACATAGTATCCCACAGTTTTGAGCTACAGCCACTAACCTCTGCAGGATATTAAAACCAATAGCTGATTAGTGCTTGTGCGTTTTGGACCAAAGTATGGTTTTCATGCAGTGTTTGTTCCAACAGAGAATAGCTGAACTCCTTTAGAACTCAGACCCCACTTGGGTAATGCCAAATTATTGGTAGTGTGGTTCAGGTTCACCACATTACATATATCTGACATTCAAAGACATGGAAAATATTCCAGTAGTACAAACCTAGTAAAGACCAAAGAATTTCTCCATTGTTTATGACATAATCTATTATATAAATGATATTTCCTGGACATTGTATTTATTATACCGTAAATTACAGTATATATATTTTCAAGTCAACAAAACAGTTCTTTGAGTTGGGGTACACAAACATTTGTACCAGACTGTTCATGTTTCACACCATTTCATAAAAGCAGAAGCCCCTCGAGGTCTGTGTTACCGTGATTTCAGTTCTGGTAGAGGGTTTAACACTGTGCTGTGTGTGTGATTAGCATCACCTTTTAACCACAGTAAAAATACACCAATGCTGAGGTGTCTTTGTGAGAACATACAGACCGCCTTTATCCTGAGAAATTTGTTTTGCCCATAGATAATATACATACTTATACCTAAAGTTTTACCTGCAGAGTGCTGAAAGATGGTAGCTATGAGTCTTCAGTGAGCTTTTTAACCACACAAGGAAATGTGAAGTGGACTGGGGGCATTTTTTGTTCACAATGCGCAATCAATCAGTGCACAAAAACGAACCACAAGAGGTGGTCTGAGTTTGGTTTATTTTTAGCACTGCTAAGAGGGGTCTGAGTTCATTTACATTTCTCACTAAAAAGCGTCCCCAGGGGGGTCGATTTTACTTTCCTGTGTCAAAAGCACATCAACACACGTCCTCTTTTGCTTCTGTTTACCTTTTCCCCCCATTAACATACAAATGGTATGGTGATTTGGGGATTTGGGGATAACTCCTATCCTAGACTATAGTCTACAGTTGACAAAATTTTTCATTGTCCTCACTGCTGTGATAGCATCAGTGTTGTACTGGACTTGTGTGTGTGTGTGTGTGTGTATTGTGCAGCATGATGTTACATTTGCCAGTAAATGAAAATCCTATAGCTGCTCACTTTATAGTTAGACTTATAGTAACTTCATACTCAGTTCAGCCTTGTCTCAAACTTCATTCCAATTATTTTTTTGACTTCTATGCAGTGTTATGTATGGAGCCGTTGCTGATCTCTCAGGGATCAAGGTAGCCTATTTAATGAGTACACTAACACTATAATTGGTAATGTTTGTGAGTGTGTGTGTGGGCAAAGGATTTGTTTGTACAGTGTTGCCTATTAGTAATGACACTGGAAACTTGTAGTTCGCGGCACAACTGTGTTTTGCCTAGAGTGGCCTGATGGCTTGCGCCACTCCTGCCAGCGTCTGGTGTTGTCTGTGGGTCATAGGGACCGCAACCAAGTACTAAACATGACAGTTTTAGATATGATTGTTAATTTGTCCAGTGGCTTATGGTAAAGAAGATATGTATAAAAAGGGTTTTATTTCTATATGGGTGATCCAATGAACTGGAGATGTAAATATCTTCAAATTGAAGTAATTACAGTAATTGTTTCAGTTTTAATCTAACAAACCCAAAACAAAAAAGCAAAAAATGTCTGTGTCTACAGACCACGTTGTAGGTGACATGGGTTTTCCAGCTGGTGGCCTAGTGGTTAGGGTGTTCGCCCCGCGATCAGAAAGTTGTAGGTTCGAATCCCAAGACTGCTAGTGTCACCACTGAGGTACCCTTGAGCAAGGTACCGTCCCCACACTCTGCTCCCCGGGCGCTGTGTTCCTGGCTGCACGCTGCTTCACTTGGTGAGTGGGTTAAATACAGAGAAGAATTTCGTGCTGTTTACACTGTGTGGTGTGTTCACGTATGACAAAAAATGGTCATTTTACTTTGCTTTAAAACAAAGAGCTGGCACAGGCCATCCAAAATAACTCCCAAATTAAATTAAAACTAAATTTCTAATCTCCAAATGCTGCTTGAGATTAGCAAAATTAACTCTCATTTAACTCTCATGTTTTATATTTGGCCTTCTTGACAACATAAGGGCTTTGTTTAATTGAGACACAGATTCTTGCAAGGTAAGATTTGCTTAGTAAATCAAAATCCCCTCTGATATTCGGCACACAGGAACTCCTACATAATAACAGTTTAGAGATCCTGTGGTAAAACCATGTATCATGGTGGTAAGATACTAAATCGCTGTAGGTCTTTTTAAGTTAAACTCTTCTGTAGTCAAAATGAACGCTGTATGCCTGAATCAAGCTGATGTAGGTCCGCCTGCCTATATTTGTGAGGTTTCTAATTCACTTTACCATTTTACAACATTTCAAAGGGCAAAACAGCAAAGCAATTTGGACGTTCCTTTCCAAGCATGGACTAAGCCAAATGTGTGCCCTCTTGCACATGAACAAACTTACGCTTCCACTTAGAACTCCATGGAGGATCCAACAGAAGACCGTGGCCATGGAAATTCAGCCTGGCTGACTTGGGAGGAGTTTTGGAAGAAGGGGGCGGAGGTTTGGCAGAACACGCTAGGCTAACTAATCCCCGCTGCCGTGGCTCCGAGCACCAAATTCAACATCTGGAGGAGATCTTCTCCATCAGGACTTCAGGGATAGAGACAGTCACAGCACAGTCTGGGCATTAAGGAAGAGAATGCAGAAAGTAGCCTACGGAAAAGAGCTGAAATGCAAAGTAAGGACAATAGATGGAAAAGAAAGAAAGATGCAGGGAAAGGTTAAGCTTAAAATCTACTTGATAAAAGAATTTACTACAGGAAATGGAAGATTTATTGTTTATTTAACATTTATTACTTGAAGTGGAAATCGCATCTAAAGTTTTTAAGTTGGAGTGAGAGGCAGTGGGAGGAAAAAAAGGAGAACGGAAAAGCAAGAGATTGTGGGGGAGAGGAAGGATGAAGTTGCCCAGTATTATGTCGGTCAGTCCCACTGTGTGCTCTAAAAGTGCTAAATCAGTGAGAACCGGCAAGAGCTCCATGGTGAGGCTTTGGTTTAAACAAGCCTCAGCCCAAACAGCACAAAGCTGGGAAAGCAGATTCATGGTGAACTGCTTAACCACACAAAAAACCTTCTGTATACAACACTGTGGATATCCTGAGTCATACACTGACCACTGGAAGTTGGCTGTCTAACATCATCAAACGGAAGAGTTTCACATGACCATTAAACTCCATTTTAGATGGAACTGTCTGTGAGAAGATTATTCTATTTATCCTTGACACACAGTGAATCGATCTTCTGTCCTGATGATCCCATTTAAGTTTACACTGATGTCTAAGGAAAAAAGAGTCCTTCATTTCTTTAGAACAAATAAAGGATCCCTCAAGGCCTGATGTACTTAGACTATTGTGCCAGTTTCAGATGCAAATCAAATGCAAAAAACGTTTTTCTTGCATGTGCACTTGAGTCAAACGTGGGAAGACCACACATCAAAGTGGGAGGAGTGAGATTCCACTCAAAATGCTGTGGCCGGTTTTGCATCTATGGAATGAAAACCTACAGCCACACTGGCCATATGTGGATACATACTGGACCCCCGTTATAAACTCCTCATAAGTGGGCAGATAGTGGGTGAGACTATGTGCAGTTTGCATGATAAGCTGCAGACTTGGCAACCTAAGTCTAACTTTATTTTCAGGCACATTGCAGTGCAAATTATCACCGCACCATGATGCATCCGCACTGAAATAAAATTTTATGGTTAAAATGTATGAAGAAGTTGCTTCTTTTGGTGATTTATTGCGTTGGTGTAAAATATTTTATTCGTCACGTTTTATTTGTCACATTTTCTTTTATGTAACATTACAGTTCCAAATTTTCCAGTGAGCATGTGTACATACATCTAGCTCTCTGTGTACACCTTGTGCTTCCTGTCTTCTCCATCTTTCCGTCACCGAACCCATTTAGTTAGTCACAAAATTCAAACTCAGTAACCTCCTGGGTTTTCTCTTGCCACTGGGTAGAGCCTAGGCAACCAGCCAGCCAAACAACAAACCACAGCTTGTCTGCATGAAAGAGTGATTCAATGGAATCATCCGCTCACTCCATTAGTACTGTACTGAAAATACACAGATTCTTCACTGCACTCAGCCCTGCTCTCGACACTAAATGAAGCATTCTTTCCCTTTGACTAGAAGACTCCATTTTCAAATGGACCCACTGTTCAGCAGTTCCTTTCCTTAGGCTTGAGTCCTTAATTAGAAAATGATGATCACTAGAGTAGAAACAGGGTTATGTAATTAGGAGCACTTGGTGGACTTTGATATTATTTTGAATTACACACTGCATTGTAGAATGGTTACACTAAAACGATGATACAAATGTGGCTGGGTATAATTCCGATGCAGTAGCAGGTTTATTTTGTGACTGTGCCTGGTATTTTCTTGTACTTGTGGAAGTGTACTTATTACAAATGAAGGCAGTTTCACTGGAGTTGGCATGTATGAGATCATAATGTTGGAGTAACCCAAGCCACCACTAGACTCTAACTTCCCTTACAAGCTGGTTCATTTGAACTCACTCCTGAGCTTGAGGAAAGAGAGGTCATTTTCCCTTGTTCCGTTTGTGCTTTTTGAAAAAGGGGAAGGGTCCTGCAAGATTTTTTATTAACTGTCAGATGAAGAACAGTGATCTTGTTTAGTTGAACAGTTCCTGCACTTTTAAGTTGGACAGGACTTTGATGAAAGAGGTTTTTCCTCGTGCCATTAAACGAGCACAGTTTTTTTTTTTTGTAAGCTGTCCCTACACCACAACCTCACACAAACTAAAACCTCAGTATGTTCTGACTGAAGAACTAAAGATCCAAACACACCAAGCCGACTAGGAATAACTAGCGCCAGCTAAGACCAACTCATGACTGCCTTACGTCAGCTCACAGCTGTCTCACATTTCAATTTGCATTTGAACACACCGCAGAGACGACGACTGATGGCCGACACACATGTACTCAGTGCATGAGAAAGAAAGAGAACAGCTCTCCATAGCAGGAGCTGTGAGTAGCTGTAAAACTGCAACATATAAAGTAAAGAATATATTTTTTGCTTTGCACGCATCGAATGTCCATCTCTAAGCTAATCCCAGTGTTGAAAGTGAAAGTAAATCACCGTTACCTTAAAAAACAATACTTAAAATTAAATGTACATTTAACAATAAAAGAAAATACGTGGTCAGCACAGATTCAAAATTAAATGAACAAAACAGTGAGGAATAAATTAGTATATTATCTTAGGATGTTATTAGAGCACCCTCAGAGCTCTTGTGTAACCATGTTTATTCATAATATTAAATATTCTCTTGATGGGAATATGGTATATTATGTCATATTATTCATTTAAAATTGAGACTTTCAAATGGCAAATAGTTAAAATACCCATCCCTAGTGATGAAACATTGATGCTTCGCCAAGAGTCACCCTAAAATCCAGACTCCCCATCACTGTCTTCGTGTGTGCCCTCCTGAGAGTGCTGTTTGCTTGCTTTGCTTTTTATACGCGTGCTGATTCAGAATGCTCTCACAGCCATCAGGGCCTATCAGTGTGAGCTAGCTAGCATTTTAAGCATCTTGCCTAAAAACTGTAACTGTTGTTAATGCACTATATAAATAGACTGAGTAAGAAAAACCTGTCAAATTCAGCCAAATGCTAACATGTCTATCAGTCCCACCTGGCCACAGTAGTACAATTTAGCAATTGTTGAGTGATTGCATTGTTAACCAGCAATGTAGTCTATGTGAAACATAGGTAAAGACCATATACTCAGGGTGTCAGACCTTAAAGGGGTCTCAGCCACAATGAGAATGTGACATGCATACAGTGCCTTGCAAAAAGTATTCACCGTTCATTTTACTGGATGACAGTTAATACATTTATATTTTTCTATATATGATATTTTTATTTACAGCAATATCTTGAATAAATTACTAGTAACTTTCCTTTTACACCACAAAATATTTTAAGAAATTTGAATATGCAGTTTTAAGGGATATGCAGTTAGTAAGGAATATGCAGTTTGAAAAAGTATTAAATCCCTTTCATTTTGGCAAACCACCTCAAACCACACAATGGTACCCTCTGAAGCAACCTAGTTAGCTGAGCAGCATATTGTAGTGTATAATATAATGATTCAGAACAGATTTCAATATAATGCACCTGTTTCAGAGAGGACCCTCAGTTAGTCAATGGAACCAAAGGCAAATACTCAATCATAATGACCAGAACTTTCCAAAGTAAGTAAAAATGAAAGCCAAGGATATGTATACAAAACAAGGAAATGTACAAAACATTGTTTCAGTCTCCCAAATACATGAGGACAGTCCACTATACCGTCAAGTAATGAAAGAAGCATCATACAATACTTAAACATGCATGCAAGAGCCACACTGTCGTTAAATAGTAAATTCCTTAGGTAAATTCCTACCTGAGTGAAATGAATAGGAAGTGACACACCAGTAGTTTCACCATGGCGGACCCACTTATTACATTTTTAAAGGTTAGAATAGCACACAAAGAATAAAGAGAAAAATAAATAAAAATGACCACCAGAGGAAGGCAAACATAAAAGATTACACATAAAAGGTATCAAATCTAACTCTTTAATACACTCTCATATACAGTATATACCACATCTGCAAATAACTTAAAAAAGATACGTACATCAAGGATTTTGATGTAAGTCCCTATGAATTCTTCTTTCAAGGAAAATGGTTAGGACAGACATAGACGTAATTGTTTGAACAATTCGACTGCAGCCATTGTCAAATCAGGCCGTCCCACCAAACTGTGCACCTGGGCAAGAAGCAAACTAGAAAGAAAAAACAATCTGAGACCAAAAACAACTTAGAAAAAGTTCACTGGCTGCAGTAAGAAAATGATTGCATGAGTCACTTTTTCTGAATGCTGTGTGACCTGTTGGCAAAAAAGAGACCATTACTTTTTCTGAAAAACAATGGGGATAACACTCATCAAAGATTTAAGTAGTAAACAGCCCAATGTGCCATGATCAGAAAAATATTACATAACAGTTTTTGACTTTATTTTGACTTTATTGTGCAGACTCAACATTAGACATCACCCATGAACCGCAGTCCCAGAATTGATAAATATGGTCTTTTACTTTAATCTTGGAGTGAAAGTGATCCAGTTCAGGCCATGTTTACAGTGCTGTAAAGAGTCTGTGCCGAGACTGGAAAATGACATCTACAAGTCCGCCAACTTCAAAATGTGTGTATGTGCGTGTGTGTGTGTGTGTGTGTCGGTGTGTGTGTGTGTAAGGTGTAAACATTGTGATTACTACTAAAATAAATTAATAGCAGCATCCTAACTCAGAAAGCTACCTTTAACAGATTATCTCTAGAAAACTATGTCAGCTAACGTTTTCTTGACACTATTGACACCGTGGAACTATATTCAAACACTTTCTAAATCACAGTGATGACAGATTTGACCTACTGAATGTAGCCATCCAAATCAAAACCTATAATCTGAACTGTTCTTTACAAGCCCGAAATAAATTTGTTTTATTCTCTGTTGCTGTCTTTAAATGAGCACAGGGAACTATATGAAACTGGAAAAAGGAACAAAATACATACCTTTTTAGGAAGCAGTGTGAGTTGGGGACTCATTTATTTGGCAACATCCAAACTGCATCTTTAGTCTAATTACATGACTTAAGCTTACTATGATACATGTGCAGGCTAATTATGCATACAGATACGATCACTAGTCAATTAGAACCACATACCTTGTAGCTTCACCTTGCTGGTGGAAAGTTGCAGCTTACGTGATGATGCACAATTTAACTTACTTGTCCTCTAGCCCAGGGGTGCACAACCAGCATAGTTTGGTGATTTGCACACCTGGTTCAACTCATCTGTTAATTGCTAGTGGGTGTGTTTGAGTAGAGGAACTACCAAACTGTGCAGGACCCCTTTAGGACCAGAGCTGTGCACCTTTTCAGCTCTTTGTCACTGCCAACTTTCTTTCCACAGAAGGTATTTTGGCTGGATATTTTCATGTGGTGAACCACTGTCAGCCTAGCAGTAATACTGGGGTCTGCTATTATTTATCTGATATCTGATCTTTTAAATGTTGTAAGTAGTTCATAAATTAAACTGTGATATTTCTCCCATTGTAACTATATGGACAAAAGTACTGGGACACACCTGTTTTTCAGGGTTTGGGCTAGGCCCCTCACTTCCTGTGAAGGACAATCTTAATGCTTCAGCAGACCA
>JBBPCZ010000040.1:17606427-17628054 GCA_037974445.1 Brycinus macrolepidotus | reverse complement strand
TCTTTAAGTCCATCTCATGAAAAATGGGAGCAAAAACAAAAGTGTTGCGTTTATATTTTTGTTGAGTGTATATATAAGCAAAACTGCAAAACAGCTTGTTTTGAATGAATTACTTTTGTAAACTATTTATAGCAGCATCCAGTACTTTGCAAAAGTCAGAGATGACCTTTTATTTACTTAATGCCCAGTTAAAACAGTAATTTGGTAAAAAATCAAGTAAAAAAATCAAGTACTCTAGTAATAATTATTTGCAAACAATTTAATACAGAAAACTTTTATTACATTTTTCTTCATATACACAATATTTGTCACTACATTCATTTGCAGGCCTTTGTAAATTCCAACTGGTGTAACTTTCTTCTTTTTCAGTGATTAAAAAACATTCAATCCCTCTTGTGGGGAAGGTTTGACCTGTGGATAGCCTACATACAGTATAATTCAGATTGTCAATTGAGAATGTAAATTTGAATCAATTCGTTTTTAAACCAAGTAATCAAGTTTAATGAAGTAATCACAATGGCCCTACACAAGTTATTGCTTGCTTTTCAAGAGAGATTGTTTTTTTGGAAAACATTTTGGGAAAAGACCAAAAGACAAGTGGCTCCTAAAATGGGAAAATGGAACTGCTAACAACCTCGCAAGACACCGCCAAAACCGTCACCAAGAGATAAACAGCACTTCTATGTTTTATCTTTAAGAGGAAGGGGAAAATCAAGCTCTGATCTTTCAAAACAACTCAAGGGTCAGAAAGGATGTGTAGCCTTCAAGAAGCTGTTACTGAAAAAAGAAGAACATTTGTAAATAAATTGAAGAAGCTGCTGGTGTTCTCAGAACAATGGCCACACCAGAGCCCAGACTGAATCTGTTTGTAATTACTTAGATGGTGTGCGGGCACAACATGCCTTCACCTTCTAAGACTGAACTTTGGAGGTGTTTACAAGAAGAATGGAAAACTAACCCTGCAGATTTCTGGAGAAAAACCACAAGCGAGTCTCTTGAAAAGAATGGAAGCTGTAATAAAGACAAATGGTGGACCCACTAAATACTGAAAAATCTCATATTGTGCTTAGTTGTTGAATCTTCTGTGTCTTTTTTGTGAAATTTGATTTTGCCTTTTTTGCTGAGACTGAAAAATCACTTTAGTTATTTAATTAATTAATGGCTGTTTTGACTGGAAATTAAATCAATCAAAGGGTGATCTTTGACTTTTGCACCCATTCAGTCTAAAGCAGTTTAGCCTGTCCAGTCACATCAAAGTTATAGAGTTTCATCCTGGGCCGAATCATAGATCATCCTTAAAGGCACAGTGACAACGATGGGCTGTTTAGATCTGAGGAATAAAGTGAGGTCCTGTTAAAATGAATACTGACTCACAACAGCACACATATAAAACCACACACACATTATAAGTTTAACTCAAGGAAAGAAATAAAAAACAAGAAAATACAAGATCACACACAGCAGTGCTGGTGTGGTTTTTAAACACTGTCTCCACTTACTGTCCACTTTCTTAGACTCATATGACCTGCATTTGTGCAGTTATGGATGATAGTGTCTGATGCCTCAGTTTGCGTTGGTCTTCCTCTGGGGATGCCCAGCTCCAGTCCTAGAGGCCTGGTGTCCAATTCTTCTGTCTATTGCCAGGTTTACTGAATGTGTTTGAGGAGAGGAGCTACCTGTGCTGGACACAAGCGCTCCAGGACTGGAGTTGGACACCCCTGATATAATCCTTCATCAGTGGTCAGTTTCTGGCCACAGGACACTGTTGGCTGGATATTTTGGTTGATAGACTATTATCAGTCCATCAGTGACAATGAGGTTTTGAAAAAACTGCTGTGTGTAGTACACTCTGTACAGCACATGCACACACACACACACACACACACACACACACACACAAACACATACACACACACACACACACACTTACATGCCATTAACCATCCCAGTAAAACACAAAGTCAGGCTCTATCTTCACTCATTTCTTTTTCAGTGTAGATCAATAAAATTGCCACCTGTATTGGTCATTAAATCTTTGAAACAAAGATATGAAGCTGAATATGGTGACAAACATCCGCAACATAGAACTCTACTTGTCACATGCAAGTCACTTTAAAGACTAAGATGGTAAAATAAGATGCCTGAGGAAGGTTGGCCAAAATACAGCCTAGCCTTTTAACTGTGGAACATTTAGCAGACCTCGATAATACAAGCTATACAGCTTGCCAGTTGTTCAGAGTGAAGTTAAATGGACACATGCATGCACATAAACATACGTTTGTGTATGTTGATGTACCAAAATGTGGCTGAACCATGGTAGAGTGAATAGGCGAATGTAGGTATATGGATTTTTTTCTTCAGTGCACTTCTGCACCGCAATAGCATGGCATTATTACAGCTGTGAAGCGGTTACATTAGTAGTTAGGCTTGTAGAAGATGATTATACATTAACAGCAGTCTGCTGAGACTTACATTATTGTCAGAAATTAAAGCAGAGATAACTTAACCATGGAATATAGTTGTATTCAAGAGTAGCACCAGAAGGCCATTTCTAGGATTCCTTTTGGCTGTTCGTTTGATCACTGTACCGCAGTGTATAATATTTTATTTTATAAAATAAAATAAAGGTTTGTCGTTTAGTCATGTCTTCAACTTTCTTCCACCCAACTAAAAAGATGCAGCATGATCATATTAAAGGTTTTGAGATATGGGTTTAAAATGTTGAAGTTTGGATGTTTTTTTCCTGGAAGGAGGAAGAGGAGGATGATGCTGTCTGTGGTCCTTGTCCTGAGCGTCCTGTATGGAGCAGCGGTCCATGGCCAGCAGGCTGTTAGCTGCCACAGTGAGTGCTGACCACGTGATTGCTTGTTTGATACATTAATTATTCATACATTAATGATTCATACATTCATTATCCATACATTCATTCATAATCAGTTCACACGTAAAATTAATTATACATTCATTTTACATGTGAACTGATTATTAATCATTAAAGTTATTTGTAATTTATTTTTTCCCCTTGATTTCCCTCTGAAATGCTGAACAATATGAAGCAAAAAATAAAGTACGTGGATAGTGATACACAGTTTGCCATTTTGTCTCTTCAAAATTAATTTTTCAAAGATTCACTGTGGTACGGGTTGCTCTTCATCTTGTATCTCCATTAATGGCTGGTTTATATATTTTTTTGCAAACTATAACCAAAAAAATCACAGAAACTGTTCTTATGACATCTACCATTGCGGTCCAAGTTTTCTTGCTTTTTGGTGAGCTACCAGAAAGCTCACTTTGATGCTCAATGTTTTCACCTCATTCTTTTTTATTCTTCAGTCTAATGATGGTGACATTTTTGACATCCAGTGTCAAAAGACAATAGCAACAGACTCAAGTCATGGATGCAAATTCCACATCCAGAATCAGTTCTAGACTGAAGCTCTTTTGAACACAGATCAACTACCTGGGCTTCTCTGGAATGAGGGCACTATAGAAAAAAAACTCCCATGAGATTCAGATTTACTTCATAATCAGTGTTTTTATTTCAAATCCAGTTTTCTGGAAACTCATGCGTCACTGTACAGTATGCTGCTTCCAGATAGTTGATTGAGTTGGTGGAACACAGCTGAACTGCATTAAAATGTTATTTGTTCTATGAATGCAGTACATTTTAGTTATAGACACTCTCAAAAAAGGGCCACATAGGGTTCATTGAGCAATAACTGATTTTCCTTACTTGTGTATTAACCTCTGACTTGTTTTTTCTTTCTCACAGGGTTTATTAAGGTGTGTAATTTAGCTAGCAGTAACTTGGTTAAAAGCAGATGTTGATTTAAGTGTAGCTTTACAGGTATGAAGGACAGATGTGGATTACTAAAGCACTGATGTACGTCGCTCTGGATAAGAGCGTCTGCTAAATGCTGCAAACGTAAACGTAATTCCATCAAAGAGCCATTTCAGTTCCCTATATATGAATTGTTGTTAGTAAGATGTGTGAGTGGGAGGGACCTTTTATAGGCACAAAGAACCTTCACATAATATAAAGGGTCTTTATCAGTTTAAGAGATCTTCCAGTAACCTACTTATGTGGTGGTGGCCTAGTGGGTAGGATACTTGCCTCTGGACCAAGAGGTCATGGGTTCAAATCCTGCCTTCAGCACCACCACTGGGTTCCTGAGCAAGACCCTTAATCCCAAGTTGCTCCAGGGAGACTGTCCCCTGTAGTTAGGGAATGGAAGTCACTTTGGATAAAAGTGTCTGTTAAATGTTGTAAATGTGCATTGAAATAAAAATTCCTATAAACTCTATAGCAAGTAAATGTACAGTAAGACATTTTTAAAAAGATTTACTGTAATTCTACAACATTAAATCCCAGTAAGTTTTGTAAACACACAGTATTTACTGTGAATATATATTCCTTCTTGTCTACATATGCGACATGTTTTACAGAGAAAGTGGTAAACCTTAGTAAACAAGACATTTTACTGATATTAGACTGATAGCAATTACAGGTCAGTTTCGGTTGCCAGTACTTTACTAGACGTAAGTGATGGTAAACGTTTCAAAAAGTATCTTGCATGAATGCTGCTGAGTTCTTGACCAACCCTTATGTCGCTGTGTGTGTTCTATTATACAGAAAAGATAGAGTGCCCCATTGAGCTGTACTTCGTCATGGATACGTCAGAGACTATTGCTCTTCAGGAGAACCCGCCGGGCAGCCTAGTGGAGAGCATCAAAGAGTTCACCACTAGGTTTGCTGAGAAGCTGGAGAACGTGAACTACAAAGGCCTGGTGCAGATCACCTGGACTGTGGGTGGCCTCCACTTCTCCATGACACAAAAAATGATCAGCTCCCTCACAGACAAAGGTGACTTCATCAGGCAACTGAAGCAAGTCGAGTACTTAGGCAAGGGTACCTTCACAGACTGTGCCATTGACAGGACGACCCAAGAAATGCGTAAAGCGCCCCCCAAGGAGCGTGTCCAGCGTTTCGTAGTGGTCATAACAGATGGTCATGTGACAGGGAACCCCTGTGGTGGAATCAAGGTGACAGCAGAGACGGCGCGGGAATACGCGAAGATATTTGTTGTAGCGTCCTCCAGGAATCTAGAGGAAACGGCCCTGAGAGAGATTGCTAATTCCCCAATTGGGCTTTACCGCAGCAACTACATGGCTGTCAATCTCACAGGAGCGAGGCCCGTCATTTTAACCGAGACTGCTGACCGCATCTATGAAGCCATGGTAATGTCTCTGTTTGAATACTTAATAAGTGCAACATCATTTTGTTTTTGATATTACATGACATTAACTTAATGCTGACTGGTTTAGCAGCCACGGCATGTGTGCTTTATTGTTTTGCTTTCTGCAGACTTTGTGAATAAATAATTCCAACCCCGCTTTTTCTCTCTACAGCTACACCTAGCTTATCAAGAGGTAAGACCCCTATTGAGCTACTTCTCATTCTGTTGTTTACTGCTTGTCACTGATGATTTATTTTCTCAGTGTTTAAATAAAATGGTAACTTTTCTTCATTTCATTTTGGACCATTTCTGTTGGTCCATTTTGTCAAAAAATGTTTACAAATTGCAAACTATAATATAAATGAATATAATATAAATGAATATTTCATGTATTTTATACTTTTTCTTTCATGTTTTTTTTTCTTTTTGTATCTGATGACCTTTTTGTAATGTTCTGACAGTGCTACCGCCCTTCATGTCTGGACACACCTGGGCCTCCAGGTCCACCGGGACACAGAGGACAGAAAGTGAGTGTTCATGCCATCAACCATGGCACTTCTAATGTTTTTTATGTCTAGTGGCATAAAAATGTTATGGTATTTTTATGAAAATTTTCCCTGACTATTTCTTTGACTTCTTTGACTTGATTGATATGCTAAATGCAGGGTGCAAAAGGAGACAATGGTGAACCTGGTCTTAAAGGTGACAGAGGCCGTCCTGTAAGTATGAACCAGTTACTGTGTTTATTAGAAAGTCTCACATACTCAGAAATGTAATTTATTCATGTACAACTCACTCAGGATCAGATTAGGGCGCTACTGCATTTTACATGCCTTTTAGGATGAGAGCACATCACCACCACTGACCTGCAGGGTTTCTGGGTGGCGCTGTTGAGGCAGAAATTCCTGGAGGAGACTGCACAAATTAACAGCCTCGACTGATTTACTATCATGAAAAATTGTTGTGTATTTTAACGACAAGAAAAAGGAGGTGAACAGAGCTAGACATGATTCTGAAATGGCCTACAAAGATTTAGAGCATTAAGAAAAAAGTTCTTATATTAACTGATTAATGATCAAATTAATATCCAGAATACTTCATATTTCAAAAGTGAGACAGAATCTTATAGTCTATGATTTATCATTTAAACGAAAAGTTTTTATTTAATAACAATAACTTAAAATACCCTTTGGCATGCAGTTCGGTATAATATAATATAATATAATATAATATAATATAATATGAAAGTGTATAATATAATTTTATAATATAAAAAATGTTTTATATTTAAAAAATTATGAACACAAATTATTTTTAAGAGAAATGTTCCAGTACCTTTGAACAGTCGTGAAATTCACTTCCTAGGATTTCTTTCGATTTGCTGTTTTAGAGTTGTGTCCTTGTTTTCTCCTCCTAGGCTTTCACTCAGGGCTCAGCTTCAGCTCTGCTCACATGCAGAGTGAAAAACAAATGCAGAGCGCTTTAGTGAAGCAGATTTGAAAATTTTGAAATGCCTTTTTGAAACGTAAAAATAGTGTACTGTTCTTGCATTTTATATACGTTATTTTTTTATACTTTATTATTGTTACTGATATTTAAATTGATTTTAACCAATCCTCACTAAACAAATATAGTGGAACATTTAATTTGGTCAAGTATGGTGGGAGCCCAATCTAGTACTTGTAGACAATTAACTCTAAAAAGAACCACACTGATTTTGTCATTCCTTCACGACCCTTAGCACAATATATTTTTTCCATTTTGACTGTGTCAGAGAAAACGTTAACAAAAACAGCGGCAGAAACAAGTTACCTTCAGTTATTGTTTTGCGCTCTAATAACAGGAGAGCCATTGTCCCCTCGAGTTTGGTGAGATCAGTGGCATCCAGCAGTAACCAAGTTGTGCAGTGTGTGACTCAAAGTTGTTTAGTCTGTAATCCCAAAAAAGGCACAGAAATCAATGGGAAAGTGTGGGACACCCAAGCTTCTTATAATCAGCAAGTACTTTAAAGAGTGAGACCACTGGAACAAGGTACTGACTCATAAAATACAGTGTTGGACTATAAGGAGTTTAAAAAGTATGTGTTAATCTACAGTTTATAAAATGTAGTACTTTAAGTTACTATAGAATGCAGGACATTGTTTTTATTTTTATATTTTTGTTTGCTTTTTTGTTTGTTTGTTTGAGGGGTATGAGATTCTGTTCTATTTTTCAGAGTAAAATGCAGGGCAGCCATGCTGCCTGCTCCTGCTATAATTCATCCACAGATCTTTTGGTGTAATTTACCTTCATGAGGGTTTTTTTCCAAACTGTTTGTAATTTTAGCAGCTTGTGAACTATTAACTTTTCCATGTTCTTTCTCTCTTTCTTTTCAGGGTGACCCTGGTATTGAGGGTCCCATTGGTCATCCTGGGCCAAAAGTGAGCCTTTCTTGTTAAGCAGTCACCATTTTTCAAACTAAATATCCATCTCAAATATTACGTTGTCTTGTCTTGACTGTTTGTCGTTATAACTTCTGTTGTTTTAGGGACATCCTGGTTTCAAAGGTGATAAGGTGGGGATCATTCTAAGTATGACCTTTAAAGATAACGCAAGTACACAAAATACACAATGCAATATCAATTCTTCATCAAGAATCCAAAATTGACTAAACATATTTTCTTTTTAACTCAAAGGGAGAGTTTGGCACTCAAGGAAAGAAGGTAAGGTCATATGACAGTCTCTCTGAAAAAACACTCCAAATAACTCAGTTTGTGAAATTTTGCTTTATGTTATGTTCTAATATAAAATCTTTTTCCTTCCCTTGCTAGGGAGTGGCAGGGATGGCAGGACGCAATGGCACAGATGGTCAAAAGGTAAGAGAGGACTTTGAGTATCCTGACATTTTTAGCTAAAAGTCCATACTAAAGGATTGGTTAATTCAAATATAATGTAATCATTTTTGCAGGGAAAAATTGGTCGCATCGGCGCTGCTGGCTGCAAAGGTGACGAAGGTGACAAGGTGTGTGTGATGCTTTTATATGTGAGCAGTTACGTGACGGTGAGTTAAACACACACCAACAGATGTCCATTCATTTTGGCAGGGTCCTGACGGTTATCCTGGGGATGTAGGAGACCCTGGCTTGCCTGGAGCTTCTGGAGAGAAGGTATCCCTACAGTTTACAGAAATGAAGAATTTGTATCATCCTCATATATGAGTAAATCTTACACTTTCACTGCATATTGATTTTAAACACCTCTTTGTTTCCAGGGTGATCCAGGTCGCCCCGGTAGGCCAGGACCACTTGGCCCTCCTGGAGACCCTGGTCCTAAGGTAAATTCAGCAAAAAAAATCGAATTATTTAACTAACTAAAATTTCTGGGTAGACATATTGATTTTGACGTCCTAACTCCCTCTTTAGGGTGAGAGGGGAAGTCCAGGAACACCAGGCTTTCCTGGGCAGAAGGGCTCTGCAGTAAGTATTTAAATTTTTTTTCATTTTTCTACTGTCTTTTCTCTGATTTTTGAAAAATGATCTTAACAGATCTTGCAACTTCAACGAATCTGCTTCACAGGGCACACCAGGAGGCAATGGCCCAAAAGGCGACCCTGTGAGTGAAAACATGAATTCTTTTGAACTGCACTGTACAGTTCAAATGGTACTTGCTTTTATGTTGATAGTTCATATTTGCTGTGGTGTTGGTAGGGTCGGAGAGGAGACATGGGACCGAAGGGGAGCCAGGGACCAGCTGGTCCAAAGGGAGAGAAGGTACATTCCTTGAACTTCTCTACACAGAATGTGAAGACTACATGTTCTGGCTGGTTTGCCATTAAGTAATATAATGGCAGTTAAGGTTGGCTCAATTTTATTGACATTAAATAATGATAATAAGTGGGTGATGCTGTGTGTTTCAGGGTGAACCTGGTCCTGAAGGTTTGAGGGGACTTGCAGGTGAAAGTGGCAACAAAGGAGCCAAGGTAATTTCCTTCAAACAAAATTGATAGCAAGACAGAGTACTATTCAACCATCTTGGATGCAAGACCAAGGACGTGCCTTTCTTTATGTGTTTAGGGAGATACAGGACTTCCAGGTCCAAGAGGCCCAGCAGGATCTCCAGGAGAGCCTGGGAGAAATGTAAGATAACACGGTCGATTGGCTGACTAACAAAACTTTTTATCTGCTATTGTGTTTTATGTTTGGCTTTGTAGGAGCTGATCTCAAATCAGCCTTTAAGTGCAAAAACTCTCTTTGTGGTAACAGGGTAGTCGTGGTGACCCGGGTGATGCAGGCCCCAGAGGCGAGCCAGGACCTCCAGGACCAATCGTATGTAGAACAGTGTCCAACATACAACGTTCA
Organism: Brycinus macrolepidotus; assembly: GCA_037974445.1. NCBI lineage: Eukaryota > Metazoa > Chordata > Actinopteri > Characiformes > Alestidae > Brycinus > Brycinus macrolepidotus. The sequence goes on along the minus strand of JBBPCZ010000040.1, from coordinate 17,618,480 downwards.
TTTCAATCTCAAATTAATTGTGGGCTGAGTAAGATCTACCCACATCAGCCAACAACGTGTAATCTCTTAGACAGCATTCTGTTTTTTTCTTCACATGTTAGAGTCTTAAAGGCTAGGTCTCTGATAGGTTGGGTTATGATGTACAAGATAGTAGAACTGTATTTATTAACGACACCCTGACTGAACCGAGTGATGTGACAGTGTAAGGCTAAAAAAGGAAATAGCAAACACTTAAATGAAAAAGGGAATGCCATTTTAGTGCCACAGAGTCATTAATTTTTTGGAACACAACACTGACAAAACGCAATCCTACAATATCTTACTATTCACTAACTAAATGATGTTTTTTTAGGTGGGGAAATACAGTTAAGATCAGAATTATTAGCCCCCCTATGAGATATGGGAACATTTTCCTACATTTATGTTCAATTTTAACATCATTTTTCAAAAGTAAGTAAAACATTAATCAGTGTAAAACCTCCAACTGGTACATTTTTTTTTATTTGAAAAGACAGCTTCTATTTTGCTAAGATAGTGGATGCTCACTTTAAGGGGAATTGTTTGCATTGCCTCACTGCCAAATACAAAGTGACCTATTCTGTGAAAGATTTCAAAGACTCTGGAGAGGAAAATAATGCCAGTAAGAACCCCCGGAACACTGCAAAGGCCACTGTCACTAAACTGGCCTCTTCTGGGCTCAAAAAACTGTTGTGAGAGCTCTTCATCGTGGGAAGCTTCAAAGTCATCAGCCAAAAGCTAGACTGAAGTTTGCCCAGGACCATTTGAAACATGGTGATGAATTTTGGAAGTCTGTCCTTTGGTCTGATGAGACAAAACTGGAGCTGTTTGGGCACATGGACACAGCTTTTGTTTGGCAAAGGAAGGGAGAGGCCTTCAACCCGAAAAGCACAGTTCCCACAGTTGAACATAGTGGCAGAAGCATTATGTGGTGTTGTTGTTTTGCTGCTTCAGGCACAGGAAACCTTGTTCGGTTACATGAAGAAAGAAGATTGTGTTGACATTTTGAAGGATAATTTAAAGTCTGGCTTTGAGTTGTCACTGGGTTTTTCAGCCAGACAGTGACTCAAAGCATTCATCACGATTTGTCCAGATCTTTTTTGAGGAACACTAAAATCAAGGTCTTGGAGTGACCGCATTAAAGCCCAGATCTCAGTCCTATTTTGAAGTTTTTGCGAGAGCTCAAGGTTAAGGCCCATGCCCAAAAACCATCTTATTTGCATGAGCTGGAGCAATGTTAAGCTATCACCAGCCATGGAGGAATGGTCTAAGGTCTCTCAGGAGACGTGTGCAAACCTTGTGAGAAACTACAATAAGAGGTTGCTATCAGTTTGTATTTACCTTGCCTCAGTTACATGCATCAGTTAAATATCTTCATCAAACATCTTGGAATTTGTTTCTTTGTTGTTTTGGAAGCAATTCTCTTTAACACTTCAAATACTAGGAACTTTTCTTAGAAAAAGTAACAGATTTGTTAACTTTTGGAAAGGGACTAATAATTATGACCGTAACTAATAGGTTACTGTAACTCATGCTACAGGGTGACCAAGGCAGACCAGGATTTAGCTACCCAGGACCAAGAGGATCAACGGTACTGTGACATTTGGTTCAGCATGTTTTTTTATACATTCATAGATACAACCCACAGCAAAACATAATTCACAATCGTAAATCACAGGGAGACAGAGGAGAAAAGGGTAGACCTGGACCCAGAGGGAGCAGAGGAGACTGCGGACAAAAGGGAGAGCCAGGCCAGAAAGGGCGTCCGGGAGAACCTGTGAGTCTATCTATATCTGTTTTGTTTATGTCCATTTTCATCTCAATTTCAAATGATCAGAGGCTGAGCTCTAAAATAACCCATATAAGTTGAAGTGGACTACGAAATTAAAAGGATGATGAAGGCTGTGGTTGTTTTCAATGCCAGGGAGAGCCTGGACCTTCAGGTGAGCCTGGACCAAGGGGACCCAGAGGAGAAACAGGAAGAGATGTAAGTACAGCTGCTGTTCAGACAGTGTTTCCCCTGCTGTTAAATAGGCCAGGCAGACAGATTTCATCACTGATATAACTGTGTGAGACACTTTGTGAGCAGTGTGTTGCACAGGCAAGCTTGGTTTTGCCAGAGAAACAGCATCAAGCTTTCTCTTTAAGCAGAGAAACTTGGTCCTCAAAGTAAAAAAAAAAATGAAATATAAAAACTGAAGTAAAACTGAAATAATACTTTGGAGTAATCTTATTGATGTATGGTGATGTGTCCCTGAACAGGAGATAAAAAGAGATGTTTCCATGGTGTTTCACATAGTGTTTCCACATGATATAAAGATGTTACTTGTATGTTTATAGAACGGCTCACTGTCTATGAGATTGTTATAAATATCACATAATGCTAAACATGTTACTTATTTTTTTAGGATTGACTGAGTATGTCAGTCAAGACAGTTTGGCCCTGTTCATTAACATGCATTCTTTAGTCGTCTGATCACAAGGAACAACCAAAAAGTATAGCCCTTTACAACCCTGAATTTTGAATGCGACTCCAGTGACCATTTGTATTTGGATTTCTTATGTAATTTCTGCCGAATGAGCAACCAGAGTGTCCCGCAAATCCTTTTCTTGTGTTCAACTAGTCTACTTTGATTAACTCTGATAGCAGATGATTTGCAAAGTTTCACAGTTATTGCATGTTTTCTGGCTAGGGTAACAACATGGTCGATTTGAGTGGTTCTTTGTTAATGTTGAGGACACACTGAGATGCTTTAGCGTTTACACTACAAATGTTATGTGTCTGTATGCATCCCTGACTATCTGTGAATATGGTTTGAGTAATAGGATTACAATACATCTTTCAGATACATTGTACCTTGTTCACACTTGTACTTGTTACTGTCCACTGATGATAGCATTACCCAAGACACATGTTAATGCCAGTCATGAACAGAGCCTTTGAGTTTCTGCTTTACAACTCAATCATCTTTTCATCAGGGTGATCCTGGTCCAGAGGGAGATGCAGGCCTGACAGTAAGTCCTGGAATCATAGTTATATGAACCTCTTAAACCCTAAGGACCTGTCTGTGGGAACACGCTTCAATTTCTCACTCTACATCTATTGCATATTTGTTTCATAGTAGTTACCATATTTGTCATAGTAATGAATAAATCTTAAGACAAGTAACTGATACATAAGCCTATGGTTCAAGATTTTAACTTTACATCTTCTCAGGAATGCGATATTATGAACTACATCAGAGAGACCTGTGGGTGTTGTGGTAAGTGACAAGTAACCTGTCAATCCACAGGAAAATAACTGTGCAAGTCTGAATTCCGTCTGAGTTTGTCTGTCTCTGCCCTCCTCTGTTTCAGATTGTGAGAAGAGGTGCGGAGCACTGGACATTGTATTTGTGATTGACAGCTCAGAGAGTGTGGGGCTAACCAACTTTACCCTGGAAAAGAACTTTGTTATCAACACCATCAACAGATTGGGCTCAATAGCTAAGGATCCCAGCTCAGAGACCGGTGAGAAAAGTTTACTACTGCACTTTACTATCATAATCTAATATTAAATTAAGAGCTAATTCTATCACTTTATCTATATGTACAGTGCACTGTAGCCCCCTTTTACATTACCTAAAGATGATGTGATTGTTTACCAACTATAGGATGTAACTTGTTTGATTTTCAACAGTGTTAGGGTTAGTACTTGAACCAGGGTTAATGTTCGGTTCGAGTATTTTAGTTGATGTTAAGATTAGAGTTTTATGAAAGGGTTTGTTGTGCCAGTGTTATTTTAAGCAAATGAAAGAATATTGTGTCGTCTTCTTTCCCTGAGTTGTAATGTGTTGCCTTGCAGGGACACGTGTTGGTGTTGTCCAGTTCAGTCACAGTGGAACTTTCCAGGCCATCCACCTTAACGACTCCAAGATCGATTCCCTGTCAGTTTTCAAAGAGGCAGTGAAGAAGCTGGACTGGATTGCTGGTGGCACATGGACTCCATCCGCTTTGAAATTTGCCTATGACAACCTAATACGTGACAGTCGACGTGCCAAGGCTAAAGTAACTGTGGTGGTCATCACAGATGGTCGCGCTGACCCCAGGGATAATCCAGACCTCCTCAAGTATCTCTGCAGAGATGGCATCGATGTGAGTGCCATTGGTATTGGAGACATGTTTGAACAGAATCCTCACAACGAGAGCCTGAGTTCCATCGCCTGCGATAGAAAAGAGAGAGTGATGCCTATGAAACACTTTACTGACCTGGTAGCAGAGGAATTCATTGACAGGATTGAGACTGTGCTTTGCCCAGGTAAGTCATTGTATGTAAATGCATATAAATAACAGTCCCGCCTCACTTCTCCATGTTAGACTCACACAATTTTGTTTTTTCTGTTTGTGTTTTAGACCCAGTCATTGTCTGTCCTAAACTTCCATGTGAATCTGGTAAGATTTAAGTTATTCATGAATGTTTTTAAAAACTGTCTTTGCTTTAAAGTGTGTGAAATTCATAGTGGTCGGATTCATACCAAGGAACACCGTCTTTAAAGTGCACCACTGAAATGAACGGATGGTTTTATGTTTACACAACCCCAAAGGTTGATTATTGTTGTCCATTATCAACCTTTTTGCCAGACGCATATCCTAATCTCCCTTTTCACTTGACTTAAAGCAATGGCATCACGCTTGTGTGCTTTGACCTGACTTAAATAACTAAAATAAGTTAAATCTTCTATCATGGTCAGAGACTAGGGTAAAGCCGTGATCACTGCAAGCAGGCTGGCTTTAAAGTAACAATGGCAGCTTTCTTCATCAGTATAAAAATATATTTCTGGCAATTGGGTATTCATTAAAAAAACAGAGATTAGCAGAAAAGCGTACTGCTGGTAGCAGACCCCAAAAGTCAAATGAATGACTCCAAAATAAACATTAAAAGTGGCACTTTGCTAACAATATCAATCCAAGCATAGTTTGCACTGTGCTCAGTGGGCGGAGCTATTTGCTCGGAGGCCGCTAAAACTATTGTCTCACCGCTCACTTGCAGATGTGGCGTCCCAGTGGAATGGGTACCCCTTACATGGACCCCTTGCAGAGGAAGGGACGGACAACCCTGTCCCAAGCACTGTACCGAGCGTATCAAACTTAATCAGCTCTCTGCAGGAGGCCAAGCACCCTGATAGCTACAGCAAGGCTGTAGCCACAATGGCCTACACAGCCCAGAGAGCCAAGTTTGCCATCGGACCAGAGAAACAGCAGTGGACTGATCTGTTCATTGACTCTTTCAGAGTTGTCTATGGCGACATCATGGGCGACCCTAACAAAGCCTTGGGGTTGTGTTAGGGAACACAGGCTCTTGATTTGGCAAAACTGGGCAGTTAAACAATGGCTATGGCTTTACATTTCTACTGTTGAAAAGTGGTTGCTCTTGGCCTCGCTGTAGGATTATGTAAGAAAAAAAAAGAATTACCACTAAAATATCTAAAGGCTAGCTGGTCTAAGCATGATTGTAACATTATGACAGTTCAGTTAAACCCTAATGTGGTTGCTAACATTGTTGTGAAAGGGCTATGTTCATGGCCAAAAGTTGATGACTAACATGTAATTGCCCACTGGGCGACCACTACTAAGCATGGCAATTTGCTAATCTGCTTTTTTGACTTGAGGGAGACTGTAAGTGAGATGAAAAGCTCTTCCTTGTGATCTTGGTTCCTGCTGCTTTTTTAGATCCTTTCATGTTGTTTTCTTTTAACTATCTACTTGAAAAAGACAAAGAGGTAGAATGAAGTTATCCTGATTGACTGTGACACACTTTGCTTGCACAATACAGTCTTATTAACCTGTGCTAAGCTGCTTGAACCCTCAGGATATAGTAGATCATGGTCAGTCTGGTTCTGATCTTACAGGAACATTTCTTAGAATGGGAGATTTCTTATAGCTATGAATAATCAGCTGTGAAAGACAGTGATCACACATCTGTACATCTGTACATATTCCATCTGTGGTGACTATACAGGTTTTTTGTAATCATGTGATACAGTTTTGCATTTTGCACATAATTGCCTTTAGGGTCTGGAGATTTCGAAAGAATAGCACATTTTCTTTAGCTTAGCTCATCAGATGAAATGCAAAACTTTGTGGAGTCATGATGTGGTAAGAAGATCACCTGTCATTGATCTGTTGTCATCAATATCTAATGCAATATGTTAATGCAGTTTTAAAGGATTACATCACTACTCATCACTGCTTAAATTGCAGCTAGCTGACAATATACTTACCGTAATTTGTAGCTAGCTCTACATTCCATAGCATAATTTACAGAGTAGAAGATGATGGTCCAAATGACAGTTCCATTAACGATTTTTGTGTAGGCTTCAATTAAACACTTTAGATATTATGGTAAGCAAACCATTTCACTGTGAACTAACTATAAATACCCAGCATTATTTATTCAATTAACAAAAAACAGCATTGGAAAGTTTTTTAAAAAAAATAGCGTTGCGAATTTGTATGAACTGAGAATGTTTTGATTCGTATTGTTGTTAACATAGCTACCATTATTTCATGTATTAGTGTTGTATATTAGGAATGTACCATTAAAAAAAATAAAGAGCTCTAAGACTGCAATAAATATACATGAGCCAAAGGGCATTATTGCTGTTTTGTATCAAATAAACACGTCTAGCAACCAAGTACTGATTTAAGTATAGTTTTTTATGTCTGTTTTGAAGCACTTTTTTGACTTGACTATTTCATCAGAAACACTATTAAAGCACAGATCAGCCCCTGAGATAAACTGAAATCTACATCAACCATAAGTACAGTTTAATCCTGTTTTACTCTGATTTAGCAACTGAAAAAGTACTCAGCACTGCTAAAAGGAGTGGTATTTTCCCACTTACAGTTTACAGCTTACTTTAGATCTTTTAAATGTGTGTGAGGTCGGGCCTGATTGTTGAGTTGTGATCAATGTCATGTCTCTTACAGAGCCTGCAGTGGCCAGTTGTGTCCAGCGGCCTGTTGATCTGGTGTTCTTGCTGGATGGCTCTGAACGTATGGGTCTGGAGAACTTCCGCCGTGTCAAAGAGTTTGTGGACAGAGTGACTCAGCGCCTGACTTTGGCTCGGAGTGACACTGACGAAAGAAACACCCGTGTGGCTTTGCTGCAGTATGGTGATGCTGATAACCAAGATGTGGTTTTCAAACTCTCAAGCAATAGTTCTGTCATCTTCAATGGCCTGGCAAATCTGAAATACATGGATTCGTCCTCCAATGTGGGCAGAGCCATTATATACGCTGTCAACAACATCCTGATGAGTGGAACCAGCCGGCTGACCCGTCGGAACGCTGAGATCTCTTTTGTTTTCATCACTGATGGCTACACTAGCAACGAAAATCTGGAAGAGGGTATCAGCTCCATGCGCAGGGAGGAGGGCGTTCCCACGGTGATCGCCATGGGCCGTGACGTCGACCAAGAAGTGCTGACGAAGCTCGCTCTGGGAGACAAGTCAGCCATTTTCAGGGGACAGGATTTCAGCCATCTCCTCAAGCCCAGCTTCTTTGAGCGCTTCATTCGGTGGATCTGCTGAGAGTAGGGGGGGATCTAAAGGTCACACTAGTGGAGGGGAGGAATTTGTGTATTTTTGGAGTCAGCTTGGTCATTAGGGTCAGAGTCTGAATCGATTTCATCTCAACTCTGTAAGTTCAGGAAATTTAAGAATCACATGAATTTGTAACAGTAGTGGGTGGCTTTCATGTGAATTCTTGCATTTAAATTTCTTGACCCTGCAAGTTAAGTAGAAGCAGTGATATGTGGGTTGTATCCTCATCATCAAGCTCACTCCATAATGCACCAGTGATACTTGGGCTAAGGGGGCAGGAGCACACTGCAAAAAATCTTAAAAGATCAACCTTCCAAAGATTATATACTGAATGTTTAACTTTTTGATGCCATTGTAGGGTGTTTTTTTTATTTTTTATTTCTCTCTTTTTTGTGATACCAAAGAGGGCTCTACCTGAATTTTGAGTTCACACAAAGGTGCTTAACCAGAGCAAGACTGGAGTTTTCCTGTTTATCTTTGAAAGATGTTTTCATAAGTTGTTGCATATCAGCTGAAATCATTCTAATTCAGGGTTAAATAAAGCCATATAGACAAAAGCACATATCACATATCTCAGAGTCAGACATAGTTGCCTTAGTATATTGCACTAGACCAGGGGGGCTCGGTTCCAGTCTTGAAGGGCCGGAGTCTAGCACAGGTTGATGATTACCAAGAAGGCCTGATTTAACGTAAGTGGGTGTGCTGAAGCAGGGAAATCAGCAAACTGTACTGGACAGACTACTCTGGAGTTGAGTACCCTTGCCCTAGACACAAAAGAAATGAAGATCCTTTAAAGCCTAAGTTGTGCCTTCGTTATTCACTTCATATTTGACACAGGGAACCAGTCACACTACAGCTTTTTCTCCAGTAACAAAGACAGACCAGAATGATCTATCCTTATCACAGGTGCTCTCCTTGCTTTTGATATATACTTTTGAGAGGGCAATGAAATGAAAAGTATTTCGAGTGTGTTTACATACTTCGCTGTAAAGAGCAGAATGTCCACAGTTGATAAGTGATCTTTGAGTCATTTAGAACACTGTAATCAAATAAATTCAGTAAATTCAAGGATGAGATGATGATGTAATGAGAATTTTGAATTGCTGTATTCAAATAACGAACCCCACTGTTCTGTCAACTTCCGTGATATTACAATAAAAAATGCTGTGGTAAAGTACAAATTTGCTTTGCTGTCAATGTTGTCAAAATCTACACAGTATAAAATTATGATACACACTACAGTAAAACGTTTTCAGACATATTACATGTACAATTTTGAAAAACCTCATTTTTATGTCTCTCTTTTTTTTTTTTTTATTAGATATATTGCTTACTAGGCGTAGGGCATTTTTTCTGGCTACTGCCCTAGAAATGACCTAATCACAGTCCTTGTCCCGGTAACCAGACTTGCTGTTGTGGCAAAAGTGGGGGGCAAAAGTGGGTGTTGCCCCATTTGGCCGATCACACTGTTCTCTACCACCAAATAATGTGGTGGAAATTACATTCCTACAGTAATTTGAGATACCTTAGCTTTGATTTGATAGCTAGCACTCAAAGCATGCCAAATACACCTATTGAACTTTTTTTTTTTTTTTAAATCTATCCTCTTACAACCTGCCATGAAGGTGCAACATGTTTGGAAATAACTTTATAAAGGTATTGGAATAAAATTATTGTTACAGCAATATTTACATATATATTTCTTGAATAACTGCATGAACATGTACATCTCCTCTAAATCAGCCATGGGGTCAGTTGAGACTGTCTGTTTCTATAGCAACCGTCTTTCATCCTATATGTTTTGATGATCTGAGCATTATGTTGTTTAGCTATATGAAAAGTTTTCAGATAAATCATCACTTTTTTTTCATGGCTGAATGGTAGAAGTCTGGGTGTGGGACAAGGGCAAATGTTACATGTTGAACACCAAAAAATGATCACTATGGACAGATGGTAAAATAGTTTCTAGCATGGTTTTATTATTAATTTGACAAAAAGAGAGAGAATCGTCCAAAATTATATGTATGTTTTCACTGTGTCAGCGGTCAGGTACAATTATTGGTACACACTGCGCCAGACCCTCTTTGATGCTGCTGGATAAAACTAGTGTTCAGTCATGAGTGTGAAAAAACTATAGTACCCCACTACTTTGGAACCCCTGGGACTGCATAATTTGATATTTAGGTAACCAGGGTATATGTAATGTTTCACCTGGTGGCCTGGTGGTTAGAGATTTGACTGGAAGGTTATAGGTTCGAATCCCAGGACTGCCAGCGGCACCACTGAGATACCCTTTAGCAAGGTTCCATCCCCACACACTGCTCCCTGCCGGTTGCCCACTGCTTCACTTGGTGAATCGGTTGAATACAGAGAAAGAATTTCACATTATTCACACTGTGTGCTGTGTTCACGTGTGACTATAAGGGGCCACTTTAAACAATCCCCCACACATAAGTCTGTCCTGTGACCCATGTACAACACATTGTTGAACACTGAGACCAACTGATTAAACTAGTAATATAATAATAATAATAAATATAGCTGCGAGCGGCGATGAACGGGTCCATGCAGTACGTGGCACTGTAAGACACCGATGAAGCTTTGCACACATGTGAAAGACTATGTAGACACATGTGAGAACTACATTCACACACTTGGGCCTACCATGTTGCATAGTTTGATGTTGTCTTTCAGAGTAGGAAAATATCAGTTGCAATGTATGGGAGTTTAGGGGTGAGCAGGATAATAAGTTAATCATTTTATTTTGACAGGATGTTAAGATAGAATGTTTTTACATTCATATGCTATATAGGATATGTGACAGAATATTCAATTTTTGTTGTAGCACCCATGCTGTTGACAGACACAAATGTGGCAGTTTTTGTTATTTGTGCAACAAGCAGCTAAATGATTGGAGTGTGTTTCAGTATATGCTTAAATCAGAGTGAAGTGATGTCTTCAAAGGGTACTAGTTGTAGTATATGAAAGTTTAATAATGCGTGGATGGAGTATGTTATACAAGTTTCATTGTTTTATCTTCAAAGGATCATGAGTTAGACAGCTTTGTGGTGTACAGGCCATCAAAGCATGGATCAATGAATGTAAGTTTGTACTGTAGTGCCCCCTTTGGCTAATGTCAAAAAACCTAAGACTAATTTGAAATGGTAACGTTTTTAAATTATGCAAATTATATGACAATGAAACAAGATACAGCAACAAGGCTAATGGTGTTATACTTGACATACATCCTTCATTTGGAACTTCAAAAGTTTTTATTGTGTGTCCCATTCTTCCTACATTATGGCCAGAACGGCAGTGCAAGGTTTGAACCAAATAGCCAAATTGCACCATATTTTAACTGTGTAGTCTAAGTGGGGATGTTAACATATTTACCAAGGTTCACGAGGCTCAGCCAAGTGTTAGCTTAATTTTAGCTATGTAGCATTCCATGGCAGTATAAGACACTAACAAAGTTTGGCATACATGTGAAATGCTATGTAGACACATGTGAGAAGCACATTCACACACTTGGGCCTACCATGTCAGATGGCTTGCGGGATGTCTTTCAGACTTTGTACAATTCAGATTACAATGATTCACCAAAAATGAGCTGTAATGTATGAAAGTTTTGGAATGAGTGGGATGACAAGTTTCATCCTTTCCTCTTGACAGGATTTTTACCTGACTATTTCAAAACCAGGAATGAGTTGCTGTCGAATAGGATGCTCTGACCTTACAGGCCATTAGACAAACCTAGGTATCAGAAAAAAGTTTCCTGTTTTTTGGTCCTGCAGTAGCCAATGCTCACGAAACTTAGCAGATGGTATTGTGGTAGTGTCCTGCATATACATTCCAAATTTGGTGCAGTTCTGGCCTAGTGTTAGCTATCTGTAGCCCTCTGTGCTGTTAGACCATAGTCGCTTCAATGTATGTTAATGTGGCAGCCATTTCTTGATGCAAATTCAAAATGTTTTTGATAATTATTTGCTTTAAGACACTCCTGAATCATTTGAGACCAGTTTTGTGCAGATTGGGCTAAAACCCTAGGACTAGTTAAAAAAGGTGCCAATTCCTTGTCATGTAAACTATGTGCAAAATTAAGGAGTGAGGACAAAAAAGTGCAAGTTTTAAGATTTAACTCTCTTGACAGTAGGCAGCAGTCAAACGATCTTGTGATTATTCATCACGCTTGTTGAGTTATTGCCAAAAAACTATTGCAATGTTTGGACCTTTGCCATAGCGCCACCAAGTGGCCACAGTCAACCAAATTTGAACTGTATGATCTAAGCGCAGATGTTAACATGGCATTCAAGTTTCATGTCGATCGGTCAGGGTTAACCATGTATTTTTTGACAATTTTTTTTTGCGCATTTCAGCCATGTTTTCTATAAAAGTATTTGTTGATCTGCATGATATTTCAGTATGAGCCAGACCCATGTCTTGGGGTGTTCA
>JBBPCZ010000040.1:17590361-17606255 GCA_037974445.1 Brycinus macrolepidotus | reverse complement strand
GGCCCGCACAGAGCCCTGACCTCAACCCCATCCAACACCTTTGGGATGAACTGGAACAGAGATTGCGAGCCAGACCTACTCGTCCAACATCAGTGCCTGATCTCATAAATGCTCTACAGAATGAATGGGCACAAATTCCCCACAGAAAGCCTTCCAAGAAGTGTGGAACCTGTTACAGTTGTAAAGGGGGACCAACTCTATATTAAAGTCTGTGTATTTGAATGCAATATCATTAAAGTCCCTGTTGGTGTAATGGTCAGACGTCCCAATACTTTTGTCCATATTATGGAGGTCTTGTCTATGGACAGATTACCTCTGCAGAAAAACAGCCAGTTTCAAGGGCTTCCAACTGTCTTGTAAATCAGTTAAATATGCACTGCAATATCCATGATCACAGTGTGGCCCAGCTTTTATTAGTATATAATATTTTTTCTCTCTTATGTTCACCACAGCGAATGTGCAGACATCATGACTGGGGGCTCCCGCCGCTGCATCGTGGTGTCCACTCTGGCTGAGGCGTCCTTCTATGCTGACAACGGATATGATGACATTCTTTATGCATACCCACTGCCGTTTGACAAAGTGGAGCGCTGTGCTGAGCTGTCAGAGAGGCTGTCTCTGTTCCATGTGGTGGTGGACAATGTCCATGCCCTACAGGAATTGAAGAACAGACCACTGAGGCAAGGCAAACTCTGGCATGTGTGGATGAAACTGGACTGTGACAATGGTAGAGGTGAGGCTAGCACAGCTGGAGCTTTCAAGTGTGTCATATATTTGCAGAACTTTGAATGTAGTAGTTGCTTAAAGTGATTTTATAAATATAAATATCAGTGAATAACTTTTATTTTCATAATTTCTCAATTGCAAGGACATTTTTTTCTTTACTAAGGAAAAAAAGGGGGAGCAGCTGGTGGCCTAGTGGTTAGGGAGTTACCCCTGCAATCAGAAGGTTGTGGGTTTGAATCCCAGGACTGCTAGTGGCACCACTGAGGTACCCTTGAGCAAGGTACCGTTCCCACACACTGCTCCCCGATGGCTGCCCACTGCTTCACTAGGTGAATGGATTAAATGCAGAGAAAGAACTTCGCACTGTTCACAATGTGTGCGGTGCTGTGGTGTGTTCACGCGTGACTATAGGGGGCCACTTTACTTTACTTTGCATTTAAAAACTCTGGTTCGAGTTTGTGCATTCCTGCTCTGCTTTGTTCTTTCGGTTCATTTTTTGAGTTCAGTCACTTTCAAGTAACTGAGAAATTAAGATAAGCGATGTAAACTGGTCTGTTTTTCAGCTGGTGTCCCTCACACTGAGCCTGCTGCCCTGCGATTGGCCCAGGAAATCTTTGGGGCAGAGGGGGTGGAGCTGACAGGAATTTATGCCCACTGTGGAAACACCTATGGCTGTAAGGGGGAGGACCAAATCAAGGCTGTAGCCCAAGAAACCACAACAATCACATTACAGTTCATGGAGAAGTAAGTTGCCTGTGTCATTTGCTGCTTTGAATGGAATATTATTGCAGATTTGTTGTAAAAAACAAATCTTAGACACTTGTTAGTAGTTCCCCTAATTCCATTCATGCTCTCAAGAAAAACACTTCTTATTCATGATTTAATGCCTTTAATGCACTCATTCACATCTTGTGTGATGCAGACTGAAAGCTGTAGGAATACAAGGTCCTAAATCAAGCGTCGGCTCCACACCTTCCTGTAGCCACCCAGTTCCAGACATGGCAATGTTAAGTGAGGTCCATCCTGGAAACTATGTGTTTTATGGTCAGTGGTATGTAATACTATTTTCAGAGGCGATGCTTCGTTTTTGTTAATTATCCCTGAGTCCTTTTCTGTCTCCATATCTTGTGTGTGTGTATGTGTGTGTGTATGTGTGTGTGTATGTGTGTATGTGTGTATGTGTGTGTGTATGTGTGTGTATGTGTGTGTATGTGTGTGTATGTGTGTGTATGTGTGTAGATGTTCAGCAGTCTCTGATTGGCTCCTGTATACCTGAGGACGTTGCAGTACGAGTTCTGACGAGAGTCATAGGTCACTACAAGCACAGGAACCAGTTGCTGGTAGACTGTGGATGGACCGCCCTTAGCCTGGATGGAGGAGGACGTTTACCTACAGGCTATGCTGTCATTGAGGACCATCCAGAACTAAAGTAAGAAATATGATTTTTCTTAATGGTCACAGTATTCTTCTTCCGCAGAAATCTGTACTTTGGCCTGGTGGCTCAAAAATGACTTGCTGAGACCAGTTATATGACTATACTCATGTGGGTAAGTCTGGAGTTTGGTGTCTTTTTTTCCCCGAACTAACACACCTACCAAAGGTTTCTTTCAAGTGGTTTTGGTTTTACTGGAAGTTTCTCACCAGTAGGCACCAGGAATCAGTCCAGGAAAGTGATCAAACACACTGTACAAATGGTAAATAAATAGTAATGTGAAGGTAATTATTAAGTGTATAACACTTAACCCACATTTTATTTGTACCATGTTTCGGATGTAATATTTTTTGTGGTATCCATGTTTTTGGTTTACTCCTGACATAAACCACATGAAGGTGATGAGTCGAGTGAAATACAGTGTAAATCTGGTAATGAGGCAGCGAGCTGAATCAGGTGTGTTTGAACATGAAACTTTCCAAAATCTGCTACATTGAAGTCCTCCGGGACTTGTTGTTCACCCCAGCAACAGACCCCAAGAACATAAATATTTATTTACGGAGCATAAACAGCCTTAAGCAAAAGCCCTGCGTCAAATAACATTGTGTTGATTTTCTTAGTAAAAACAGAATAATAAAGTACACATCTTCTACAAGTAACAAAATTGAATGTGCCATTGTCTTACCATTTTAGTGCACAATATCTACTTTATTTGTTTGGTTTTACATTTAACAAAAAAACATGCAATATGAATAACTTTGATTTTGCACATGCCATAATTTATGTTTTAATTTAGCAAATGAACAGTAATTTTGGATTGAAATGCACAGAAGTGTATTCTGTGTAACAGTTCAGCATGTTGTAAATTCACACTATCAGGATGTATGTAAAGGAAAATTAATAAGAGAAAATTCAGACTGAGTATGAATTATGTCGGTAAAGGTGGAGTGTTTTTGTTTGCTTGTTAGGCTGCTGTCCATGACTCAAGAGCATGGCAGGGTGGAGCCTGTCTCTGAACAGCTGGATTTTAGTCAGTTCCCTCTGGGCTCAATGCTCTCCCTTATGCCGCACCATGTAAGTAAATACTGCTTTTTTTTTGTGTGTGTGTGTGTGGGTGTGTGTGTGTGTGTGTGTGTGTGTGTGTGTGTGTGGGTGTGTGTGTGTGTGTGTGTGTGTGTGTGTGTGTGTGTGTGTGTGTGTGTGTAAATAAAGGTGGTGGAAAGGGCTCTCTATGTGATGTCACAGAAGAACCACTTTTGGTTCACCAAAGAAACTTTCAGTGGACGGAGAAATGTTCTGTATTTAGTAACCTATTTGAGATGTGAGGTTGATACCCTCCACATATTGTAACAGTGCTGGGAGGAACCCTTAAGTTGGTAAAGATCTGCATTATGTGAAGGTTTTGCAAAGCCTTTAAAGGTTCTTGATGCTCACATCACTCTCAACTATAGTTCTTTAGTGATTTTAGTGATTTTTCTATGGCATTGCTCAAAAAACCTTTTGTGGCACCTTTTTTGTAAGAAAGTATGATAACTATACAGATAATAGAATTGTTGTGAACTGGTTCAGTAACACTAGTGCTGAAAAATGAAACAAAATAATTTGGAAAATAACTGTAAAGGAAAAGATGCAACGGTGTCGTACTCAAAGTTTTGTTGTATCTGCCTTACAATTGTAGTATTGTGAGGGATTTTAAAATGAATGCAGAGATTTCAGGGCTCAGTCAGCAGCCCTGTGGCATAGCAGCGTTCCACGTAAATGTTTCTGTTGCTCATCCTCACTACCTGGGGGGCTAGATGGCTTACCCAGGTCCTGAGAATGCAGCAGTGATTAGAAATGATTAAAACTTATATTACAGAATAAATATCACAGTGGTAATTCTGAAATGCACACATTGCATCACTGAAGTACCAAGAGATCTAATCAGGACAAAACCAAACAACCAGAAAGATACCTGACAGTAACTCAAGGTTACACATTTTCAGGCTTGTGCTACAGCTGCAATGCATCCAGTCTACTACGTCCATTCCAAAGGGAAGATTGTAGGCACTTGGAAACCCACTCGAGGATGGTAATGGGCCACCCTGTCCTGCCGTGGCAAGACTTCTATTAGGAATTTATTATTAAATGAACTTTAATCATGTCATTATTAGAAATTGCTAGATTGCATTTTTGTGAGTATGCCTAATCTAAACTTGCTGGTAACAGTATGTGATTTTAAGGGATATATATATCATATATAATCTAAGGTACTGACTTAACTGTATGGCTTATGACTAGCAGTGCCTATAAAATCTCAGAACCACTTTTTTCTTTTCTTCAGCGTATTGTCACATTATGAACAATGTGTTTATCTAAAATTTTGTAACTCTGACACAGTTCTTTGTAATGTCAAATTGTAAAAAAATACAACAAAAAATCATAACTAATGAAAATTTAAAAAAGAGATGTAAAATTCTTCAGGATTTCATGTAATAAATAATAAATGTCATATATGAAGTCTCTTTTGTTTTTTTGGGGCTTTTTGTTTTGTTTTTGTTTTTTTTATTATTTGTCTTTTAATTTTGCAATAGGCCAATTAAATTAAACTGGACTTTAATAAGGCATGACCCCAGTTTGTTGCCAGTTATGGTGGGTTAAAGTGTCCCTCTGTGTACAGGAGAGCAGAATAAGTCCACTTCACTAAATCTCCAGAATTAGTTACAGTTTTACCCCTTTGCTGAAGAGATTCACCTTTGGTGGCTGAAACAGGCCGGGCTTGCACCACTCCATGTCAGACTACACGCAGCTCACTCACGTGTAGTCCTGTACGACTCGTGAATGCATCACTCTTTTCAACTGATTCTTTTCAAGAGTCGATTCACTATTCTAAATGAATCGAACTTTTAGTAGCATCTTCACTAAAGAATCAGGGTCAGACAACTTTATTGATTCTGGAGGAAATTCTATAGATGTGTGTATGACTGTGTGTATTGGATAGGTGTGTGTATGGCTGTATTATATGCAGTCATACACACACCTATTTATTGATTGAGAACAACCCTCTTTTAATTTGCTCACATTTCTCTCTGTAAAAATCAGAATCAGAAAACTTTATTGATCCCAGAGAAACACAGAGAGACAAGAACAATATAAAACAAAGTCTAAATAAATCCGATAAAAAATCTGCAGAAGAAAACTCAATATGAAACACACTATCCTATATACACAAATGCTGGGGTATTAATACTATAGATAAGTAACTTATAGTGAAATACTAATAACACAAATGGTGGTTAGGAGTATGTTATTGCATGTAGTAGTAATATGTAGTATATAATATTGCCATAAGTAGTGATATTTACATGGTAAGACTATTTCACATTAGATACTGCATAAAATGAAAGGATGTAGCACCCATTTAGAAAACTTCACATGATATTGCACATTTTAAGACTCTTGCACATTATTATGTTTTAGCACCTGATAAGAACATTGCACAATATTGCACATGGTAGATTATTGCACATAATAGTAAGATAATAATGCACATAGTGATAAACGTAATGATTTAAACCTGGTAAGAAATTGCACAACAAAGTAGCATTAGGCTATTACACAGATTACTGTGTGGATGTTTAAAAAAGGAGGAGCCGTAGCGTCTGAATGGATTTCCTTTTGCTTATGGGTGCATTTCGAGGTCTATATTCGGTAGAAGTGTGAGACTCGCTTATACGGAATTTATGGAATTTAATAATTGAATAGTGTAATGAATAATTTAATTTAAATAATTAATCGTTTGATTTACAATGTAATCATTTAATTTAATGAAATTTAATTTAATTTAATATTATGGAATTTTATTTAATGGAAGAATTGAGAATAAAGTGCACTGGACTGAATCAGTGAATCGTTGAATAGGACGATCGATTCATTGAAACAGACGTGTGGAGCGAGTCGGGTTAGTGAACTGAATCAAACCGGCTCTCGTGGCTCTGCGTTATCGAGTCACCTGCTCACCTGACCAATCAAGGCGTCCGCCCTCCCGCCGCCAGCCAATCAGAGCGCGGGACGCGCGTCAGCCTGCAGAGCTGCGAGGTGGCAGGGAGAGGGGGAGCAGGAGGAGAGAGAGGATCCGCACGCTGGAGGATTCTCCGTCTTAACGCTCTCTGGCCTCTCAGCACGTCGATACGGCCTCGGTAAGGGCCTTTTTGAGTCACGGTGGCAGGGATGGTTTTCCTCAGCACCAGGGTGGTCGTCGTGAGGGGTCTTTGTGTTTAGCTCTCACACTGCAGAGGAGCCTTGAGCCTGCTGGAGCCTGTCCTCATCTCAGAGCCTTCCTCCCTGCAGCATCCACTCCAGCCCACCGGTACGTACAGACCACACGATCACTCAGAGCACGCAGGGCCACGTCTGCTGCTGAAGGGCATGTGGGCATGGACACAGGGCTCCAAAGACCATTCTGGTCACTCGAAGTACCTGTCTCATGCCCTCATCTCCAAATGAACGTGGCGACCTGTCGTGTGAGATTAGATCACCTCTGCGTGGCTGTGAAATCTGAACCTAAAGGGCTGTGGAAAGGTCAGCGTTTCCTTTACTCCCTGTGTGTCTGGCAGTCCTCTTCTGATCACACTGCTGGGCTCCCTTACACACAGGGACGCAGTCAGACTGGCACCCAGCCTGTGGGCACCCACATTATAGCATAGACTGGCACCCACTTCACAGACTGGCACACAGTGACTGGCTGTATGAATGAAATAGGCACAATCAGGAGGAGAATGCAGGACTGAAGATGCACCATTGATAGAATTCTCCTCCTCTCTTTTCAAAAAGTTTTTTTTTTTTTTTTTTGCAGTAAATATTATATAAGAAACTGCACATATGAGAGGTGTGTAAAATCCCACCCACTTATTCTAACAACATGCTACAGTGACACGGAGAAAGTATACCTGACTAGGGAGAAAAATAATGCAATGAAATAAAAAAAGAATGGTCACTGAATGAGGAAATAGTTGGCTTGAGGTCAAAGGCATATACGCTTAAATTTCAAATTCATGGCTCAATCATGTTGTCAGATCTTTGAAAGTGTTTGAAAAATGATCTCCAGATTTTATAAAAGGCTTCGTCTAGTCCATGACGAATACTGAGTCTCTCTACTTTAAAGGCAGGACATGAGATCCCTATACCGTTGAGAGGGCTTTGGTAGAACTGCCCTCTCCGTCTGAGTAGAACTAGAAGATGGAAGCGAAGGACGGGGCATCAAGTTTAGCTTTTGTTAACCTCGTGTTTCTCCTGTCTGTACAGAATAACCTGTCATACTCCATTGATATAGGCCTCATGTAGCTCTTGAATCAGTTCTGCTCTGTTTGTCCACTAGGTTGTCCGATGGCCGTAGACTACATCAGGAGCTGCTTATCTCTCTAAGTAGCTGGATCAGTGCCCTCACCAAGGACTAACATTGTGCAGTAAAGAGACCGGCTAATGCCCAGGTCAGATTAACGGGGGGACTGCACACCAGCTGGCTAACTTGACAGGATTGAGAATGATTAAAAGCACCTCCTGGTCAGCGAAAGGGGACCAAAACACAATGCAACAGATGGCATATGTGCTACATGTTTATATGGACGGCTCCCTCAGTTCTCCAGCCCGTGTGCGCTGACGTGTGCTGTGAACTGAGTGCTCATAACTGAGCAGTTGTCACTGCACTCTGATGCACAGTAAAGTGAGAATTACCAGAGAGTGTGTTTGTCAAGGTTGTGTGTGTGCCTGAGCATCACTTGAGATAGGAAGACGAGTGTGTGTTCCGCGTACATGTCAGCAGATGCTTCTGCCTGGGCCCGTGTGAGCATGTGCTGCTGACAGAGTGGAGAGCTTTCAGGCTGCCGTTGGTTTTAATGCTGACCTGTGGTCTGCCGCTCTCGTCAGGTTGTGATGTATTGTTTCATGTGGGCGCCCTGCTTTTGATCTTCCTTTTGGAAAAAACCCTTCTACCATTCACTTTCTCTCATCTGTGTCTTTCCACTAAGCTCTTTTTAGCAGGGTCTATTTTAGGCCTTGCACTAAGTCCCCGTTTAAGGGACTGTATACACTTAATTATCTGGCACAGAAGCTTGTAAGCTTCTTACCCTGTAGAAGGGGTTAGAGAGCAAGGCTCTTCAGCCTGCTGGAACCAAATACCAGGGAAATACTTTGTTTGATCATGTTGCCTCAGGTTGTGTTTTTAACTCTCCTGTTTTGCCTGTGGTTGAGGAATTGAGGCTGCAGTACAGTGTGTACTGTAAGTACTAAGGAATCTTGCTTCTATGTAATCTTATTGGGAGTATTGGTGTTTGCTTTAGTCAGCAAGGGCAATAGTTAACTATTAAGCAGAAAAGGTTCATGTATGTTTGGTGACCACACAGATAAGAAGTATTTGCATGCTACACGGACCAGATATGTCAAGACTTTAATGTAGAGAGTAAGTTCATTAATCATGAATCCACTGAAGTTGATTAATCATCCTCATGTAACCCCTTTAGTGCTGACTAACCTTCACCGACCTAGACCTACATGAGTATTTGACTGAGGTTCGGGATGCTTTTAAATGGGCTTTAAGTGTCTCATCAAATAGTGGGCACATGTTCAGGACACTGGCGATTGGATTAATCCATTCCACTAATGCAAGAAGTGTATAATGATACACATATTTGGTGGACAGTTTGGACATGATTTTCAATTCTGAGTCATGAGTCAGTTTGCATTTTTAAACATTTTATATATTGGTCTACAAATAGAATGAAAGACTCATGTAATACATGAAATGGCTAAACAATTAACATCCTATTGCCTGTTTTAGCATGCTGAGCAGGCCCAGTTGACCTTAATTTTAAATCAAGATGGCAAGAGAAAGAGATCTGACCGACTTTGACGCTTCAGTCAGTTCTGCTTCAATAACAAACCTTCTTTTAGTCGCGAAGACTGTGGGATTTTGTTTTACCAGAAACGGAGACATCTGTGTTTACATCCGTGAGAAAGACGGTAAATACAGCTGGAAACTGTGGAGGGAAGCACACAGTGAATGAAGGTGATATGTAAGAAGAAACACGAGCAGCTGTTCCTCAGGTGAGTGGGAATGTCAGTGCAGGATGTACTCAGACAGTCATCAAGAACAGTCTGTCCATCACTACACAGAGCAGGATATCATAGTAGGGTTGCAGTGCAGAAATCCCACGTTAGGAGGATGGATGCACATCTGAGAGTTCAGTGGTGTAAAAACAACAGGCACTGGTTTTCAGATCCTTCACCATATTCTTTGCAAGTGGGAGAGTGCATGTGTGGTGGACACAGGAAAGGTGCTGGACTCCTACAGTGAGGGAGTCGGGTGGCTCTTTTGTTCTGTGGAGGGTGTTTTGATGGCATGGTTTGGGTGCACTTGTCCCAGGCAAGGGTAACTGCTATAAAGTTAGTTTGACTAATCACTTGTATCATGTATAAAAGTGTCTGGTTGTTAAAGCTGACGCCGTACCTGATGTACAGCTTTAGCACACTACAAATTTTGATATGACACTTTTTTGTTATATGTATCACATATAAAAGTGTGTGTGGCTGATAAAGCTGACACCCTTCCATGCAGCACATGCTCTTGCTTTTACAAGGATGACTGAAATAGCGCCCACTTTATTAGTGATCTCTCTATAATGTCTGGTTTTTACTTGTTTTACTCCAAGCTGAAGTTAGCTTCGCATATGATTACATAGCTCCATCTTACATTGTGCAGCTGTGACATTTTGGTGCCCACACAGCACCATAATTGCTGTCCCAATTGAGGTGGAACAAAAAATGGTGGAACTTCATCTTCATACATTCCTCTCTGTGCTAAATTTAAGCAATGCAAAAAGTCATCAGATTAAAAATATTAAATGAGAACACATGGTCTATAAAAGTACAATTTCTTTAATGCTCTAAAGGAATCAACAGCCTTTCTAAGCCTGTGCCCACTCTAAATGCAGCCTTAACTACTGAAAACTAAAGGTTTGGACAACACTCAGCATTAGGCTCAAGACATTTCTCATTTGTCCAAGTTGGTTTGACATTGGAGGTAAACTATGCATGTGTTTGTTGCCATGTCTCCAAGAAAGATCCAGGGATGTGGGCTATTTTTAGTTAAAAATTTTTAGACGTATTTATGAAACATTTGGGCCTATAGCCCTGGATCCCCCGGCACAACACCTCACTGTCACTGTACACATAGTTAAAATACAGCTCTGCAGAAAAATAAGAGAGCACTGCAATTTATTTTTAAATAAAGTAAAGTGAAGTGGCCCCTTATAGTCATGTGTGAACACACCACAGCACACAGTGTGAACAATATGAAATTCTTTCTATGCATTTAACCAATTCACCAAGTGAAGCAGGGGGCTGCCACCAACAAGGGGTGCCTGGGGAGCAGTGTGTGGGGACGGTACCTTGCTCAAGGGTACCTCAGTGATGAAGGGGCAACTCCCTAACCGCAAGGCCACTCAGCATCTCTATGAGTATGACAACCATTTCATGCCAGTGTCTGTTAAATTCCTACACAATCACACCTCGTTCTGCTTTCTGAGGTACTGATTAGGTGATCGCCTGAATCAAATCTTATTTAATGAAGAAAAGTATATAAAAAACACTGCTGTAATCAACACTCTCCTCTTGCAGTGTGACCAGTTGGATGGTAATTATTGCCATTTTGTTTAGAAGTGAACAAGAGATTTGTTTTCTTTGAATTATTCTGTTCTGTAAACACTGCATCATTTCTCTTATTTTGATGTATTGTCACTTCCTTTAAAATGATGCTTTAAAGAACAAAATTTTTCTTTGGAAATTAGGAGAAATATTGTCAGCAGTTCTTAAAAACTAAGGCAAAGCTGTTCAATTCAATACTTGCACCCATAAAAGATAAAACCTGAGAAACTGAACATTTTTGTAGTGGTCTCTTATTTTTTTTCCAGAGCTGTATATACCTGTTGTGACTCTGACCTCAAATATTAACTGTAAGTTACTGTTTTAATTCTTTTGGTGTCATTTCCACAAAAGATGGCTAATTAGACATCTTTTAACTAGATCATATGTGATGAACATTCAGATTTTTTCAGTTTTATATTAAATTTGTTACCTTACTGTGTAAAAACTGTCTGTAAATGATAGGTCCATTTCAATTATTGTATTCATTTTATACATACAAGACACTTTATTAATCTTTACCACTAGCAGGAATGGCTGACAGCTGTATTTCCTCACAAAAGTGTGCTTCTCACACTCTGGCACCATTTCTGCTCCATATTTCTGGACTTACTAATTATGTTGGTACTAGACCTCAATCAGAACTATAGATAAATCATGTAAATGGGTCTCAACAGTTTCGAAATGACCCTTGCAATAAACTGGTAACTTTTATCAGTTGCTGAAATTATTGGTTGAAATAACTCCTTAGTGTGTATATATGAAGTAACTCCTTATTTAAATCCAAATTTCTTACTGAAGAAAGTGATCAGAGGTCTTAAAACATACAGATATTAAAATGAAGTCAACGTTTGAATGATTCCGACTAATCATCACGGTGAAAACAAAGGAGACACTGAAATAAAAAAGCAGACATATTTGTCATTATATCAGCAGGCATTATATTTGTGAGTCTGTGTGATGTGTGGAAGGAAAGAAGTGGGTGTGGAAGTTATGAAACTATACTGCTAAACCTTCAGTAGTGGTGGAGAGACTGGGAGAGTGAAACAAATGCTTTGCGAGAGATAAGCTCTGTATGTGAATGTCTTGCTGGTCTTTGGACTCTGAGCTAATGAGTTTTTCTCTATTTGTGTTTGGTCTTTTGGTTCTGCTGTGAACAAATGGGGCTGTGCAGTACCCTGTGTTTAAATATGATATTCAGGTTTAATGAGTGTGCCTTAGGTTTTCCACATGCGAAATAGTGCTGTGGAGTAGAGAACATACATAAATATGAGGGATCTTATTTGTTGTCCACGTATGTTACTGTTTAGAGTGCTGCCTAAACAAAGAAATTATTATTATTATTATTATTTTTTTTTTTTTTAAACCATTGACAAGAAAGCACTCAAAACACACTTTTCACTGATATGTGGTAGGGGCAGCTGGTGGCCTAGTAGTTAGGGAGTTGCCCCTGTGATCAGAAGGTTGTGGGTTTGAATCCCAGAACTGCTAGTGGCACCACTGAGGTACCCTTGAGCAAAGTACTGTCCCCACGCACTGCTCCCTAGGCACTGTGTTCTAAGGCCAGTCCACTGAATTTCTGAAAAATTGGCCAGTAAATTTCCAATCGAGGAGAACCTGCAGCTTTAGGTAGAAATGAATTAATGAAATTCACCCGTTTCTAGTGGAGGAAGTGGGAGTTTGTCCGTTCAAGCTTTAACAGGCTGCATTGGCCGTAACTGCCTGTAGCCTATTGGTAAGTTTGATTAGGTTGATGAACATAATTGCTTTTTTTGTAAAACATTGATCAGACATTTACTGTAGAGAAAAGAATACATCTTACTCCATGCATTTCCATTTAAAATTTCAGAGTCCTTATTACAAATCTTAAAATGTACTATTTTAACTATTTTGCCACGCCACACTGCTGAGGAAGAGCAGGAGCGCGGTATGTTTCTGCCAGACAGAGGCAGAGTGAGAGATAATGCTGTGATTATAATAAAATATTAAAATACACTCCATTTTATAAACAATTAAGAGTTTAGTGACACACATTTAAGACCCACCAGTCATGACATGTATTTAGCGCACGTGCAAACTAAAATAAAACGTCCCCTGGCTCTTAATTCAGTGTTTATATTAATCTCTGCTGGTTAGGGGTGTAACAAGACACTTTATTTTACTATTTGAAACAAGGCTCTAGTTTTGATGCTTCTATTATGTGTCAAAATTAAATACACAAGGAAAAGAACACTACTCGTTAGGTTATGTGGCTGGGGTGTTAGCTCAGGGCTGGTGTATTAGCTTGGAGCTAACATATTAATGCTGCATTCCATTTGTTGATGTTCCAGTACATCAAAGTCAAGGTCAAAGTCATGCTTTAGCCAGGTTAACTGTCAACCTTTGTTTGTGCATAGAAATAAGAAAGAAGTGCTAATAAACAGTATTAAGTGCAGGATTTTGTGGTCGGGGTCAGTGAGGTACCTCCAACATTCCAATACAGAAATTACTTTGGTTGGCATTCCAGATTTTCTACTAGGATAACAATAAAGTTGCTGCCGAATAATTATTTTTTAAAACGACCAACCCAGAGTGAGTTAATTGACTCACCAGAGCAGTCAGTAAACAGTAGCTTTTCCTTGATGGCGGTGGTTTGACAAAAAAGACAGCTCTCTGAGAATACCCACCCTGCACTTTAAGAAATCTGCCATAATGAGCTTACAAACGGCCCTAAAGTTCACCATGTAACCTTACTAACACTCGTCACCGGAATATTCTCAGCTGTATCAGTCCTATGGCAGGGAGCACCCCTCTGTGACAAATTTAAGGCCAGGCGACCCGCTGTTGTGCTCCCCTTTTACACTCAGCAAACACTGGAGAAGAGCTTGGATGACTTCTTTCATGCACAGATCCCAAGCGAGAGGATGATCTGTGACTTCTTCATGTTGGTCGAGGACAAGCACAACACATGCTTTTTGTGTCTCAGCCCGGAGCATGCCTCTGAAGGGGGCTCTGCTTGTGCCCCCCCAGGATGGAGAAGCTCAAGCATGAGTGCTACTACGTGGTATGCACTTGCCACCCCAAGCTAGCAGCAAGTTCTGCCATCCCCGTACCTCCCTCAACCCCCACTCGTTATACCGCACAACACATGAAGCCACCCTTTATGAAATGCCTCCTGACTGGGCTTCGCAGACTGCGCCCCACCACAAAGAGATTGGTCCTGCAGTGGGACTTGCAGCTGATACTGGAGTCAGCCAGCCACCTTCTGAACTACTGGACCAGACGCCGGACTGCTGTCATGGACGACAGAGCTCCTACTGACTTTAGCCTTGGCATAACGGGTAGATGACCTGCGAGCGCTTTCAACCCACCCGTCTTTGAGTACCAGCCCAAAGCGCTGACATCGTTGTTCCAGTCCAGGGTTATTTCAGTAAGGGCTTTTTACCCACCCCTGGGACGAGAACCCCAAAGGGGGGACGGGGGTGGGTGCAGCTGGTGGCCTTGTGGTTAGAGAGTGGCCCCTGTGATCAGAAGGTCATGGGATTGAATCCCAGGACCGCCAGTGGGACCTCTGAGGTACCCTTGAGCAAGGTACTATCCCCACACACTGCTCCCCGGGTGCTGCATTCCTGGCTGCTCGCTGCTTCACTTGGTAATTCAGTTAAATGCAGAGAACAACTTTGTGCTGTGCTGTGGTGTGTTCACATATGACAAATGGACACTTTACACTTACTTACACAACCTGTGCCCGCTGCACTACCTAGCATAGTATGTCATCTGCACAAGAACTCTTAGGCTATGCGCTGAAGCCTGTGGGGGAGCACGTTAGCTATGTGAAGGCATTTTTTAAAACTATCAGGAGTTGCAGCGTAACCCACCAGGTGACGTACACGCCCACTTGGCCTGGGGCATTGCGCTGTCTGCGACCCTGTTCAGAGGCACGACGATGACTGACATTTGCGCGGCGGCGGCATTAGCATCGTCATGCACTTTTGCTCAAGCGTACTTGAGGGACATGACCGCAGGTTCGGTGGCCCATGCTTTATTAGGTACTGGCACGGACACAGAGACTGTGAAGCGAGGTGTTTAGTGAATGTGAAAATTGTGTAAAACTGGGTTAAGCAGTCGCCCCGTTCTCATAACGAGCAAGCCCAGACAGGGCTGGCAAGCTGTCATGACATTCATCTGACAAAAGGCTTTTAATGTCCTGGGATGTGGATAGCTGTTATATGTATACATTAGCTAGCTGTACCAATTAATTAGCTTAAGATACAATTCATTCTGTCAGCATACCTTTCATATGAAAAAATACCATCACCTCACATTAAAATACCTTCTGACTAGCTTGTTCCAATGTTAAACTGATTAAATGATGCTGCAGCCAAAAGAGTTATAACATTAATGTACTTATTTATTATTAGATCAATTGGCTATTGTGATTGATCTTGTTGCTATTCACTATGCCATTTTCAGACATTGTGCTTTAATGACGATAAGTGCTCTGAAAAAGGAAACATTAACATTTGAACATAAGGCACATGTTCAGGCACTCCTTCCTTTTGCCATATTGAAAATTGCTCTGTTGTGTTAAACCGAATTGTGAATGAGAGATCTTTGCTTCTGTTCTGCATAGTCAGACAGAGAAAGTCTGCTGGTTTTCTTGGATTAATATTCAGGTTAAATCATGACCTTGTTAATGGAGAGTTTTGTACGTGGGAATTGCACTGAATGTTTCCAGGGATGTTGCCGCTTACTGCACACACACACACACACACGTGTGTATCTACACTGTTTATGGGTCACCCGAGGCTGCTTGCAGTTCCTGTGGGACTGGAGATGTTGACAGAAGCCAGATTTCATGGGGAAGGGATAGCATGCATGTTCTTTTTTGTCTCAAACTGTTCCGTGATGTCTTTTAATTAGGACAGGACACTTTGTCTGGAACACACTTGGGAGCAATATGAGGTTGAAATTAAAGGAGGGAATTCTGCAATCAGTGCCTGGTATTACTTACACACACACACACACACACACACACACACACACACACACACACACACACACACACACACACACACACA
>JBBPCZ010000040.1:17561352-17574055 GCA_037974445.1 Brycinus macrolepidotus | reverse complement strand
GTGTGTTGTGGCAGTCATGACATAAGCAATTTCCTCCGGGATCAATAAAGTATTCTGATTCTGATTCTGATTCTAATCAGGCACAGCAGTGCTGCTGGGTTGAGAATAGTGGGTCCAACTGTGGTCCTGTTGTCAGAAACTGACTGTTGATTAAAGGGACAGAGAATGGCTGACATTATCTTTGCACCTACAAAGTGAGCCAAAAAGCCAGGCGTGTCTAAGAAGGTGACCATGAGATGTACGCAATGTTTGAAAGCTGCTTTGGCTGCATTGTACTTTTTGCAGCAGCCTCAAGAGGGCAGCAGCAGAAAAAAATCCTGTCTGTCCCTGAGACGCCTTCTGCTTCAAATCCTCTACCATTTGATTACATGGGGTAGCATTAATGTGCTTGTATTTGTCTTACTGCATTAAATCATTGTCTTTATGCATTAACTTGTGCATAATTAAATATACAGTGAGGCACTCTCACAGTGGAGTACAGTTAGGAAGGAATCTGGAGGTGTGGTTCCTGTCTAATCAAGATGGAAGCGCAAAAGCCCAGGCACTTAATTCGTAAACTGTGTTCAATTCAGATCCAATTTCTATCCAAACATCTTCTCATTTGTAACAGTTACAGAACCCAGATATGCCACCTGCTGTTCATGACATGCCCATTAAGCAATAGCTGTTCGGAGATGTGGCACAACATTGCAAGCCCAATGCTCCATTCAGCACGCAAATGTTGCACTCACAGCAAAGCATCTGTTTACTCTGCGGGCCTTGTTCTGTCCTGCCCTCCTGTGATATTAACGGAAAATGTAGTTCAGTGTTCGAAAACAGTCAGGAGTGAAGGTCAGCGCTCCGTTTCTAAATGAGTCAGATCTGTGTGCTTCTTCAGTTTGTGGCCTTTGACTCAGAGTCGATGACTAAACTGAGTGAAGTAACACATTTTAGCCAGGGTATCCCATTTTAAGCTGTTCTATGCCCATAGGCTTCATTTACGCAGGGGATGCTGGGGACATTGGGGACACTGGGAACTAAAATATACCATGTTCATACATGTTATAAAGGCAAGATTGTACCCAAGGTTTTATCATTATCAGTGTTACATATCAACACTACAATTTAATGTGTAGCTAAAATGTGTAGCTTCACTTGTCATTTTGGATAATATATCTGTATCTGTGCCGCAGACATCGTGACCCCTGTTTCCTATCACCGACGCTGTAACGAAAGTTAGTAAGTTTCTCTACATCACTTTGTTTACACATCAGCAATTGAAATAAGCAGAGATTTTAAATTATCAAAGAATTTTAGACTGTCCTGATTAAAAGGGCTTTCAAAAACTGAAAAGCTACATAAAATCAGCCCTTAATAAAAGTAATATATTATTAGGTTTTAAACATGCTTCTTCTTCTTTTTCGTATTATTATTATTATATCATAAGCTAATAACCACATACCTGATGCAACTATGCATACTATTACGATTCACGTCAACATTCATCATTCATTAATCATGCAGAATGGAAAACATGCAGTATATATATATCGAATATATATATAATGAATGGTAAATATGAGTTGTTTAATGTGCTGTAGTGATAAATGTAGTGTTAAGTGTCCACTGCCTGAAGAAAAGCCTCTTTACTGCTCTAAGGGGCGTGTCAACATTTCTCCCTGCGCCACTGCTCCCTCGCTCTCTCTGCCAATCCGATGTCTCTACTGCCCCATTACGTCACTGTCTGCTCGGCCCACGGTCTCTGATTGGCTGGTTCGGCGCTGTCAGAGCCGGCGGGAGTTTCGGTTGCTGCGGGTTTGGGTCAGATCTGTCTCGGTTCGGGTTAGCCTGTGTCTCCTGTTTGGATTCGGTCTGACAGCTGATATTCTTTTAATAAATCTCTTTCTCTGTGACCGAAAGGGTGCGGGGCGTTGTTTTCGAGAGGGCCGCGAGCCGCCAGAAGGGTTAAGTGAGATCTAAAAGAGCTGGAAATTGGATTAACGGTAGCTCGCTAAGCTAACAGGCTAGCTTTCACCCAGTTAGCCTGCTAGCCTCAAGTTCACCCCAGCTAGGGCTTCACCTCCCCGGCCTGGGGCTCCGTACAGAATCCTTGTGGAGGACAGGGTGCTGCTGAGCGACGAAAACAGTTGTTGTTATTGTTTATTTTTATTTCGTTTATGTTAGTATTGTTTATTTTGAGATAATGCATCTGTAAGTCGATTCCTTGCGTGTGTTCAATGTGACCGACTGAATATTAAAACCTGTAGAATTAGAAAGATAGACCAAATGGAGAACTACCACCAACAGGGACGAGAGGGCAAAACACACCGAAAAAAGGCTCTCGTCCAGGGAGCAGGGACCTCAGGACACGGCACATATGGGAACGAAGAAGGGGAGAAGAAGCCCAAGTTCGTAAGTACCGCCCTGCCTGTCCTTACACGTGTCAATTTAGTTGAGAGGTGTTACACAGAACCATTAACGTTCATCTGAACCTGTCTATCTCCTAACCTGACTCTCTTTTAACCTCTCTCTCTGAACCGGTCTCTCTCTCTCTCTGAACCCGGCTCTTTCTTAACCTGGCTCTCTCTTAACCTGGCTCTCTCTCTTAACCTGACTCTGTCCCGTACCCTCAGCTCACATGGCACGGTATACCGGGCTGACAGGTTCCTGCTTGTCAAGAGCGTGCACCTCTCTCATATTTCAGCAGAATGAAGCCCATTACTGACAGGAACATTAATGCAATTTTGTGAGCCCCGTAATATTGCTGTATTTTCTACTTTAGTAGGGCAAGACCCGTCCTGTCAGTTTTCCTACCTCAGCTGTCACAGGCAAGGTGCTGGCAGTTTAATGATCAGCTTGGTCAAATGAGGTGAAGTGATCAGAAATAAGTCTTCATTTGTTGATGATACAGTGGCATAACTACTGAGTGGCAATTGCACTTGGTGCAGGGTGGGGAGCATGTTTATTGGGCCCCACACATAGATCATGAGGAGCCCATTTAATTGTTATTGCGCTTGGGCCCAAAATATCATAGTTACACCTCTGTGGTTAAATGAGACCGTTATTAAAATGTACCTTTAAGTATGAGACAGTAGTGACTAAAGCATTACACAGAAATGAACAGCACTTCTGTGAAGTGACTGATTAAGCAGCTGGAATGAACACTGCTAGTTAAGCTACTAATCCATTACTGACTTACACACTCTCCTAACAACTTCTAGCAGGTGATATAGGCATTATAGACTGCATGTATTTTTTTTCCAATGTGCATTCAGCTAATAATTTTGGATGCAAATAGTTAGAAAACCATTCAGGCATCTGTTTTTTTTTTTTATTGGTTCACCGTGTTCTTGAGAATCTTTCCACCAGTTAGTGGTGATGCCTGGTGTTTGTCTGTTCTACTCTACTCTGCTGTATTACACTAAGATGTTGACCAGTGAGGTGCAGTGGTTAAATCAAAGTATAAAATTAGCACAGAGATAAGGCAGACTAATCCACTGTTGCTTCCGTGCTTGGTGCTGTGTTGTGTCTGAATGTCTGCCTAAGCGCCCACGTGGACAAACAGGCCAAGCGAAGGTGCACCAAAGGTGGGATGTAGGCCTCAGGCCTCTGTCTTCCATGCACCTTGGATTGGTTGTTGAAAATGTGAAGCTTGTAATGGGCTTAGTACTCGAGTACCCTGAATGTTATTGACTATCACTCCAGCGTGACTTAAAATGTTTAACTTGTCACACCCTAATTTAGTTGTTAATAAGGGTTCTTGTTATTGGATCTCTTTGAATTGGTCCTCATCAAATCACTGTTTGGCAGGACTCAACTGTGTCTGTCTTCATGTCACAGTCTCTCATTCTGAGAGCATTTGGCAGGATCATCTGAGTTTCTGCCCCAGGCCTAGGCAAATTCTCTCTCAGTGCTGTAATGGCCAATCTTGCACAGATGATTAATTTTGCCCATAACCCAGATGCCTAGGGGACAGAGTAGCTCTAAACTGATCTCATGATGTTGGTTTTTGCAGAGGTGAAGGGAGGGAGTTGGCTTAAAATACGAGAGAATGAAGGAAAGAGACGAGTAGAATTTAGGATGACTGTTAAGACTGTTCAAGTCATTGGAATCTGTTCTGGTGCCTCATTTGGAAAGTCTGTGAGCTGTAGAGAGTGTTATCAGTGTGTCAGGACATTCCTGAAATGTTTTCAAATTCCCCATACGGGGTCAGGGGTGTGTAAGGCCTAGAGAGGGAGCTTCAGTGGAAATTAGTTGTTTTGAGAACCAAGTGAATGTATAGCATCGGTCCAGGCTGCTTGGTGGAAAGTTGTCTTGTAGACAGCTTCTTGCCCAATGGGAGATGTAGTAAAATTATCACTCCAAACCAACTTTGTAGTACCCAACCAATAATACTGGCCAATAAAACCTATTATGGTTAGAAATTCAACAGACTTCAATAGTTTTAGTTAAAGCAGACATATTTCACTCTCTTTTTTCCAGTTCCTTGTGCTTTTTAAAAGAGAGCAGTAAAGATTATAAAACAAATAACACGTTCATTCTGTATTTGTATGAACTGTTTTACTCTTGTTTACTCTTTTGTGCCAGGCATGTTTGTCTTTACACAGCAACATTTACTTCAGAAAACCTGTAATTTGTTTTGAAAGTAGATTTAGTTTATGTGTTAGCCCCTCTGTGATACTACTCATTTTTACTAGACTAGTAATAGTTGCCTGTTATGTTAACATCAAACTCTTGGTGCTGAAGTCTGCCATTTTATAGCAGCTCTCTTGATTAACTGCAAACACTCAAGCTCATAACGGACGTGCGAGTAACATTTTCTTTGCTTTAGATGCTAATGGATATTGACTCGTCCGGTAAAGACTTAAAGTCAAAGTAATAGTTGGTGATATGGCAGAAATATTATATTATGATATTTCAAGAAGTTGTCACGATATACAGTATGTATTTTTTAATTGACATCTGATAAGTCAGCTTACTCTAGTAATGACACAACGTGCTCCAGTTCGCCCACATACTGTTAAAATCAAATCAATCACAAACACAGAAGTTTAATGATGCAGTATGTAATGCCACATTCCTGTTTTCTGTGTGTGAAATGACAGCTGTGGCAGTGAAAGTTCGAAAGCTGAGTGGGACTGTTCAAATGGTGGGTCGTCGGCTCAGTGTGATGCAGAATCGTGCAGCAGATCTTAACAACTGTAAAATCACATGATTATATAAAAGGACAACGCACCATAACGACAGAGACTACACATTTCACAGTTTATGGATGGTAGATTTAATGACAAGAAACATGCTTGTGAGAAGGAACATGCACTTTTGTTTACTCTCTTTTCTTTGGACAGTGCTTTACTTTATTTTGGTCAGGCCTTGTTTGTCTTATTTTGTGTAAGATAAACAAGGCCTGACCAATATAAAGTTAAGCACTGTTCAAATGACTCTATGAGGGTTTGCTGTAAGGAAGAAAAGAGATGAAGTCTAGTGTAGTCAGCAAGTTTCCTTATTTCTGTCATCTTCTCTTGGTGCTTCATCTGTTCTTGTATCCTGTAGGCCTAGCTGTCATGAGTAATGGTGATGCTCTGCCACAGTCAGTGGTTTCTGACTTTTAAAAAATAATTACTGCGCTCGGGCCTGCTTTTGGCTTGCTGACTTGTGCTCCTAGTTAATGAGATGTAATAATGTTATGTATGTCAATCTCATGAAAGGATCTTGCACATCACGTTCCAAATATTCACTGTACCATCCCATGATGTTCACTGAACCGCAATACTGAGAAACCTTATCAGCTGGTGGCCTAGCAGTTAGGGAGTTGCCCCTGCTATCAGAAGGTTGTAGGTTCAAATCCCAAGACTGCTGGTGGCACCACTGAGGTACCCTTGAGCAAGGTACTGTCCCCACACACTGCTCTCCGGGTGCTGCGTCTCTGGCAGCCCCCTGCTTCACTTGGTGAATGGGTTAAATGCAGAGAAGGAATTTCACACTGTTCACACCGTGTGCTGTGCTGTGCTGTGTTCACGCGTGACTATAAGGGGCCACTTTACTTTAAACCAAGTAACAGCAGATTTTGAGGCCTCACCAGGATTTCACATGACTTGGACAAAAAGGATACTGACGATAAAATGCCACTTGCTACATAATACTCTGTAATCCTTGTAGGCTCTGTAGACCATATCAATGATGTTAATCTAATTTTTATGGCACTAATTTTGCTTCCACTCACCATAAGGACTAAGTCATGGCCAAGGTTTAGTAGTTTATCAAGACCTTGCATCACAGATCTATGGAAGTATTGCCAGCACTGTCAAGATTGTCAGCGTTCACTTTGACATTCAAATTCCGGTGAATTTAGTAGTGTACTAGCCTGTTATATAGAATAATATTTGTTTAGCATATCCTTTCTTCTCAAGCTTCCTGTTTAGGGGAAAAATGCAGGCTCTGTCCAGTAGGTGGCACTTTAAAGCCATGCATTAGACACTGCAGGGGAAAACCTCATTTCCATTAAGAGGAACATTTTGATCCTCACTGCCATGCTTTCATAACCACATCATTTTAGTGCCAGGTACATCTTACCCAAAGCCATCTCTAATTCCACTCTCCATATGAGGAGGACGAAAAACTGAAATACGGATAAGGGGGCTAATGAAGACGAGGTGTTTCTGCTTTTGTAGTAACGCAATATAATGATGTTTTGCTGGATGTTGCTTGTGGTGTTCTTTTTCCTGGCCAAAGAAGGATAAAAGATCACATCAAACTACAGGATTTTTTTTTCTGACTTGAAACGGCCTGTTATGTGTTCAGTCATTAGTTTGAGTGTAATTTGGAAAAAAAAACTTTAATTAAAGTAATGGCTGTTTTCTGTCTGCCTTCTTTTTGCACAAACAAATTGCTCATGGCAGCATCACTAACAGCAAACCGGTGATCGAGAAGAAAAAGCAACTGTTTTTTCAATATTTAATTTTTATAATTTTTTTATAATTTTTATAATTTTTTTTTTACTTTTTTGGGACCTCTGACATGCTGTGGCTAGATAGCCATGTCTGATGTGGAGACGTTGCCTTCATTTGTCCTTATCTGTTTACCTGTGTTTTGACCATCACTGCATACTAGTGTAGATAAACAATGAAAGATGTGTTGTTTTATTTATGTTAGTTATTTGCTCCTTAGGCAGAAAAACTTCTATAATGACTCTCTGGGCAGCGCTGTATTATCTGCCCGGTGAGTCATAAATGAGTTTTGTGTTCATCGACGCCTGGCAAATCCACCTGTGCGCTATGTGTTTTGTTGAAGAACACAATTGTTTAACCTCCCCCAATATTTGCTAATCCTTCAAGCCTTCAGGAAACGTTGATAAAACCCAAGTGAGCTGTTTCGGTCGAGTCAGAGACTGTTCAGTTTAGCCGATTAGGCGTGATTACCAGAGCAGGTGTTCAAATTTGCTGGGCGACATTTGAGCTACCCTTCAGAAGGCATTGTCCTGGGCTAAACAGTCAACTCCCCCATCTGGCTGTAATGAAGGAGGGAGATGGAGCGAGTGGGTGAAAGAGCATGAGAGATGGAGAAAAATAGATTTAGTGCAGGCCACAATGCGGCACCGACAGGGGAACATAACATGGTGAGGGTCAACCAAACGGGAGGCATTACCACCAATTACGATGGCAGATTGATTCTTTGGTTACGGACAGGCAAGGAGCTGCTCAGGTGGAAGAGAAATTGAATGAGGACCACAGAGAGGGGGAAAAAAAAACAATTTACACCCTGCTTTTATTGCTGGCCTTGGACATCTGGAGCAAAAACAGCTGGGCCAATCCACTGGGAACTCTCATTCTCTCGTCATTTCAGCGCTGCCTCTCGACTCCTCTCTTCTGCTGCCTGTAGCAGAGCCTATGAATTATCCATCATCAGTTCAGGTGCCTTGAATTCTGAAATAGGTTGAGCTTTCATTATTAGCAAATCGTCTTTATGTTCGCAGCCTGTTCACCTCTATTTGTTTGGTGTCCGGGAAAGCAACAAACAATCCAAGGAGCAATATGACGAAAGAGGAAGTCAAAGGCAACAGAGAGAAAAGATGCTATTACAGAAGGGAGGCGTGCATTTGGGCACATAGAGGTGAGGGGTCGGCGTAGAAGTTGTTCTTGTCTCATTGGTAGGCAATGCGACAATGTGGTGCTTATTGAACAGAACCAATTTGGGAGAAGCAATTACAGGAGCTGCCAGCAAAGCCCGTGGTTTATCACAACATGTCCGACTGCCCTAATGGTGCCGTTAACATTAGAGCACTCGACACAATGAAAAGATCTGACTTTCCAAAAAGCAAAAAAACAGCAATAAAACAACAGAAAACCCTGCCAGGCACTGCCAAGAAGCTGAGTGGAACTATCAAGGTCACTGCAATTATGCCAGATTTTCTCTCTTATTCTTTTCTCTCCTATGTTTTTGTGTGATGGTTTATAATAAAATGCCGTTTTCTTATTTAGCTCCTGTCACTCAGGGTTCAAGAAGACTGTAGCTGCAGTTTCCAAGTATGTTGTGATGGCTTATTCCCCCTGGCGGCTGCACTTATTACCTGGTGTGAAGTAAAGCGTTTTGAGACTTAAGCTGTCGTCAAGGCCGTAGGATGTTGTCTCTCTATGACATGCCAAGCCTTGCTACACCTCTAAGGGGGGAAAAAGTTTTTTGCCACGTTGCACCTTTGATTAAAAAAAGAACCTCATTTTAATGGGAACACATTTTTTTTTTTTTTTTTTTTTGCCAGCAAATCTCCATGCTAATAGGCATGTATTAGATGAACATGGTCGACTCCAGATGTGCTGTTGAGATATATTTATAGAGAGACATATTTTGACTTTCTACAGGCTACATCTCTGTGACTAGGAGTACAGCATTCCAAGTTTGTTTGGCAGCACAGTGCCAGTTCTTCCGTCAGAATCTGTCATTGTCTCAGATGGGTCCCACTGCTACAATATGTCCATTATACTAATTAAGCCTTAAAAATAGATTTTTGTCTGACTTTAAGCATGTTTTGTAAACCTGGCAAAGCAAACATCCATTAATGGCCAGATGTTTTCAGTGGCAGATCTTAAATAATTTAGCACCACTTTTGATAAAATAATGAAGTTTGTTTTATGTGCTGCACACTTTAAAATGAGATCAAAGTACAGATTGTTACAGATTTTTGCTACATCAGCTACTAGTGTTGTAGGGCATATATGCAAGCAGCTAAAAATAATTTTTGTTAACTATTGCAGGCATTTTCATTTTGTTGACAGGAGAGAGGGTGTTGGGTTGGTTCGTTTTGTCAAAGTGGCGACAAAGATTTTGGGGTGGTGAGATGCCATGCAGAAATGTTACTAGCGGAAACACTGATTATCTTGTTACTACAGCACCTGTCAAGGGGTGGCACTACCGTCACTTCTTGAAGCTGATGTGCTGGAAGGCGGAAACATGGGCAAGTGTAAAGATCTGAGCAACTTTGACAAGGGCCAAATAGTGATGGCTACACTGCTGAGTCAGAACGTGTCCAATACTGCAGGTCTAGTGGAGTGTTCCTGGTATGTAGTGGTCAGTACCTACCAAAACTGATCTAGGAAGGGTGAACCAGCAACAGGGTCATGGGCGCTTCAGGCTTACTGATACTCAAGGGGAGTGAAGGCAAGTCCGTCTGGTCCAGTCTCGCAGAAGAGCTACTGTAGCTCCAACTGCTGAAAATGTTAATACTGGCCATGACAGAAAGGTGTCAGAACGCCCAGTGCATTGCATTTTGCTGTATATGGGGCTACGTAGCCACTGATTGGTCAGAGAGCCCATGTTTGCGGTACACCATCGAGCTACAAGCACCTACAATAGGTACGGGATCATGGAAAAATGGAACAAGGTGGCATGATCTGATGAATGTCTTCTTTTACATCATGTGGACAAATGGGCGAGTCGCTAATCTGAGAAAGAGATGTCACCCAGAATGGACTATGGGAGAAAGCCAAACTGGTGGAGGCAGTGTGATGCTCTAGGCAAAGTGTTGATTTGGCCTCCAAGTTTCTCAGATCTCAGTCTGACTGAGCTTCTGTGGGAGGCCCCATCTCGCAACTTATGTGACTTAAAGGATCTGGTGCTAATGTCTTGGTGCCAGATACCACAGTCCATGCCTCTAGTTTTGGCACCAGGGGTCCTACACAATATTAAGCAGGTGGTTTTAATGTTCATTCTGATTGATGTATGTAAATGCATTGGTTTTCATGACACAAAAACATGTATTCAAAACAAGCTGTGAGCTATAGCTTAACTTTAGGGATGTGAATTGATAAGAAATTATTGATAATCATGCCATTCGCTCATTTCACATGACTGCCATCTTGAAATCTGACGCGAGCCTGAAGTGGGAAGACTCTGGAATCAACTTGTATTTATCATACGATTGTGAAAGTGAAGTCACTTGAAAAATGCATATTTCTATTTCATTATAATGTTATAAATATTAGGGATGTGCACAGATACTCAAGTACTCATTCGAGGTGCCAGTGTTTAAACACTGAAAATCACTATTTGGATATTCCTTTCATCATGAGACCATGGAGAGAGCTGTTTCAGTAAAACCCATGACTTTATGATTAGGTGGTTTTGCTCAAATGTAAGTATATCAAATCCTACTTTACTAATAAATAATGTGTGCTATAGTGTGAGTGTTTTCAAGGACACAAGGTTAAGGACATGATTGAGCCGGCAGAAACAGTGGGCCTTTATCGCTGACTAAAAAGTTACTCTAGATTATGTCAGCTAGTTCCAAAAACCATGAAAAATACACTGCTCAGTATGTTGACACATTGTTCACAAAGGAAAAAAAAAAACAAAAACTTTATGACCGCTCCAGCACCCAACTGTCAGCGTTACGTTAGCTTATTAGCTTATCTGAGGCAGCCTCTGTCCAGTATGTAAACCTCCCAATTTCTCTTTGGTTATTTTTGAATGCTAAAAACTCCTGAGAGCCATCCGTCCTCTATATGTGTGCACATCCCTAATATTAAAAGCATTATATTGAAATATACATTTTCTTTTACGTTGCTTTCACAATCCTCCATTTATACAAGCTGTTTCAGGAGTTTTCCCACCCCATCCTTGTGTTAAATTTCAAGGTGGCTGTCCTGTCAAATGAATGAATTACAAAGCTTCTTTTCTTAGGGGATATACCTATATATGAATAGTTAATTTGCAAAACACACATCGCCATGTTTGTTTTACTTTCCAGGAAAATTAGGCAAGCTACAGGCAACGTACTTTTTTTTTTTTTTTTTTTTTTTTCTTTTTTTCTTGAAACTATTATTTTAAGTTTGTTTTTTGACAAAAACAAATACCTCCATTTCACACCACACATCTCCGACTGAAGAGTTTGCAGCCGTGTAGTAGCACTGTTGTTTGTCATTTTCAGTTGTACCACTTGAACTTGCAATGCCTTAACAATGCGTGTTGAGAATAACTCACAACAGTCAGTTTGTTTTTGTAAATGAACTCAAATATAAAACTGGCGGATAAACAGTTCTGAGCTGATGGAACAAGTTGAACAGCTGGTTATAGCCTCAAACCTATCTGTAGTAACAGACTGTCTGTTATTATCTAAAATATATGACAAGAAAGTATTTGTACAGCTTTCTTTTTCATTTAGGTTTCCTTAGTCAAAGAAAAAAAAAACCCTGCTAGGCCTGCCTGTGTGGGCATTTACACTCAGCACTGAACGTGCTGGTTGATTTGGAAGCAGTGATACTCATGTAAAGTATTAAATATATGGCATTCCTGGAATTTTAGCCCATGCTGTGTTGAAAAATGTTTGAACGTATTACTGCTGTTTCTAGCTGAACTTGAAATGATCATAAGATAAGATAAGAAACAACTTTATTTATCCCGAGGGGAATTCTTTTGTCATAAACATGCTCAGTGCAAGAAGAGGAATAAAGATAAGACAATAAAGAGTTTAAAAAGAATAGTAGTAATTGTGCAAATGGAATAACAAAATAACTCTTAACAAAGTAACAAATAACTGTAACAGATATAATAAAATAACAGATTATAAGTGCAAGTGGTTATGAAAAGTGACTTAGTGTTTGTGCCATGAATAAAATGAGATAGCAGCATGTGGTGAGGGGATGAAACAAACATTCTCTCATGTTGGGCTCCCTGAAAGGACGCACTGCAGAACTGGAGTTAGGAATACAAAAGTCTTTTATTGAAAATCCACAGAAGAAATGAGCTCACTGAGCTCCAAACTCAAATTTAGCAGTCCAACACGAAACTAGAGAGGTTCCAGGAAATCCAGTCTTGCTGTGTGAACGAACCCGTGCTGCTGAGAACTCTACTTGGTCTCACGAGCCAAGCTACTGTTTGGGGCTATCCAGCCCGTACTACAAAGCCACTGATTTGCCGCAGTGGAACACAGAACACGAACACCTCACGCCTGTATGGAGAGATGGAGAGTAACAGTCACTGAAGCTCACTGAAGCCAGTGGAGCTAGAAGCTACTTAGCAGTAGCCTTCGTATGAAGCAGCTCCTCCACTGCCACTTGGAGTAGCTCTCCCGGAGTAGCTCCCGCTGGCTCGTCCTTCCAGCCCAGCACTGTTCACAAACACACACAGAGGTTAAGCGCATCTGCAAACACACACAAACGAACCCGTACACGAGCACAGCCGAGTGCTAACTGCTCAGTTGGCTGATGGTTGGGGTGACCACGCACAGATCTCC
>JBBPCZ010000040.1:17534631-17558590 GCA_037974445.1 Brycinus macrolepidotus | reverse complement strand
GTGTGTGTGTGTGTGTGTGTGTGTGTGTGTGTGTGTGTGTGTGTGTGTGTGTGTAGAATATGAAACTACACAGTGTATTTCCTGTTCATCTTAAATGTGATGATCATGCTCTTCTGCATAAACGCATGTGTATGTGCAAACACATTCAGTCCCCTTCCTCCTTTTAATCGGCATCTGGGTAGAAACAGAAACGGTCTGACAGCTTGTGACGGTGTCTGTCCTAAGCTTGATTGCCACCCTGCCACTCCAGTCTTGACGTCCAAGGTTAAGACAATTGCTGGCAGGTGGGTGTGATTGAGCCTAATGGACTGCAATTGACATGATTAGCGACTCTTACCTTCGCCAAGGTGCTGGTGGATTGATTTTAATGGCCTCTCTTTACAAAGCGCCGACTGAAGAATCTATTTGGCATTCATATGTCCACAGCTTGGTGTGACCTTCATGCTGACTGTCCCCCTCCTCCATATTTTCTCTTTTCCCCGTTACTCATCCTTTTTTTATTCAGATCTCAGTGTCCATTGTCCAGCTGGTTAATTTGCGCCAGCCTCGTTTTTTTTGTCTTTTTGCCTTTGTTAGAAATGGTGAGGAAACAGGCTGTAATTGAAAGACAAGTTATCAGTGTTTAATTAAAGAAGCAGCAGTGAGATAAGACATAGCTGAAATGGATCTCTTCTGAACGTGTCAGTTTTGCTCTGTTGAATGACACTACAGCATGTCTTGCCAAAAATATGACCAAATGAGACTCTAAAACATTAAGATGGTTAATTGAAATTTATAGCTTGACACTTTTTTGCCCTATTTAACCGTTCTTGCTCCCACCAAAGCCTTGTTATTTGCAGCTCTCTTATCGTAGGCCAGTTTTGCACTTGACATAGCCACAACACCTGATTTCATTCACACCACTGCTTTGGTTTTGAGCTGGACTGGGAGAAGGGGGTTTCCTGGCAACTTACTGGGTTAAACCTGGAATTTTGATCTCTTTTGCTAGAACTCCTTCCATCTAAAGATATGTACGTCCCCATTTATATATTTCATATTGTTACCAAATTTTTTATGCCAGTTTACAGTATTAAAACAATATGAGTGAAGTGATCGTGATCATTCGGTCATACGTGAACATATCACAGCACACAGTGTAAACAGCACAAAATTCTTCCTCTGCATTTAACCCATTCACCAAGTGAAGCAGCGGGCAGCCAGGAACACGGTGCACGGGGAGCAGCATGTGGGGACGGTATCTTGCTCAAGGGTACCTCAGAGGGGCCTAGCGGTCTTGGGAATCGAACCCACGACTTCCTAATCGCAGGGCGAGCGCCCTAACCACTAGGCTACCAGCTGCCCCAAATATTGTATTAAACTAACAAACAAAAGTACTTTTTTAAGTAAAAATGCTAGAATATTTGAAAATATTCAGTAATTCAATTATAAAAAATATTATAAAAGAGAAAATCCATTAAAATCGACATTCTTACCACTTTTGATTAATCACACACTTTTTTGGTAAAACAAACATTTGTTTATCAAGATAAATTCTAAATAACCAGCAGCACTGAGTTTTGGACAGCAGTCGCGTTGCATAGTTTTTGTGAGACTCCATTTCTAATCATCTTAGCGATTTTAACTGCCGCTGAACCCCAAAGAAGTTTCCTGTTCCTCCAGATTGCTAGCAGGCAAGCAGGTTGTTTTTATTCCTGTCCAGAGCAGTGTATTCAGCCAACATGACTTAAGCTTGTTCTCCGGTATAAAGCATTTTGTAGTGGCTCAAAATCTTTATCACAATCTAGCTCAGTGCCATGATTTTTTAATTTCTGATGATGGTTAAAAAGACACCCTTTCCTCTGCTCTCCTCCACTGCTCATTACTGTCAACTCAACTCAAACACAAATTGTTGCCAGATTAGACAGGATCTTCTGTTATATGCAGCTTAATAAAAAAAATAATGTTTTGCTTTGTAGTATATCCGCTGAATTTCATTAAAAGTCTGTTCTCCATTAAAACAGCATGCCACACTTTTTTTTATTCCTGTGGAGTATGAGTATTTCAAAATATTTGATAGGATGTTGTACAATGAAAATACTGTGTAGTTGCAGCCTTAGTTATGTAGAGCATGAACAATAAAACAATAATAAAAAACTGAATAAAAGCATAGGTCACATAATGATGCTAAAATTGTGTAATTATCAGATAGGTCCTGCAACTCCTGTGGAGATCCTCTGAGATGGAGTACTGCAGCCGTAGAGCTGTGAAGGTGTATTAAGCACATTTAACATGACCACTGTGCAACATCCTGCAACGCTGTACTCGTTAAATACAAAGAGATAAGAGAATCTGTTTTCTCTTTGAGGTACAGCAGTTAGAAAGACACAAACTAACTTTAGCTAAAGTAAGACTTCTAATGTTTCATGCTTTACTCTGCAGATATAAGTATAAACAAGATTTTAAGAGAATGTGGGAATGAATAAGAGGAAAAACAATAACAAATGTGAAGAAAAATTGTGAAGAAAAAAACACTCACTACCCCCATATTTGTGTATATTTTAGATGGGAAATAATGTTGTCCCACCCCTTTACAGGTATGTTTGTAACAAGATAATCAATGTTATTGACTACCTGTTAGTAGCTTTTATGTTATGGCTGATCTGAGTATTTAGTGATGTGGGTTAACAGTGCATGGAGTAAGTTTCGCGCCTTGCCATGAATTAAAATTCCTCTAACATCATGGAAAGCCATTAGAGACTGAAAAAAACGTTCTCTGCCATCTTTGACTTTGATAGAGATGACCTTTTATTGAAGGCTGGTATGATGGATGACCCATCGCAGTGACCTAATAAACATGTATAATTATTAATAATGCATGCCCATGAAACAGGCTAATGTTGCTAATTATGGCAATAAGTCGTGTTAGTTAGACAGGTGCAGAGCGGGAGTATGGAGAATATGGCGACTGGATTTCAGCATGCAATATTTATTCATCTTTTTCACTAAATATTTTAATCATTTATTTAATTCTGTGTTCAGTAATGACTTGTTTGCATCCAGAGGGCTTAGACCTCACCTTTCATTCCCTCTCTTTTATGTGAATAAGGGAACTGGCCTACACCCAAGGTGAGATTTGTCAAGAGTTGCTTGGAATGACAATGCAGGTTTGTAAAAAGCCAAGTTTGAAAACTCCTCCCAAGGTCCAAACCTTAGTGCTGGTTCCTACTTTTGTGTCTGATTGTTTCAAATCCTTTGGCCTGAAAATGACAGTGTTCATAACATAAATTTTACCCTTTCAGATCTCTTAGAGCCAGATCAAAGGTTACCATATAATTTTATGGAACATAAGATTAGAAGCTAAGATCAGACTTAACCTATCGGTGCACAACTGCAATCAAAAACTTTGTAATCTCTCATTATGGAATGGAGTGGGTTGAATGGATGCTGATGCTACACATGCTAATGTACACTACTGTGGAGTCTAAGCTGTGAAAACTGCTTTTAAATGATCTGTTAGAAAAGCACAGTAGGCAGCATCCATTCTCCAACTGTAATTTTCTGTCTGTCTTACTGTTACAGCAAAGTTCTGTGGACATGCACACTCCTCATTGCTGTTGTCCCAACCACTGCCAAAAATGGCCAGCAATGGCAGCGGAGTGCAGTGAAAGCCTATTTGTGCACACCGTGTTGGGTGTATATGTGTTTGGCTAATTTCCTGCCATTTTATTGAAGCAGTGACATCTCCCATGCTGTTGGGCTTCCTGAAGCGCCCAGTAACTATGGCCAAAATGTATCCAGCACTAATGAGTATGGATAGGCTAAGCTTCTTATTAGCAGATTTATTTAGGTCTAACATTCTTTAGTTTGGGAGTGTATTTGTCTTACATTTACAGACAAAGACGTTCACAGTCATTTAGGATAATGCATCATTAGATTCAGTAGATTTAGGTGCATATTAAATGAGTAATTTGTAGCCCTTGTTTGGCCCCATTTAGGACAATTCTACCCATTTCTCTGTCTCTGTCTCTACTACCGTCTCTATTCAGTGAAGGCAGTGCTGTTGCTGGTTGTGTTTACTGTAATGAAGTTCGGTATGAATTACTTGATGTCGTTTTGAGCAA
This sequence comes from Brycinus macrolepidotus, assembly GCA_037974445.1. NCBI lineage: Eukaryota > Metazoa > Chordata > Actinopteri > Characiformes > Alestidae > Brycinus > Brycinus macrolepidotus. The sequence continues at coordinate 17,554,490 of JBBPCZ010000040.1, read as the reverse complement.
AGTGGAGTCTGCCTGTGTTTCTAATGAGCTGCCTGCCACTAAAGTGAAGGTGCTTTTAATAGGTTTTAATGCTGTCAGGGGCCATTGCATTGAAACAGAGACACCACATCAGACACCGTTACTGAGGATGTTTAATGATCCAAGCCCTTTGTTTGTGTGCATGTGGATCTGTTTTGTGAAGAGTGGAAAGGAAAGAGACCTGAACGCTCATTATGATCTGCCCAGGGTTCTGTTGTGTGAGATGCTTTTGCAAGGCAACATCACCTCAGTGTGGAGGTCATATCCAACGAACCTGCTGTCTTCAAGATACACGCAGTTCTTCACATAAACCATGAAAGACATTTTCTTTTTTACTCTCTCTCGCACACAAACACACACACACCCCTCGCAGCATGTCCGCCATTAGCTACCACCTTTCTCTGGGTCAGTGGCTTAACTGTAGGCGGTCAGGGCATGCTTCGTGGGATGCAAGTGTGAGTCTGACCAAGGTTGTGCAGGTCTGGGTGTGTTGATCCCATTAGCAAACCTGAGCTCATCCTCCATCATTCCTCACACTTTTAATGAGCACCTCCTACTGTCTGACCCCAAAACTCACCGACTGCGTTTGCTTAGCTTCTTTGGGTGTCCAATAAGCAGAGGCTGCCTTGTCTCTGAATGCTGCCCACAATATGAGATTGAGGAGTCTGGCGTTTGATGTTTTCTGAATTGCCCCCCATCATCAAGGGGTTTTGTGCATCTGCAATCTGACATAGCCCGAATAACCAGGGGCAATATCAAACTGTTAAAACACCAGCTAGAAGACAACCGGTTACATGGAAAGCAAAAGCAGCCTCCTGTTGCTTTCAGCATGTGGATTAATGAGAGAGTGGCAGGGTGTGTATGTTTACAGCTGTGGATCTGTGTCTTTGGAGTTGTGTAAAGATATCTTGATAATTATCTTGCCTACTCCCCTATCTGAATATTTCAGCTGTGGGGTAGTGTACCGGTTTATTTGCTTGAGATGTGTGGGGTTTGCAGATGGCATGATGGTGGGAGGTTGTGAAAACGGCAGAGGGATGTCTGGTAAAGAAACACCAGTGGTCGGGATTCACCACTGTGAGACGTCTGCACCAATGAGAGCTTTCCTCGTTGTGTGAAGTTAATTAATTTCTGAAACTGCCCAGGGCACCTTGCAGTGAACCCTTGGCTTGGAGTCATAGAATCTACGAGCCTAGATCTAGACTTGTTTTTGCCCAGAGAGTGCAAAGCTATACTTAACTGCTGAGAGTGAACTGATGCTTTTGGTTAGTTTGCCCCAGTGTTGTGGGAGAAGTAATGATATATATATAATCAGTTTGTTAATGAATGTTGTTTTGTTTAAAGGGAATTCTACAGAATTTTGTGCGTAACTGCATGCGTAATTAATTGATTAAGATGCTCTGCTCTACAGGAACTTATTGAGAATTGTTCTCTGTGGTGGGGATGGAAACCATACGTCCAAAATGGTCAATGCCTCTAAAAGCTGAGATGTTAGTGAATACACTACTTGTCCTAAACATTGCTGAATGATGATTTTGCATTAAAGTTGCATTAAAGTCTGAAATGTTTATTTTTTTAGTCCATTCATGGCACTGAGGTGTTGTGGTTGTTGTAAAGCAAAGTAGAAACCCAAAGAAAACTTAAGTCATGTATACATTCACTAATTGTTTTGCATTTATAATAAAAATAACTGCGTTTGCACTGTAGACATTACAACCCCTGATTCCTGTCCCTACCACTGTAAAGAAGTCTGTAAGTTTCTCTATGATTAACCGTTTGATCAGTTGGGATGACGTATGTAGAAAGTTTGAAAAACAGTGGATTTTCCCCTTTAAATTTCCATTTAAATAAAAGAGCATTTCAGATTAGTTTTATTTATTTGTTCTTGCACTTGTTCATTTATGTACTTATTTAGCTAGCAAAGTTTAGGAAACTGTGTGATTATATATGCAGACTTGTATACCAAAGACAAATGTATTATTAGATGTGACTTAGCGGGGAGTTAACAGCTAGACGCAGCATGGGTCCAGGGTTTACTATGCTAATCCTTGTGACCAGGTCCTCTTTTGTCCTTGGATAAGGACGTCACTGTTTACTCTGTGTTGGTAAAGGTTGCTGGCAGTCATATGTTTGAAGTCAGACTTCTTTTGCTGTATGCCTCAAACAAGATTTTTTTCGCTACAGAGCTGAAGAGAACAAGACAAAATGTGTTTGTATACATGTGATGAAGCTTCTTCTGTTTGAATAATATTTATTTCGAATGAGTTATTGAGTATGATATGCTTGAGACAGTATAGTATCAGTATTTTGTGTGCCTATTTGCTTGTAGATCAGAATTAGAACTATTTCAACATTCACTTTTTAAAATTTGCATATGAAATAAACCGTGGCTAAATTAAGTTGAGTAAAGATTATAAAGAAGATAAAATACCTCATGTAACTAATTATTGAAGGTCTATAGCCTTGAGCAGAAGCTTGTAGTGTGACAGACATACTGACTCTGTACTAAGCAGTAGTAACAGGACAGCAAAATTATTTAGTTAATAAATATTTCACAATGGCTTTTTAATTATTTCAAAAGGTTGCAACTTATCATGAGTATTTATTTTTGTACTACACAAATGTATCATGAACAGGCATTTCTATTTCTAATTATAAATGGTACTAGTCACTATTAGAATGCTGCTAATAAGTTGCCTGAATTTACATTGATTTTTCTGATGTTTTGTCTTAGATAAGTATTCAGTGCTTAAGTTTGTCATCCCATATCAAATGAACTGCAACTCTGTTGAAATAAAAACAATATACAATACAAGTAATAAATATAAGAAACAATGGGTATGATCATTTTTGTCTTAATATTTAGGCACGCAGTTATGCCTTGCATAGCTGTATTTCTATTTTTCTGGACTGTGGGATTCCAAATAATGGTAAATAATGGCTTGGCATTTGTTTGTTGCTTTGGGAGTGATCTAAGTGTGTCTATGTGTTTATCACCACTAGTGAAAGGACCCAACGTAATAGAACACATGCTCTTCAGCGATCAGGGTTCCCCGCAGATCCTTAAAGTTTTAGGAATTTCATTAAAATTTTCATTAATCTAAAAATAACACTTTAATTTAGATTAAATGTTTATATTTTGCCCCACAGTGGCACAGTGGGTAGTGCTGTTGCCTCACACCTCCAGGGTTGGGGGTTTGAATCCGGGTGCTGGTCCTTGTGTGTGTGCGTGAAGTTTGCATGTTCTCCTCGTGGTGGAGTGGGTTTCCGGTTTCTCCATACAGTCCAAAAACATGCGTGTCAGGTGAACTGGCGATTCTAAATTGACCGTAGGTGTGAGTGAATGGTGTGTGTGTGTGTGTGTGTGCCCTGCGGTTGGCTGGCGCCCCACCCAGGGTGAGTTCCTTGCCTCGCGCCCCAGATAGGCTCCGGTTACCCACGACCCTAGTAAGGATTAAGCGGTTACAGAAAATGAATGAATGTTTGTATTAATGTTTATATTTATATTTAAAAATCTTTCTTAAAATGCTGGGATTTTGTGGATTATTTTTTTTCTGGCATTGCTTTTGAATCTCAAAATGGTTACAGTTATTTTTTTAAATAATTTACAGAATGACTCTTTCATTAACGTCACACAGATCGGGATAGTGGAACGAATTACACTCATTTGTATTGTGGCCAGGATGCTCCGAGCAGATGCACTGTCTGGTAGATAGTGATCACATGAAGTACAATTTCACTGAAAATGGACTATTCGACCAAGAATCTGCAGCATGGCTGAAACTGGTACCCTGCATTGAATACGAGGCACAGTGTGTTTTGTGCAAGAAGTGTTTTAAACTTGCCGAGTTGCAGACTTCTCTACAAAATTGGCTATAACTCACTTAATTCTGAATCCAATTTCAATGAGGTTGGGTTAGTTAAACATTTAATAAATTGAGTATATTACTTATTGGAGTAAAATTCAGTTACTGAGGTGGGTCAAATCAGCTCAGTGTCACAACACTAACCTTCTGAATAGCCACAACTACATCTGGGACATGCAGGCTCCAAACTATGAATAAGAAACATCAAGGGCAACTTATTTAGAATTTCAGACTTTGTGAGTTTCTCCAAAATATAGATTTTGTGTACATTATTATACTTTTATTATATTAATAGTTAAATCAATCAAATTAATAAAATAAACAAGACTATGACAAAAAAACATTCATTTTCTTTATACACCTCAAGAAGCACAAGTCAACATCTGCAGACTGCACAGTTGCTATTTGTCATGTTGGGTCTATCGGGTATGCTATAAGGACGCATTGCAGGAACCAGCGTTAGTTTCACAGAAATGTCTTTAATGAATCAAACTCAGGAAAGAGCTCACTGAGCTCCAAACACAAACACTATAGTCCACACAGATACGAAGAGGTTCCAGGAGGTCCTTCACTCCTGCGTGAGAGAACCAGAGCCGAGGGACTATTTCAGAGGCTTACCAGCCTGACGAACGAATCCACTGAACAACTGCGGAGGTCACGATTGCAAACACCTCACGCCTGCAGAGAGAGATGGAGAGTTAACAGTCACTGGTACAAAGTTAGATCCAATGGAGCTTCGTGCCACCATAGCAGTGGCTGGTGTAGACTAAAGCTCCTCCAACTGTCACTTGGAGGAGCTTTCCCAAGTAGAGCTCCACTCAGTCCTTCTCACAAGTCCAAGTGCTGTTAGCAGACACACATGGAGGTTAGGTACTTCTACAAAGTCATGTTACGAACCCGAAGACGAACACATCAGAGTGTTAGCTTGGTTATGTTAGATATGCCGGTGACCACAGAGTGTTACAGAGGAACGGCAGCGCTTTTAAACCTAGGCAGACACATAAACAGCCAATAACAAAACATGAGTAATCAAGATGTCATTAACTGAAACGAAAACACATGTGGACTAAAACAAACTAAGAGCAGCCTCTAGTGGCCGCAACACAGACCTGACACTATTACACAATTAAATATTGTTAATCTCAAATATTTGTACTATAATGTAATTATACAACGTAACAATACAATGCTATAATATAATAATACTGTAATGTACTAACACAATGCTATAATACAGTAATACAATACAATATTATAATGTAACATCACGCATACTTTCTCATGTACAATTTGCCCAGTTCTGTGAAAATCCTCTGCCTGGAAATGAGAGAGAACATCATTATAGTTGGGCTCAAAATCCTTCTGTCTAACAGCTATGGTTCTAGGATCTTTGGGAAACCTTTGACAAAAACAAGGCCATCTCCAAATAACTTCTGGCATGTAACTGAATTATGCAGCCATTCCATTAAACTAGTGGAGTAAATATGGCTCATATTAATATCATTCGATTATTTAATGAACGTTTACTGTTTACTGTGCTAAAATGTATGTATTTTATTTATTTATTTAACTCCATTTGTAAGTAACTGCTACATTTCTCTGTAGTGTTAATGCTTATAAATATTGTCATCAGCATCCACAGATATAGACATGAAAAATACCAGAAAGCTGCATCTGCATTGGTGTATCCCAACAGATCACACTGCGTGTTTCCCTGTGCTGTGCTCTTTATTTTTGACATCCTAGCATGATAAATGTAGCATTACTTGAACATACTGTTTTCCAACAAATTTACCTCCTTGGGAAAATAAATCACATCCTTTCTCTCACTGCATGACGCAACCTTGATTGAAGTGTTTTGTAAGAATTTTTGGGCTGTTTTCTTTTAATGAAGGGGATTTCTGCCACACAGCTTCACTGACTGATCACTAGCTCCACATGTCTACATTGAACCACGTCAGTTTGTTTTGACTGTATTAATGAAGCAAGACTGCATGCAGATGATGCATGGCCAAGCCACCGGTAAATATGAAGCGTGTTTTTGACAGTTGTGTTTACCACAATTTGAATTAATAGCGCATGTAAGTGATTTGAGGGAGGTGGTGAACGTGTAGATTTGGAGTTTGACTGATTATAATGTGTGCCATCTGGAATGGGCTTGATAAGTTTGCATGGGGTTTGTATTGTAACTGTGGGAAAATAAAGCATTATACCAAGCTGATGGGCCAGCGGTTTAGATCTTGAAGCTAGGTTGGAGGCTGACAGTGTGAAGAACATAAGCAAACAACATAAGCAAACAACATAAGCAGAATGATTCCGAGCATTACTTGCATGCCGCTAAATTTGGTTGTCGATCTGTTGTCCGCTGCTCCTACTGCAAATGTATGCAGTCGAAAAGGAACGTTGCTTGCATTGCTTTTGTTTCTTTCTGGCAATATTGAATATTGATATCCAAACCAACATGAAGTGTTTCAGTAAGGGGTTCAGTGCACAATTTCTTAGATTCTTCCAGTATATTGATCTATTCTCAGTACCCTAGTTAATATTTTGATAGTGATGCATGACACTGTTCGACATTTCGGTCCAAAATCCTCTCTAGCTGTTCAGCTGGGTTGAGATCTGGTGACTGCGAAGGCATTTTCATATAAAACCTTTCAGTGACCCCTGGTGCCCTGTGAATGAAGACACTGCCATCAAATGCCCTTAAAATTTCTCCCCTCTTTCTGCTTCTCACTGTCTCATGTCTCTTCTTCTTCTCATTTTGTTCCTTTCCTTCTTCCATAGAATTGCTAAATGGAATTCACGTTCTAAACCCAAAAAACTTTTTTGTTCTTCCTCGTGGATTTTATGCTAATTAAAGGCACAACTATTGATTGATATCTGTAACTCTGTAGTGTGCTGCAGTAGCATTAGGAAACTGGAGATAGCCTAACCTTTCCTGGTCAATATATTCATGGACAGATGGAAACTGGTGGATGTGCTGGCTCTGTTTGACTCCCACATCAATTCCACATCCATTAAATTACACAGTGAAAGTGCAGAAAGACACATCTCCCGTTGTTTGTCTGACTGAATTTGTGTGTGTCTGAGGGGTGACGTATCTCAGCAATGACATTTCAAGTTTGCAAGTTCTTGTAAGAGAGAAAGCAGAACAGTTGCAGAATAGGAAATTATTGTGCTTGGTGATTGTGTGAATCTTTTATAAGATGCCAGTTTTGCATCGGCCTAGCAAGTTCCATTTTCCCAATTCCACTCTTCTTTAGACTTTAATTTAGGTTAATTTTCTGGGTTAGAATCAGAACTGTTACAGTTCCTTGATTAAACATGATTAAACACGATGAGCTGGATGGACAGTTGTCATATAGTGATTGTATGTTATGTTTTTTTTTTTTTTTTTTTTTTTTTTTTTTTTTTTTTTAATTAAGCCTTTTAAAATCCCCCTTCTTTATCTGTTTCCCATTGAGTATTTTGGAATCTTTGAAAGGCTGTGCATCCTTTGTTATTGTCCAATTAAGCCCATTATATTTGTTTGACTGTCAAAATTATGGGTAGGTTATTTGTTTCCTAATTTAATTGAAAGTGATGGTCCTATTCAGAATCGTTTAGAGATTCAGATTTGGACACCCTACTGCTTCTTGATGCTACAGTACAATATTGTGCTCTCCCTCTCTGACTCACTCTCTTGCTTTCTCACCCTGGACTCCCGGACTGCTTGAGTAAACAAAAACCACTTGTTGAATCTGATTAGCATTAATGGAATGTTTTGGACAAGTTGTAGTGCAGCCAGTTTGAATTCATGAGTGTATCCCCTTGTTGAGGCAGAGCCTTTTGTTACCCCCGTGCACATATCCTTTCCAGAGCCCGCTGAGAAATCACTGGTTCACCTAGCGTAGGATTTCTCATGTTTGCAGTAGTGTTCAGTCATTGCGGAGCACTGCAGACTTGTGTAATGTCTGCATCCTGACCTGAAGCGCTTGTAAATGAGGCACAGAAGTCCTTTGCTGATCCCCTTTTTACAGTCCTTTAAATGTAGAAGCATCATATATATGGATTATCTATTAGCATATATAATGTGTCCTACATGAATTGCCTGACTTTCATTTAGTCTTAACAATCTACTGCTATTTAGCCTGCACCAAGAGATTCCTGCTATGGGGAAAATGTGCAAAATTGAATTTTAAAGCTTCTGAAATGAATCAATGAATCAATGTTCTAACCATTTCCACTCTTTCCCCCTCCTTTGTAGCCCTTAAACATCCGAACGTTTACTGATGATGTGGTAAGATCCATTGTTTCTTTCATCTTGTTTGTTCTGTGCCCCGTTCACTAACTGCCAAGTTCTTTTCTTCATTTTTTTTTTTGTTTCCAATTTGGAGCGTCAAATAATCCTTCACGTCTGCATGTAGCTTATTAGCCAAGCCTTTAACCTGCTTACTAACTACTATAACTGTCTGTTTATTGGGGGGAAATTCTGGTACGGTTGCATGAGTGGCCATTTAGCTACCTAAGCAGGGAGAGCATTTTAAATATTGTTTATAACAGTTTTTCAATAAATGAAATTTGAATTAGAGATGATCAATATGGCAAATTTAACATACTACTAATATACTACTAAAATGTTCACAATATTTTTTTGGACTGAAACAATTCATCGAGTAACTTGATTTACTCGATTACAAAAAATCCTCGATGCAAAGAACTTGCATTGAAGCTTTGTTTAATCCATGCGTCTATAAATGGCTCCCTGTGTTTTGCCCGGATGATCATTACTGTCACGCAGCGAGGGGCAAGGAGAAGACACAGTCAAAAATTCAACAAAAATTCTATACAATGTGTACATTGTGAAATAGAATTAGTGCACCACAACATTAGTGCACATCCAGTCCACAGAGCGGACCCGACATAAAGTCACATCAGTTTTAGTAATTAACGGAAGTGAATGCTATGGCTATGTTTAATGGCTGGTTATAAACAATCAATATGTGGCTATTCATACATTTTGTTTAAGAAAATAACCCTAGAAACAAGGATGAGTATCGACAGTTCATTTTAAATGTTAACCAGTTCTGAATCAGTATAAACCCAAGTAACATTAAGCTCTGACTAGCTTAGTTATGATATTGTTAATTATGTTATTCTCAGTTCTGTGGAGCGAGACTTGAAAAAGGGTGAAATTTTAGCAAAAGAAATGCAGCAGAAGTAGTGGATTTTTAAACTGAAAATTAGAAATAGGGATTCATTTTCCAAAACTTCCACATTGTCGCACAGTGTAGCTTAACTAGTTTCCCTCCAAGTCACAGACATTAAACTGAAGGGATTTTTAAGGAAGATAGAGTTCAGAAAAACACCCATCTCTGCATGATACACGCTGCCCTCCTGTTGTGTTCATTGCATGTGGTAAGACTACTGCAAATAATAGATAATAATAATGTTTCTAGTAGCAAATTTCATGTATATGAAGTAATATGAAATGTTTTGTTTCTCTGCAATGAGCGGTTTCACATCTAAACACAGATGGACAATCTTTTATTTATTTATTTATTTATTTTGAAAAGGTGGACATGAAATCATTTAAAGAAAATAACCTCGCAACAAGGCTCCTGTTGACTATAATCAAAGCATAAGAGTTCAGTGTAAATCAGCAGCTCTAAATACTATTTGACCAATGACTTAAATTACCACATGTGTGTTTATGGTTGTGATGTCATGACACGTTTCAAACAAAAACACTTTTCACACATATTGACTCATGTAGAGTGTGTGTCTATTGATATGATAATTGCTTATTTTTACATAGCATATGTAACATATGTAAGTCTAAATAGCATCAAAAATGCTACTTGTATGACTATGCATGTGACAAATAAAGAATCTTGAAATCACATTTTTTACAATATTGGATCTTGAATAAAGCATGAATTAAGAAACCCTTGAAACTGTACGCAAATAAACCTCATTGCTCTCCTCCTCAGTTTAAGCTAACTAAGTGCAAAAGATTGCAGTAGACCCTCATGGGTTGGGCTTCATGAACATCTGTCCGTGTTAACCCTGGATTTGGACATAATGGGTATTTCGAGTATTACAGGTAATTTCTACACAGTCAGCAGTTTATACAGCACATAACGTTAAGTGTAAAGAGTTTATATAACTTATTCAACTATTCTTGCTTTATTTAAGTAAAATTTAAATAAATAAAAATAAAAATACCCAAATGATGTCAGGGTGGCATGTATGAATATTAGCTTAATACTTTGTTGGCAAAAATAGGGCAAAATGGCACAAGGTTAACTTTTTAGTTAGTCTGGTGCACACTCTAAATTACTGACCATAAAATATCAATAGCATAAATGAGGTTGACGCAAACTTGTTTTATACCAGAAGCCCTGCTGCACCGAAGCAAAGCGGTACTGTGGTGATCTATGAAGCCCTACTACGCTCTCCCGAAAAAACGCTGTTCTTCAATTGAATCTCATAGAGTAACAAATTGAGTTCCTGGCTTTAATAAAAAATTTTTACAGCCCTAAACAGATCCTTTGAACTTGAACTTTTTTTCCATTTGGCACAGAAATTAAATTAGATTTTTTTTTTTTTGCAATGGAAAGGAGTGTTTATCTGAACTGAGGCCTCAAGGTCTCAAGTGATTGTGGTTCTGCGGATCTAGGTACGGTACAGTGGCCAAATTTTCTGATATGATATCATACAAAAAGGGATGATAAACTAGCATTATTTAAATATTTCTGTTTTTCAAAGTAGAAATCGTGCATTTGAGTGCTCATCAGAGGGTTTTATGTATGAGAGGGTTAATATGGAATGGCATACTGTGGGAGCTGGTGGCCTAGTGGGTAGGGCATTGCAATCAGAAAGTCATGGGTTCGAATCCTAGGACTGCTAGTGGCACCTCTGAGGTACCCTTGAGCAAGGTACCGTCCCCACACACTGCTCCCCGGGCGCCGTGTTCCTGGCTGTCACTGCTTCACTTGGGGAATTGTTTAAATGCAGAGAACGAATTTCATGCTGTTCACACTGTGTGCTGTGGTGTGTTCACGTATGGCAAATGGTAATTTTACACACTGATATACAGTAAGTTTTATAATTGATGCACATCGTTCAGCCACAACATTGAAACCACTGTCAAGTGAAATGAATAACACTGATTATCTTGTTACAGTGACAGCTGTCAAAGGGTGGGATATTTTGGGCAGCAAGTGAATAGTCAGTTGTTGAAGCTGAAGTGTTGGAAGCAGGAAAAACGGGAAAGAATCTGAGCCACTTTGAGAAGGACCAGATTGTGATGGATAGATGACGGGGTCAGAGCATCTCCAAAATGGCGGGTCGTGTGGGGTGTTCCTGGTATACAGTGGTTAGTACCTAACATAAGTGGGTTGGCAGTAGGATTGTCATTGATGCATGAGGGGACAGACAAGAGGAGAAGTCATATTGTGAATCTAGTAAACTTGTTTATGATTTGGAATCCATAGTGTCCCACTTGTTGGCTCTTGATGTGCAATTTACACTTTGAAGAAGCAGAGGAAAATTATCAACCAGTTTAATTCGACAGTCTACCTGTAAAGCATACACCAGTACAAGGCATGTTCACATAGCTATAATCTGAACATAACATGCTGGTGATAATTCCATACTTATTGCTGATGAGATATCTGCTGGTTTTACCTGATTTTCCTTCCCGGAAGGAAGTTTGCTTATCCATTGGAAGGTGGAGGCAGGCATTTGAGTTAGCAGAGTGGATTGTGGTGTAGTCCAGAGTAATAGAGCTTAACACCCACCTAAAGTTTTGAAAATACGATTTTTGTGTTTGTTATTGCGCAGTCGTGATACTGAGTGATAATATTGAGGGAACAGGTGTAATCCCAAGGTGACTGTGTTTTTAACAGACTACTGGCAAATATGCAAACTACACTGCATTTAGCCAGGGGGGTTGTAATCTCTTTCAGTTACGCTAACACCTGTGTTTTAAAGAACTATGTAGGACTCTTGAGGTGCTGTTTTTTGGGACAGGTATTATTATGAAGCTTTTGAAGCAGTACTTTGCATAACTCCAGAAGTTTATTTAAAATCTCTGTGAAGATGAATGTGCCACTCAGCACAAATCTTCCCAGACCAGAGGCTGATTAAATGTCTGGATCTGTTTCTTGAACATTATCCTCATAGTTCCTGATAGGCCCATAACATTTATTGTCTTATTTAGTTTTTGAGATCCACTTAAAATGTTTGTGTGAATTTGGGTACAGTCACAATTCATTTTTATGTGTCCATATTTCAGTCTCTTCATCTCTTAGAATTACACAGGCTATTTTTGTTGCTCTGCTATTGTTTGTAAATGATTGGCTACCCTCTATTGTGTCTCATTCCAGGCTGAAATACCTTAATCTAGAATGGATGGGGCTAAACTAATCTTGGCTAAATAAGCTAAACTATTAGATTGTTTAAATGATCTACACGGGTCTGTTTGTCTCAATCTAGTCGATGTGGCGTATAAACAATCTGTACCGATGTGGACAATAAGGTCACCCATCTTTTAATCATATTCCTGTTTTCATGCTACATGTCGCTTTTAGCACATACCAAAAGCATCCCGTGCTGAACTTCTTAGTTCTTCTGTGGTTCTCATTTCCATGAAGTTGAAAATTCGCCATCTCAGTTTTGCATGCTTCTGTGATTTTGCACTGATTTCGCACCAGTACAAACTGAATGAGAGCAATGTGAGAGTTGCTGCAGTGGAAGTGTATCGTTTAAAGGCCCAGTAACAAAATGGTCATGTAAAAATGAATTATGCCTGCTTGTTTACGCATAAACACAAACTATTTACACTATATTCACTATTTCTACAACTTGTAATGCACAGTTATTTTTTGGCTGAATTTAACATTGTTGTGTTGCATACTTTAGATGTTAACTTTGTGATGATTATACTTATCTTCTGAAATTACCTTCTATGTAGGTTTTGGTTGGTAACTTGCATTTCTTTTGGACAAAATTGCTGGCAGGAAGTGTTTACATATCTTTCAAAGTCGTCAGTTATCTTTAATTTTAGATCCTCAGTCATCTCCTTGATGTGTCTTTGACTGTTGATTGTAAGCACAACATCCAAGATTAAGGCCTAATGAGTCAAATAAACAAATAAATAATAACTCTACTTATTCAGTGTAAGGTGTCCTTAAACCTTTGCACATGCATAGCACTGCAAATAAATAGCTGTGCATAAAAATTTGTAGAAATGTCATATATTAAGATTGTTCCGCGCAGGTCTTGTATTAACTTATTTTCACCAACCGATAAATACAGGCAATTTCATTAGAGATGTTTGCACTGTTGTTTTTGTGATGTCTCAAAAATCATGTTACATATGGGTCAGGCAGCATTCACGAGATGTCCATGGGCGTAAGAGATGGAGGAAATTTCAGATATCTCTAGACATAAATATGCCAAACAACTGTTTGGTTTGACTTGAATTAAATTTTGTCAGACTTTGGCAAGACCTTGTTTTACAGAGTAGTCACCTAATAAACGCATAATACTATGCGAGTTAGAAACATTTTCTACAGCTCACTCACCAGCCAGTCAGTCTCTCTGTTTTAGCCAAGATAGCATGATATTGTACAGATGACAGTGACGAATGTAGCAGGTTAAGCTGGAGTGAACCCAGACAAAGCTCTATTTTGAAAATGCACAGCATGCAGGCTGTATTGAACTTGCACAATGCATCTGACCTGAACAGCGTGTACAGCAAGCAGAGGAGGCATCACTACAGTGTCATTACTGAGTGAGAAAGATTTAATAGAAAAAACCATATCAAAAACGTTATTCAAAATAAAAGCACTTTTCTTTAGTTACAGCTAACGTTTTAGTGCTACTTTTAGTCCATTATAATGTTACGTTAAAAAATCTAATCATCTTTAATCTAACTGATTGGTGTACCACTCAAAGATTTACACCCTTAACCTCATACGTGCCTAGAATGGAAGAAACAGGTTAGTGTACTGGTGGTACAATTTTTTCCAAGAAATTGAAGAATGTCTGTTATTTTAAGTTTTTGATTTGATGAGCAGGTCTGTGAGAGAATGCTGACGCTAGTGGCAAAGTATGCACATATAAATGTATTATTCTATGTTTGGCTAATCTTTGTCATAACATAAAATTACAGTACTGTTGACCATCAGTATATTGAATGGGGTACTCCAACCTTCCTTCTGTTGCATTTAAATGAAAGTAGCCAGTGTCTCATTATTCTCTTTATTATAGGAGCAGCTCACAGCTTTTGCTAAATTGATGAGGCTAGATAATACAAATTGAAAGAATTCAATTTTTTTTTATCTTTCTTCCGCTCTCCTATCTCATTTGCTCTCTCTATCTCTGCTTTTATCTGCTTTTGCCCTCCAGTCTCACCTTTAATTCCACACCTTCCGGACCCTCTCTTAGTTTCTCACACTGTTGTCCTTCTTTTTCTTGTTTTCTTGAAAGACATGTTGCTCTTATGGCATCGATTGGCATAAAAATATGTTTTTGTTGATGTTATTTGGTATTGATTCACATGGTCTCTTGGTGCTAGAGGGAGGATGGACACTGGAATAAATTAATCAGCATTATTATGTATTAGATTTGGAGCGTTGGAGAATTAGAGCACACTCTTAAGCCAGCGATTTCATCTTAGACAGACAACTGAGCACACAAATAGATATGGCCAGTAATAGATTTTTGTCTGTGGTGGCTAAATCTAAAAATGACTACATGGATACATCGCTTGATTAAAGTAAGTTCAGTGTTGTGTAGCAGTAAATGGGAGCAGTCATGGTTTTGGAGTGTAGGATGTGTTCTTGGGTGCGCTTGATGTTTTGCTGTAATGGACAGGATTTTTGGGGGATGTGGCAAGGGATGGTTGAATGTGGTAGAGGTGTATTTTGAAGGTGAGGGTAGAATTACTTAAGAGGTCCCTGATGGAGGGAATAGGAGGAATGAAGGGAATGGAGCCATTAGTAATAGCATCAAAGGCTAGGCTCTTTCGGAGAGGGAAAAAGGGGGAGAGGTATATTGTGGGTGAGTGAGCTGCAGCCGCATAAACACCTAAACAACACTGAAAAGCACTTCATCATCTGGCTCAGCCCATGTCAGGTGTGATATGATGTCCGCTGTTGTTATCAGGATGCCAGCCCCCCATATTTATTTATCTATTCTCTGGTAACGAGGACTGAATAGCAAACTGCCTCTGTCCTCCGCTGGGGACGAAACACTGTGATTAAACTGATCAGTGCCATCAGTCAAAGTTGTGATGTGTGCTTTAGGGCAGCTGCAAACCAAATTAGACTGGCGATCATGTCGTCTGGTATCAGACGATACACTCCCCAGCCCTTGCTCCCCACTCTACGAAGCTACACCCCCTCGTCCTCTGCTTCTTCAAATGTCTTTAATTAATTTCACATCACTGTCACTACTGATTATCTGAGCGCAAAACTCTCTTCCTTAGTGAGATAATGCACAATGGGTGGCCTCCATGAAAATATCCTTGAAGATAAGTGTTGGTAATTTACCCTCTTCAGAAATAAAGGGGCAAACGCCTGAAAATGAACCACCTACCTTATCACCTAACAGTGACATCTCAGTCCCTAACTCCTTGCAGCTGCCATTGGGGGGAACGAAAGAGCAAACAGCTCCTTGACAAATCTAATCCAATTAGGAAATCATTATCTATGTGAGGTGGGTGCCCACCCCCTCTGTATAAATCAATACAGGGTTGCAGTGACACTGCAGATGCTCTGGCTCTCTCTCAGGCATGCCAATTGAAACATCTTAGATGATTTAGTATTCATTAGAACTTTGATTAAAGTTTGCCACAACTTTAATTTATATGGATATGTAAGGTTTTGCAAAGAAAACTACATGATGAATCATTTTGATTTATGAAAACGCACTATTAAGAACATTAATGTTGCTGTTAGGGCTGTGCTGATGAATGGAAATTAAGGACTAAGTAGTTATCATTTTTGCTGAGCAAATCTGGGGTGTGAGCTGAAAAAAGTAAGATGACACTCTCTTGCTTTGATGATTGATGACTGATATGTTCTGGTTTCTTGTTCTTAGCTGGACAGGTTTGCGAGTATCCGGATCCCAGGCAGTAAGAAGGAGCGGCCGAACCTTTCCCACATGACCAAGCACTCCTCCACCAGCGAGTGGTCGTCCTCCTTGGAGTTTGAGGAGCTCTCATCCAAGATCACCACAGAGAAGGAGATTCTCGCTCTGTTTGAGAAGATGATGGTAAGCTTGGAGGTGTAAGAAAACATAACAGTAAATGAGTATCCTGTAGCATTTGAAAATTCTTATAAAAATTGTCATACTGTCTCATAAACTGCCAAATAAATAAATACTCATTGTGATTTTCACTTCATCCCTCAATAAATGTTAACCTGTCTGTCTGCAGTTGTTAAACAGCTTTGAGTGTGACAATAAAGTAGTGCTGGTACTAGTGGTAGCTTAGCTTTGCTACCAGGTTAGCAGCCTCAGTTGTGCTCCACTGACACAAGTTTAAAAACCTGGGACAACTGTTAGTGACAGATAAATCCTTTTACCACCCTGATTAAAGTGCAATTAGCTTGAAAAATAAAAAACTGACCGCTTTTTCTGTTTATGATTCCACCACTGGTAATTTCTGCTTTGTATGGTTTTGTATGTAATGTATGGTTTTAAAAGATTCAAATCAGTTTGTTTTTATTGGCATCCCAACTTTTGAAAAAAAAAAAAATATATATATAAAAGTAGCAACTGTCCAAATCTAGTGCAATGTGACAAAAGATCAGACACATTCTGCTAATTCACTGACCTGTTTCAAATGCAATCACCACCTGTGGAATTTGTGTGCGTGCGTGCGTGCGTGTGTGTGTGTGCGTGTGTGCCTGCGTGCGTGTGCGCGCGTTTGCGCTTGTGTGCGTGTGCGTGTGTGCATATATATATATTTGTGTGTACTTGATCTGCAACAATGTTTAGATAGGTGCTACGTGTCAAAATAACATCTGCATGAATGCCAAGACTCAAGGTTTCCCAGCAGAACTTTTCTGCCGTGTTTAGCTCTGACCTGCATCTATAATGTGTCCTGCTCCACCTTACTTAATGCTCCGGCCAAACAAGGACTTCTAAAGTTCATTAGCCAGAGCAGGTGGTGCAGGTTGTGGCTGAAACTAGACTTATAAGAGAGATAGATCTCTGGGACCGAGGTTGGTGAGCATCACAATCCTTCTGCCAACTTCCTTTCCTCCCATAGCTCATCCTGATGCCATCTCTTCCTCAGATAAGTGATGCGCATGAACCAGGCTTTTTACATAATATAAAAGAAAATGTGATTCATCAGACCAGGCCGCCTTCCTCCATGACTCCATGCTCCAGGTCTGATGTAGGTGCTTTCGGTGGTGGACAGGGGTCAGCGTGGGGGCTCCTACTAGTCTGTGGCTATGCAGCACCATATGCATCAATCTGCTTATGCTCTGTGTGTTCTGGCATCTTTCTTTCGTAGCCAGCATGAACTTTTTCAGTAATTTGTGCCGTAGTAGCTCTTCTGTTGTATTAGACTAGACAGGCTAGCCTTCACTTCCCACGTGCATCAGTGACCCTTTGGGGCCAATCACCCTGTCACCGGTTCAGAAGTTGTCCTTCCTTTGAACACTTTTGGTAGGTACCAAACAATACATAAAGGGAACGTCCCACAAGCTGTTTTGGAGATGCTCTGACACAGTCATCTGTCCCATCACAATTTGGTCCTTGTGAAAGTTACTCAGATCCTAATGCTTACTCATTTTAACTGCTTCCAGCACATCAACTTCAAGAACCGGCTGTACACTTGCAGCCTAATATATCCCACCTCTTGACAGGTGCCACTGTAATGAGATAATCAGTGTTATTCACTTCACCTGTCAGTGGTTTCAGTGTTGTGGCTGATCATTGTATATAAATAGTATGCAACACTCATGAGTGTGGGGCATTTAGTGCATCCGTAGGTGTGTTTGTTACATTGTACACTGCGGACTGCTGGATTGAGTGACAGGAGCGAGAGCTGGTGGGAAGTGAGGATTGTGGGTACTGAGGGTAGAGACAAAGTCATTAGTTATGGGGAGCGAGGCATAGGATTCATGAACGTGCCAGCCTAGGTGACAGGGCCAACGGAGATAATGGATGCCTCTCAGTGCCTTACTCCATGCCATGCTTTCCCTATTTTCCCCTGACACAAGGGGGACAGGTGCCCATGACAAATCTTAAAGCGCCTTGCTTATCTATCACATCATGAAAGGAAGAAAAGGGCAAGGCTGAAAGCAAGGAAACCAACTTAAAGAGTCTTGCAGTTTTATTACACTTGATCAGCTTTTGTCTTTTCTGTAATTGTCTTTTTTTTTGGTTTGTGTTATGTGACTAGATTCCCTCCTCTTTCACCATTTGCTAAACATTGTTGGAGACATTGCAAGGAAGCGCTCTGTTTCTTTTCCCTTTCTGCTGTAGTGTTGTCCAGAGTTCTGTGCACTGCATGCTGTGTGCCTCAGCTCAGTGTATCAAAAAGTGTTGCCCCTGTAAATTGGTGTCTAGAATGTAACGTTTAGAATGAAATCTCTTCATCGATTTTTTTTCAATGTTAACATCAGTTACAAAGAATTATAATAATCATATCAGGTCATGGTGAAATTTGAGATTTTAACACATTATATTGTTTCCTAAAATACTGCAATCCAACTGAATCAGGTAACAGATGTACACCCCTGTTATAAACTATTAATAATTAATACCTGAAATGTCAGTACTTTTCTGTATGTTTGATCCAAATTCACAGTAATATTTGACTGACATTTGACTGACATTAGTTAGCCGAAATGCAAAAGTTTTCCACAGAAAGCTTAAACCTTTCTGTTGCATCATTCATGTTTTTTCTCGCTAGGTTTTCTTATTCTTCTCACTAGTGATTGTGGGAAGCTGCAAGAGTTACTGAACCGTTATCTGCCTTGCTTTGTATTCTGCTTTGATTTTTGGTTGTATTGACACCAGGGTGACTTTCTGGCTTTGATAACCACTTTAGCAGTGGAGCTTGCATGATTCTCTCTTTTCTTTCCTGTTTTCATTTGCGTTCATCTCTCCTTTTATCTCGTCTTGGCAGTTTTGAAGCAGGATCCTGCCTAGGAATCTAGAAGCACAGTTTGTACTACTGCAGTTTCCTTCTTTTTTGTTCGAACTTTAAAGACAGAGAATGGGTGTGTTTAGATATTTAGTTATAAGAAAGCTAAAATTCAGAAATAATTAATGCTGCATAATAGATAAACAAATGATGGACGTAATGTGGTTGTGGTTTACTTTCAATGTTGTAAAGGCTAGGGCATTGCAAGTTGCAAGTTATTTTGGCTTTTGATTCTCTTAATGTATTTTTTTAACCCTCATTCTCTTTATGATACAGGAGGATATGAACCTGAATGAGGACAAGAGAGCTCCACTCAGACAGAAGGACCTGAGTACTAAGAGAGAGATGGTGCTTCAGTACATTGTTACAGCAGCTAAAACTGTAAGTTTGTGAAAGACCACACACACCTAATTATTCAAATAGTGAATTAC
Organism: Brycinus macrolepidotus; assembly: GCA_037974445.1. Taxonomy (NCBI): domain Eukaryota; kingdom Metazoa; phylum Chordata; class Actinopteri; order Characiformes; family Alestidae; genus Brycinus; species Brycinus macrolepidotus. The sequence continues at coordinate 17,535,018 of JBBPCZ010000040.1, read as the reverse complement.
AATATGTGGAGAGTGCTTGTTCTGCTTTTTGAACATGAAATAACAGATTGAGGGTGTTGTATACTGTGCAGAATTTCATTTGTCATTTAAACCTTTTGAAAAAGACTGAAAAGACAGTTTTGTGCCCTACTGTTCTGCTTGGAAAGTGAGGCTGCATGTTTTCATACCAATGGACCATAAGCATACCTGATTTCACATGTTTAATGGTCGCTGTCTAAAAACATTTGATTAGTTAAATGAAGTGTGCTTAGTGCTGCAGTGAAACCATCTTTGTTTAATCCAAGACTATAATAAGTCAAGAGTGGAGTATAGTCAAGTGTGTGTGTGTGTGTGTGTGTGTGTGTGTGTGTGTGTGTGTGTGTGTGTGTGTGTGTGTGTGTGTGTGTG
>JBBPCZ010000040.1:17520949-17534531 GCA_037974445.1 Brycinus macrolepidotus | reverse complement strand
ATTTGTTAACCTCTCTACTGTGGCAAAGAGAGTACGAGAGTTCTTAGTGTCCCTGTTAATGATATTAGAAAAATATGAGTGTGATGTGTGATTATTATTCGTGTTCATGTTACTCCTACGATGTTCGTGTTACTTGTCCTCAACATCCTAATGAGCCACAGACTTGTAAACTTAATATAAATGTTAAGATAACAAATAAATTAAATAGAAAATAAAATTGAAATTACATGGCTGAGATATAACGGTTAAAGTCTTTTCTTTTGTTTTTTTTTTTAAGAGAGGACTTGCTGGAAAGGGTTAACTGTGTTTCTGATAAATGCTTTAGTAATAAATAGACAGTTTACACAGCTGTCAATGTGCTTTTTAAGAAAAAAGTTTTAATTTCCGAGTGTTTTGTAATTAATGTTTGTGGTCAGGTTTTCCCCGAAAATGTTGGGCCACACCAAGAGCACTATGTAGAATTTATGCTTTTCCTTTCTTTGCAATGTCTCAGCCACATAAAATGTCTGAGCCCCTCCCATCAGAAAGAGTAGATCAAGCCAAGCGAGAACAAGAGTAAGATTGGACACAGGTAAATGACTTTCCAGAATGTTGTGAGCTCTTTCTCTCAGATGCGCACACGTTCATGTGCACACGCGCACACACACACACACACACACACACACACACACACACACACACACACACACACACACACACATTCACCAGTTCTCACACCCTCCTTGTGTTTCATGTGATACATGATTTTAAAAATTGGTGGGGATATTTCTAAGTTGTACTGGTGTGTCTGGTTATAAAATTTAGTCACACTGTCCCCAAAAATGGTTGAAAATGTGACAAAGTGGTTGCAGTCTGGAGCCCCATTTTTAAACAGTCCTCAGTGTACTCGTGCTTGGCTGGAATGAAAAACTGCCGCTGCAAAACTGGTGACCTCTGTGCCATATCTGAACTCTGTTCAGCAGGTCAACCTTTGTTTAATCTTTTCAAAAATGTGCAGCTACATGAATCTAGACTACAGTGTGCAGTGTGTGTGGTTTAACGCCGGCTGTGGGTGTGCTATGATATAAATATCTGTAACTACAGATCTCTCATATGAGGACCTTGACAGGCTAAAGACTGTACTTATCTTTGATGATTAGCCCTATTTTAGGAGAGGTCTTTTGTTTCAGCATTTCAGGGTGAAATGGGGGTGTGGAACCACCAAGTGCTCATGAACCTCTGTGGCTGTAACATCATCTCATAATATGTACAGAAGTGTGCTTTGCTTTTATGATGCTTAAATCTGGATGAAGAAGAATTCGGAAGGAAGTGAAGCTGAAAATAGGAAAAAATTAATAAAATTCTAGATCTGAAAACAATCCTGGAAATACTGTACCATATGTATGGTGATCTGCAGGAACTTGACATCGACTTTTGTCAAAATTTACGTTTTGCAACATTTGATTTGTTGAAAGCTTGATTTCAATGTTTTGGTGCAGTGGGTACCACTGTCTCTTCACAGCAAGAAAGCCCTGGGTTCAGTTCCCGGCCAAGACCCAAAAACAGGGGTCAGGGGTCCTTTTTGTGTCGAGTTTGTATGTTTTTTCCTGTATCTGTATGAATTTCTGCTGTGTGCTCTGAATTCTGCCCACAATCCAACGACATGTCTCTGTTTGTCTGCCCTGAGATGGAGTGGCGACTTGTGTTTCTCTATCTTTCGCCCTATGTCCTTAAGGGTAAGTGGCTTGGATAATGAATGAATATACATAGGCCTGTTACGTTAACTCAGAATAGTATTCCAGCTGGCAGTGGCCCTGTGGTTTAGACCAAGAAAGATATGTTTGTACCCAATGGAACCTTACTGCTAATGGCACTTTTCAAATATATGTTGGGTTCGGGGTGAGTATGGATACAAAAAAAAGTGATGCTATGTGTCAGGTTGTACTCAGACAGAAAACACTACTAACTCTAATGAGGAGACTGAGTCAGACACACAGAGTATGCACAGAAAATTCTGTGCAGTCTCAAAGTATATGTCCATGATATTTCACGCACTTTGAATAAAGGACATTAATACATACCATTTTGATTGTGTGTGTTGTGTGAAGGAAGCTACATTTATTTTTGGTAAATAATCAAAAACTTTGTATTCGACCCAACAACGTGTGCTAGAAAGTGACACGTCATTTGAACTCATATCTAAATTGTTCTACTCTTGACTCACTTGTTGAAAGGAATGTTTTCCTTTTTAAACATTATTTTTTAAAGATTTTCATAATCCATGATTAATATAAAGTTGTTTCATAAGGCATTGTTGTAGATAATTGAATCTTGAACTTGATAGATACCAAGCAGTGCTTTTAAGCATAAGAGCTCATTTTAATTTGTAATATTTTAGTATAGACCATAATTTTTACATGTTTAGTTTTTGATATGAAAGAGGGCAGTTATGTTTAGCTTTTTTAATGTCAGATGTTTGCTTTTAAAGCTATTTCAGAGGAAAAAGTGAAGAAAAACTAGACCTTATGATATTTTTGGCATCCCATTCACACTTAGAAACAACAGAAACATTCTATGCACTCCAATCCACTAACCTATTACTTGCACACTCACAAACAACAGAAACTGTCTATACACTCCCATTCACCAGCCCATCACCATCACACTCAAAAACAACAGAAACTGCCGTCCATTCACAAGCACATCCCCTTCATGCTCAAACATAACAGAAACTGAAAAAATCCATGACCTGAGCTGGCCTTATCAAGTGTTTATCTTTATAGAAACAGAAAATTGATTTAGACTATTTGATAACATGACTTTCGAATAAAACTAAGAAAAAAAAGTAAAACTTTTGAAATTCCAGAGGCACTTTTCTTGCATCGGTAATCAGTAAGGAATCTTTCCCCGATGTCTTTTAGTTTTGGGAATTTCCTCTAACTTCATTTAACACATTTATGTACTTTCCGTAACTTGGGTTTGTTGCAAGAAACTAATTAAATATGACATTAAAATTACAAACGGCCATCGTTCTGAACATGGGCAATTAATTTTCATATGCTTCAGTGCTTAATAGTACTGATATAATTCAGCCGATTTCTTAAGCTGTAACCCCCCACTATGCAAGATAAATTTGGAATAGAAACCACTTGAAATCATTTAGCTAGGGTATTATTATTTAGATCATTAGCTACTTGTAGTAATTGTTGTTCTTTGGTCCTGGCTGCCTGCTGTGTCTTATCTTGGGCAAATTGTGTGGCACTAGTTTAATTTCTACTGAGAGTATTTAGCATTAATGAAAAATAAAACATTTGCAAAAGTCTGAAGGCTAACCACACATCCTCTCGGGCAGAGATTCACCTTTGAATGGCCTCTCGGGTAGACCACCGCCCACTGAACATTAAGGAGAAGAGAAATTTGGTTTGGTGAAGTTGAAATTCAATTTCAGCCTGCCAAGAACCACTAACTTGACTGAACCAGAAACTTTTTTCTAGGCCTGAAGTACTGCACTTCTGATTGTCACTTTCACAAGACAATGCAAGCTGCAAAGCTTATGTGCTTTTCGACAGTTGAGTAGTCTGTGTTGGGAAGTTGTTCTAACAGAAGAAACAAGTTTTATTCAAAGGCATTATTTTTCTGTTCTTCCAAGTCTCCATAAGCTGGAGAAAAATATTGATAAGCATCTGAGTTTTAATGCTGCAAGTGAAACAAATCCAGTAGTTCCACCTCTGACGGTGCTTAATTGAGCATAGAATTTACATACAGTGCATGGATAGGTGGATCATGCCTTTTTTAAGCTTAAATTAATTATTCAATCTAATCCCACCATCAGCTTCGTGTGTGTTCACTTGCAGTTCCTGAAAAAGAGAAGAGAAGAAAGAGTGAGAGTTTAATTATAGTGCTGTTCCATTTGCTCCTTTGGGAATTTCATTATTTTTAAGTGCTTGGAGATTTTGGCATGATTCAATTTATGTGTGCGCTATCTAGAGTTCAATTCAGCTGGACTTACTGATAGGTTTTTTAGCTGTAGTTCATTTGAAGTACTGAAACACATAGACCTTGGACAGACTTGATGAAAAATTGAATTTTTGGAAAGAAATGGCCTGAAAATGGGGTAGCATTTACCATGTTTTCATTCTTTTTAACAAAGAATGGCACAGTTCTACATTGATTTCAGTTACTCCAAAGGACTGCAACTTTTTGATGGGAATAGTCGGATATTAAAAGACTCAAGGGTTTTGATTAGTAATACTATTAAACATTTATTGGAAAACCGAAATTTTTCCTGACATGTAACCTGTCTATTGTGTGATCAGTAGGAACATCGCTTTTCCATTTTCATTAAAATGCATGTAAATTAACACTAATAAAAATAACAAAATGGCAATAAAAATGGTAAAAATGTCTTTTTTTTTTTTTTCCAAAACAGTTGATGTTTTGTGAGCTGGTTAGAAGAACACAAATTTGTTTCTTGTCAGTGCCACTAGCGAAATTTGTTACATTCCATTATTGGCACCTAAATTTTATCTTAATGAAAGATTTGAACAGTGATTCTAAATGAAGAATTGTTTAGCCAAACAAGGTTTTGTATAGTAACTACAAGTAACTACAAGGCTTTGTCAAGGACAGGTTTGAAATTAGTTAAACAGAAAGACAAATAAAATCACTCTTTTGTGTTGATGCTGTCAGAATTGATTCTAATGTTACCATTTTTATAGTCAAAGAAATGTATAGCCATAATAAATAGCTTTTTATACAGAATTTTCTCTTTTGCACAGTATTTTTTCTCTGCCCCCATAGAGAATTCCCCACATACAGTGGGCAAAAAGCCGTTTTTGCAGTAATGCCCCCCAAAAATTGTTAGATTTTCATTAGGAAATCTCAAAGTTGCTTACTGTGACTGTGAGCTGCTAACTTTATAGTGAATGCTATTGCTTTTATTGCTGTTATTATGCCATATGACTTTTTTATTATACATTATATGGACAGAAGTATTGGGACACACCTGTTTTTCAGAGTTTGGGCTAGGCCTCTTCCAGTGAAGGGCAATCTTAATGCTTCAGGAAACCAAGACATTTTGGACAACACCATGTCTCCAACTTTGTGGACAGTTTGGGAAAGAACCTTTTCTATTCCAGCATAACTGTGCCCTAGTGCACAAAGCAAAGTCCATAAAGACATGGTAAAGGGGCATTTGGCTGACGTGGTTAGATGAGTTTGGCATGAAAGAACTTGACTGGCCCACAGAGCCCTGACCTCAACCCCTTCCAACACCTTTGGGATGAACTGGAACTGAGATTGCGAGCCAGGCCTTCTTGCCCAACATCAGTGCCTGACCTCATAAATCCAGAATGAATGGGCACAAATTCCCACAGAAACTCCAAAATCTTGTGGAAAACCATCCAAGAAGAGTGGAAGATGTTATAGTGCAAAGGGGGTCCAACTCCATATTAAAGTCTATGTATATCATTAAAGTCCCTGTTGGTGTAATGGTCAGGCATCCCAATACTGTTTGTCCATATAGTGTATTGGAATTCAGAATCAGAATGTCAAAGTCAAAAAGTCAAAGTAAACTTTGTCATCTCAGCTGTATATATGTATACAGTGAGATGAGACGGCGTGGCTTCAGATTTTACAGAGTGCAAAAAGACACATAGAATACGCATAAAAATTTGAATACAAACTCGGAGAAGTAAAAATGTAAACATAATACTGGAATGTAATTATGGGTGCTTTGTATGTGCATATGATCAGTAGCAGTTCAGTATAAATATACAGTCAGTCTATTAAAATACAAAAGCTCTGAGACAGTATTCAAGTACAAATGTAACATGGATGTGTTTTTTGCACGTAGCTGTATGTGCATCATATAAAAGTAATGTGTAAAGTGCAAAGGTGGAAATTAGAGTCAGTTCACAGTTCAGGTGTGCGAGTTGGGGGGAGCTAGGGGGGAGTGAGGGGGCAAGGAGTGTATTGAGGATTCTGATGGCTTGTGGGGAAAAAGCTCACACACAGACTGGCTGATCAGGCTTTAATGCTGCGATAGCGTCTGCCAGATGGGAGCGGTGTGAAGAATGAGGGGTGTGAAAAGTCATGCACAATACAGGACGCCTTTCTGATGCAGCGCTTATAGAAGATGTAGTGAGGGAAGAGACGCCCCGATGATGTTACCAGCTGTTTTAACAGTCCGTTGCGGGCTCTATCAGTCTGCAGCACTGGCACTGCTGTACCAAACAGAGATGCATCTGGTCAAGACACGCTCTATGGTGGCCCTATAGAACACTGTCAAGATGGGGGGAGGGAGGTTCGCCTGCTTCAGTTGTCTTAAGAAGTGAAGACATTTCTGGGAATTTTGGTGATGGAGGAGGTGTTGGTGGTCCAGGTGAAGTTGTCTGAGCTGTGCACTCCAGAAACCTGGTGTTCTTTACTGTCTTTACCATGGAGCTGTTGATGCTGCAAGGCTTGTGGCTGGAGCGAATTGACAATCATTTCTTTAGTTTTGTCCACATTCAGAGACAGATTGTTCTCACTGCACCAGACAACCAGCTGCTGAACCTCATCTCTGTACGCTGACTTGTCACTGTGGCTGATGAGCCCCACCACAGTTGTGTCATCAGTGAACTTGATGTGGTTAGAACTGTACTTGGCAGCACAGTCATGGGTAAGAAGTAGTGGGCTGAATATGCAGCCCTGAGGAGCTCCTGTATTCAGTCTGATGGTACTAGATACGCGGCTGTCAATACGGACGGACAGAAAGTCCCGGATCAAGTTACACAGAGAGGCAAAGTCCAGGATCCAGTTTCACAGGCCCAGTTCACTCAGTTTCACAGTTAGCTTTTGTGGGATGATGGTGTTTAGTGCTGAACTGAAGTTTATGAACTGCATTCTAACAGTTTGGGCTTCAAACTATGTACTGTTTGCATTTGTGTTCTTGTGCTGTTCTGTTCTGCTCATGTGTTGCACCATGGTCCTGGAGGCATGTTATCTCATTTCACTGTGTATTGTGCATGTATGGTCGAAATGACAATAAAACCTACTTGACTTGACTTGACTGCCCTAAGAGTCCCACTTGTCCAAGTGAGATGGGGAGAGGTGAAGGGCAGAGAATATGGCATCCTCAGTCAACCCGTTTGGGTGATACACAAACTAGTGGATCCAGTAAATAGGTGAGGCTACTCTTAATGTGCGCCATGACGAGTCTGTCAAAGGACTTCATGATAATAGGGATTAGTGTGACAGGGCGGTAGTCATTCAGGCAAGATACTGTAGATTTCTTTTCCACTGGGATGAGGATGGGGGACTTAAAGCATGTTGGGATGATCATCTGGCTCAGTGATGTGTTGTCTGTGAATGCGACCACGAATGTTGTCTGGTCCAGCAGTTTTTTGTGGGTTGACCTTGGTTAAAGTTCTGCTCACGTTGGCTGTAGGTGATGGTGGGAGGTGTGACTTTTCTTACAGGCTCTTTGTTCAGTGCATCAAACTATGCATAGAACTCGTTCAGTTCCTCAGTGAGTGTTGCATACTTGTCAGTGCTGCTCGGTGCAGGCTTGTATTGAGTGACAGCCTGAATGCCCTGCCATAAACTGTGTGTGTGTTTGGTGTTGTGAAAGTGGCTCTGGATCTTGTGTGTGTAATCACTCTTTGCTTTTCTGGTGGCACAGGAGAAGTTTGGCCCTGGCTGTTCTGAGAGCAACTCTGTTCCCTGACCTGAAGGCAGCATCACACTTTCTTAGCAGCGTGCTGACCTTTGCTCTAAACCAGGGCTTTTCGTTGGCTCTTGTGGTGACAGTTTTGGAGACTAGAACATCCTCTATGCATTTGCTGATGTAGTAGATCACAGAGTTGGTGTACTTCTCCAAGTGGATGGAGCTGCCGTAAGTAGCGGCTTCTCTGAACATATTCCAATCTGTGCCATCAAAACAGTCCTGAGTTCCCAGTACAGCTCCACTTGGCCAGAATTTGATAGTATTCCTGGTTGGTTTTGTGCATTTCAATAGTGATGTGTAGGAAGGGAATTATTGTAGACTTTGTTCTGACAGTTCTCCCCGCTGATAGAATTTATGAAGATTTGCGTGATTGAAGCCGCCAGCAACAATGAAAGTGTCCTTAATTTCTCACAGGCTAGTTTGCTGATGCCACAGATAATCAGTTTTATTGTCCAGAGAGTGAGCACTGAAGACTAGGACGGAAGAGCTGGTCAGGCAGGGTTAGCCTTTAGCCTGGCACTAATGCGTGCACACTTGCCTCACTTTTGTTTACGTGCACGGTGCTTGCATTTTGACCAACTGCACCTTGCTGCCTCTGTCTTTGTTCTGGATGCCGGCGGCGTTAGCAGGATGCGTAGCTTCTCTGTCAGCAGGTTTGGCAGGTTCGGTTGTAGTTGACATGCATACTAAATTCGGAAGTGAAAACATGTTTTAGTCTTACTAATATTTGTCAAACATTTGTCATTTGTCTTTTGTCAAATCTTGAAATTACAAAGAAAATCAATTAATCAATTTTAGGCATTAAATTGATTGAGGAAAGATAAAATTTCTTGCTATGTATTTTGATTACACAATTTATGATAAAATATCTGGCATCAGTTATACATTTGGTAAAACCTATACAACACGTTTAACCACGATTTGCCATTGCGCCTTTCTCCATGTTGTGGTAATGGTGCAAGATGCTTCTTTGATAGATTTTCTGTTTGTGCTATAAAAACCAAACTGACCGGTGTTTCAGTCTTTTCCCTTAACTGTGCTTATGTTCCTGCATCATCCTGTTCAAGCTGAATTCAGGGACAGATATGGTGTGGACATGGTTTTCCCCCCAACGTCCCCTGCTGTACATGGTTTTAGTGTAAAACCTGGGGTTTCAATCCAGTTGTTCATTCTTTTGGAAAATGTTTGTCCATGAAATCTGAAGAAATACAAACAGGAGATAAAACTTGAGATATTTTGTAAATGTCGATTTCACACTCAAGCCTCTCCTTCACTACTTTGAATGTAGAAACCATCACGGATTGTCCCCCTTTTTGTCTGTCCCTCTCCCTTCTCTCTCTGCTTCTGTCTCGAGCTCTCTCCATCTCTTTTCTTTTGACATTCAGGCCAGGTTGTTTACCCCCCACGTTCGTGTTCTCAACAAATAATTGCCTCTCAGTGAAGCCCTTCCTGTTGGCTCTGCTCCTCTGTCTCAGCTGGTAATTGAAACTAGATTCTGGTCTGACTTACCCTCCCTTTCTCCGTTCATAAAAACCTCAGTCACCTTGCCATTACCATTAAGGAGCCCAGGCGTAATTACCACAGTTTCAGCTTATATTGGGTGCAGTTCTCACTTTGGTTGTCCCCCCTCCTTCTCAGTTCACTACATGTAAGCTTAAATTGCCTCTCAGAGAACATGGAGACCCATACATGATGGAAAATAATAACGCACTCATTATTCAGCGGAGTTGATGGCTGCTTTACACAGTCTCAGGGCCAGTAAACAAAATGGTTGCGCTGCATGGATTTTCATCTATGTTAGTATGCGATGTGATGACGTAGAAGGATGAATATGGATGAATATAGATTGGTGTTCTGGACACAATGCTAATGTGTGCTAATGGAGAGAAGCTGACTCACTATAGGCTGATCGGGAAATCTAATGAGCGAAAAGTGACTGTGGGCGCACAGAGCCACTCAGGACTCCCTCGGACTGAAAGTGATCCACTGATTACCCGCATGTCCGTTAGTGAGTCTCACCTGCCTTTCTGCTGAGGTTAAGATTGGATGAGTCATAGAGAAGCATTCTCCTTTTTTGAAAGCAGTTTCTTGTTCATCATACTTCATAGAGAATGTGAAGTAAGAGTGTAACAATACACCCGAGCCCCTGTTTGGATTCACAATCCTGGGCTCACGGTTTGATATTCTAACAATAATTTTGGGCAAAAATTTAATAAAGAGAAATGCTGATCGTCGTCATGTAGTTGCTCAATCCAGGACTGAATTGTTTATCAATGCTGGTTGTTTGCAAACCTTGGTGTCCAAGCAATGCAGTTGCATTAGACTGCATAATGAATAGAATCTTTATTCTCCACAATGCACATTTTTGCATTGTGATGTCACATTTTTGCATTGCAACGTCACAAAGTCACTGTGCACTGTTACCCTAATTCTAAGTTAAAGTCTTTAAAACCTTTTTAATTTTACCCCAGTTCTGATACCAGGGTCTCAGGTATAAAGTAAACACTGATAGGCTGTCTCACATGTTCTTAGATGAGGAACTGCAAGGCAAATCAAGTAGGTTTATTGTCACTTCAGCCATCTACATAGTACAGAGTGAAATGAAACAATGTTCCTGTATGACCATATTGAAACACAAGAACAAAAACAGAACAGTACAAGACTACACAAGTGCAGACAGGACAAAATACACTAAGTGAAGAGAGTTATCAGGTGATATTCAAGAAAAACACGAGCAACAAATTAACAGAACAAGATAATATTTAGTGGAGTCAACGAAAGCAGCTACACAAACAAATTTGAATGAATACAGTATTATGACAAATACTGTATTCTAGCGGCAGGGTTAAGTGTACAAAAAATGCAAATATAGAGGAAGACAGCAATAAATAATTGTTTCAAATAATAACACCAGCTCCTTTGCCAAGAAAGGCCAGCAGCATCTCTACTTCCTGCGGAGTCGAGCACACCCCTCCACCCCCCCAGTTCTCAACACATTCTACAGAAGGACTATAGAGAGCATTCTCTGTAGCTGCATCACGTTGTGGTGGTGTGGGACTGGAAGATCCTACAGAGGATAGTGAGGACAGCTGAGAAGATCATCAGTGTTTCTCTCCCCTCTGTCACAGACATTTACACAACACGCCGCATCCACAAAGCCACCGGTATTGTGGAAAACTCCCCACACACTTCTCACACAACCTCTTCTTCCTCCTTCTGTCTGGCAAAAAGTTCTATAGCGTATGGGCCAGAACGGGAAACAGTTTCTTCTCTCCACAGCCATCCATGGCTTCTGGTTGGGGCATGTGGAGATGGTCTTGGAGACAGTAACGTCATCAATGCAGCTGCTTAAATAGCCAGTCATTGATGCCGTGTACTCCTCTAGGTTGGTAGAGCTGCTGTAGGTTGCATCCTTCCTTGTTGCAAAGTCTACATGCTGGTGGAATTTAGGGAGAACTGACTTGAGATTCGCATGGTTGAAATCTCAGGCAACAGTAACCAGTCCATCTGGGTGTGATCTCTGTAAAGTTCAGCCAGTGTGCTGTTAGCATTAGTGCTGGGTGGGATGTACACTGCGACTACGAGCATGGTGGTAAATAAAATGCTTTGGGCACCCATGCTGACCAACGAGTGGCAATGCCACCAGAAATGCAATGCAAGCATCCCTTCACAGAATGGGTGGAGTCTGCTCCTAGAGGTAGGGTCTGTTTTAAAGGATTTAAAGTAAAGTGGCCTTTATAGTCACACGTCACCACACCACACCACACCACATTTTTCTGAGACATGATAAACAATCTCAAAAATAATGATTGTGCAATGTATGTCATTGTGATAAGGACAAACAGCATTGGTCCACAGAAGCTGATTACAAGTCATTGTTCACCATGAGGTGTGTGCCCATTAAGAGGGTCATTGCTAAATGCCACAAAATGGAACCCTCAGTAATTTTCACTGAACTGAATTGGCACCTCTAGAGCACAGCTTCAGCAAATCCCATATGTTTTGATCTTCACAAAATAGGAATTTATGGGACAAGGCTACCATTTAGAAACCATTTATATCCAAGGCCAACACCTGAGCACTTCATTTATTTATTCATTTATTTATTAATTTTGTAAAGTGAAGTAGTCTTGTGATTCATCTTTCACGCTTTTTTGTCTGAATGTGGTTACATTTGGTAAAAGTCAAAGGATATCATCAACTTAAAATGTCAGCAGATTTTTTAAAACTAGTAAATACAAAATGGTAAAGTCATTAGGGCTGTTTGCTTTGCATGGTTGTCTAAGTAGTGTGAGAAGTGTTTACAGGACCCCATATTACAAACACAGTTCTTTCATTCCATCTAACTGCCTTTGGTAAAAATTTTAGAATGGCTTCTTTTCCATCCTGCATCATGCTGCTGTCATATAAAATAGGTAAAGTGAAGAATGACCCCATTCTCCAGCTAAAACTTAACCTGTTCTTTTTATAACATTTGTTTTTGCATTGGTTTAGAGGGCATGTGGTTGAACTTAGTCTCCTAAAAATATCCTTAACATGCCAGCAAATAATGAATGTAGTTTTTCCAACCTACATTTGCAGTAATTTCGCTTTGGAATTTTCTGCCTCTGAAAATCAAAGTGTATATGCAGGGTTAATCTTCATAGTGAAGGTTAGCCTCAGTTTTTTCATCCCTTCCTCCTTTCCATGTAAGAGCAATATTTTGACCTTGTAGATAATTCAGTCTGGGAAGAGTTTCTGTATGTGTGAAGCCATCATATACTTGAGGTTCTGTTAAGGTAACAAAAAGGGGTGTTGTGTTATGGCCTTTGCACATCACTGGATGACTGATGGTTGCCTTGCAGACAAGAATTTGTACACGAACTGCTACATTCTTGGTTAATCTTTATTAAGACCTCTTCGTTCCCTTTTCTCAGAATCTCTGTTTCTAACTGAACATCTTGAAGGGAGTCATAACCGTTGGAATGTAGCCTATGAATAATGATGTGTTCCTTGTCAGTCGAGGAATGCACTGATGACAAAATTATTGACCTGGGATGACAATATGAATATTTGTTGATGGTATATTTTGACTAAAATGAATATCCTCCGACCGTTACTAAGAGAAACGAACAACATTTATTAGGAGATCTACAGAACAGAATGAAATCAGTTGCCTTGGTTTTAGGCTTATGACCAAATGTGTGTACATTTGTACATTTCTCCCAAGACTGATAAAATATGGTGACAATTATTCTGAGTTGATCTCTGTTGCAAAGACAGTTTTGCCATTAGTCACTGCTTTCATCAGTCAAATTTACATCGTCTTTTCAGCCAGAGAGAAAAATGGAAATCCATGCACTCCTCTGAAGGTTATGTAAATAGCCAGGAGTTTGCTCTCAGCACTGACAGAAATGCCCCCTCGTTTATTAACTTGTTAATTAGTCCACTGTGGCCTCCCTCCAATTGTTTGACAAGTTTGCATTGCTTGGATTTTGCTATAGGTCATCTCACAGTCAGCCCCCCTTTAGAGAAAGCAAATGTGTTGCAAATAGAAGCCTGTCATTTTCTTCTAGCATGTCAAATTCTTACCAAGGTCCTGCCTTCTTAGTTTTCGAACGGTGTCTGTGACCAGTCAACCCCTCTTAGCCGCATAATAAAATTATTATTAAAATAATTTTATAACATTTTATAAAATTAAATTAAAATTATTATTAAGTTGGGATTTAAAATTACACATTGATTTCTTTTTAAAACAATCTGTCTAAACAAATAGCTTTGTGACCTGTATGCATGTGCATATGTGTTTTATTTCTGTTTAAACTGTAGTCATTCACAGCTAGGGCTGGGTATCGAGTTCGATACTTTTTAAGCACCGACCGAATCGTCTCGATACTATCGAGTATCGAAAAAATC
>JBBPCZ010000040.1:17503911-17520010 GCA_037974445.1 Brycinus macrolepidotus | reverse complement strand
ATGCAGAGGAAGAATTTCACACTGTTCACACTGTGTGCTGTGGTGTGTTCACGTATGACCGAATGATCACTATCACTAATCACTAATTTTACCAATGTTGAGAGTCTTTATGGCCCTCATGTACAAACTTAATCACTGTTAGACAGATTTGCCGTCTACGCCTAACAGAGTCAGTAGCTTCAGAGTCTCTAGTCCACAACAACAGGAACAACAATCTCTGCCAGAGCTTTGAACAGCATACTTTGTGAAGTATACAGGCTCAAGCTTTGCCTGTCCTGTGATTTCTCCCCCTAAATGTGAAAAACAGAGTTTGAACTTTGTTTTGATTCTAAAATTCAGTGTGGCCCTGCCATGTGCTGGAATATTTTATTGCTGTGCACCTCCAACATATCTGCACTAGACAATGACTTAATGTTCTTTGATGTCTCTTATGAAAGTGCCTTCCAGAGAATATAAAAAATCTTTGAATATAAGTGGACAGACTGAAGCCTGGCCCTGATGATAAATCGGCAGTACCACTGCTGATATACAATAGCTGTAGAAACACTTTGTCATCCTATGATGTCCTTGCAAAGTAAGTAAACATACCCGTGCAAATATATAGTCTTGCGCACAGTAGGCCATATTGCCTATTGTTTGTCATGGCCTTCACAGCACTACACTTCTATAGCGTAAATGTCAGTGGAGTCACAGGATCTTAAGCAGTAGTCACAGTCAGTGTTTCAGATTGCCATGACCGGAGAAATGAAAAGCCCAGCGGTTGCCAGATTGGCGTGTGTTATTAGTCCAGGCTCAGGTCTGTTTCTCTGGGCTTGGCAGGATACTGGGTCATTCTGCTCAACTCTTAATTCTCCTGGCCAGCGGGACACTGAAGGGTCGCCGTTGGACGACACCAGGCAATCAAAATCGCATTTACTTGTCTAAACCCTACAGCACCTCGACACCGGAGGGCGTCCCCAAAACTAATCTGCTTTGGGAGGGAAAGGGTAAGCTCACCCGGCTGGCGATGTGAAGTGACCAGTGAAGAACATTGTACAGTTCAGCGAGGCTTTTTGTGTGTATTATTGCAACTCTTTTACTTGATCCGTCACTGGCTTGCTGGTAACCTACTCATCTGTCCTTTTGCAGCCTGGATCACGAAGACATGATACAATGTGTATTTGCTGTGGTCTTAATCTCCCTAGTAATTGTTCTTTGTTTTTCAAGCTTTCAACTTAAAACCTAACTGTTTTGTGTGCAAATTGAGGGGAAAAAAGTGTAAAATGTGGCCTGTGTAAAAGTTGGAGCATATTTTATGTTTTATTGTTTTTATTTTTCCCCCTATATGTTAGGCTCAAACAATTGAAATTAAGCACTGAATTTAGCAGGAAATTGCCAAGTTTGTTCCCTGTAGAGGATGCTTAATTATTTTCACCAACAAAGTCAGAGGGGCATGTTATTAGACCAGGGTTGTTTAACATTTTTTTAACTGCTGACCAACTCAAAGTAATATAGTCATATTGACTTCAGTGTGCATTTGTGAGTAATTTTTTGTGCACTGTATGTACTTGTATTTGTGTGAGCTTGTGTGTCTCATCATGTTAAGTAGGATTTTTTTGCTGCTTAGCAAAATATTTACTGTTCTGAATGTCTCCTCTGGCAACAGAGTATAGAGATGAATTATCTGCTTTCTTTACATTTTAAGTGGTTTTACCCCCTGCTTACCTCAGTTTATGTGACTTGAATCATGTTCATTTACTTTTCCCTGAATAGCAAACAGGTTGCCTTCTGTTCATGCTATTGCTTCAACAATCCCAAATCAGAAAAATTGGGACAGAACGGAAAATGCCAAAAAAGGACTTATTCTTAAATTTACTTAGATTTTTAATTCATTGCAGACAGTATGAACCCAACATATTTCATGTTTTTGTCTGATCAGCTTCATTTCATTTGTTAATATACATCAATTCCTGCATTTCAGGTCTGCAACACATTCCAAAAACAGTTGGGGCTATAGATAAAGTACATTAAGATTTTAGAGCAACATATGCTGCCTTCAAGATGGCATTTTCCAGGGACGTCCATGCGTTTTTCAACAAGACAATGCAAAAAAATCTGCACACATTCCCAATATAGAATGTGTGGAGAGTTTTGAAACGAAAAAATGTGACGACCCCATTCTGTTCTAGAGTATTCCCCTGGTTTTAGAGTGGCGTATGTATATGATGGGTTCAGGTTCATGCAGCTCGGCCATTAGAACATGCTAAATACACCATGTCACAACCAGAGCCAGAGCGACTTATGTCAAAGTGCACAGAGGAGTGTAAAAAACATCACAGACTTCTACCTTTTCTCAAGAATGCCCTAGAATTAAATTTTGTATTTTGATGGCTTTGATGATCATCTTTCAGCCCATAATGTCAGCCCAGGTTATGGATTCTGATCCTGTTTAATCTGTCCTTTTGTTGAGAATGAACTCTGGTAAATTGCAGATTTATAGTTAATCTGACCCTTAAATGAGCTCCTCACCAAAAAAAGCAACCGCAACCTTTGACATAGCCTGTTAATTCGTACAAACGGGAAAGTCTGAGCTCACTACACAATGGGACATAAGATTCTTACACTTTTTTATTTTTTATTTTTTAAATGAGATCTTGACATGTACAAACCTTTTAAGTATCCCACACACCTAACCTCTGAAGTTATAGCTTAATCTAAATTGCTTAATGTTAACTCAGGGGTAATGACTGTCCTTTGAGAGAAGTGGGACAGGGCGCCGAGTTAAACTGATAAGATTCCTTCTTTGTCGTTAAGTCAACAGAATGAGAACTCTGACGGATAAGAATAACAGAACGGCTGCCCTTTTCATTATCTCTAAAATTTGTTCAGTGGAATTCAGGATAATTCTCTGCTCAAGGATCCTAAACTTCAGAACACCTTTAGTTGAGTATGAACACCTTTTAAAAAGTTAAGAAGTCATGGAGGCCATCTGCCTCCTTGCTTAAGCTTTCACTTTCTAGTTCCTTCATACGGACTCTTGCTTTTTAGATCTCCACAGTGAGCATGTTACCGCCTTGCCTGTGATTAGCGTAGCACTGATTCCAAAAAGGTTAGGTTTCTGCCCGAAGCGCCTAAAATATAATCAGGAACAGCAGAGTCATTCATGAACTGTTGTCAGGAGGAAGGAAAAAGTTTTTTTTTTTTTCATTTTTTCATTTTTTTAAACTTACTTTCTTTGTGTCTGCAAGTATCTTATAGGCTGTCAACAGATGCACATCCTTCTTATTCATTGCCAGGATGTTATTACAAACTCATGGGGCCTTGTGATAATTGACACTGTCAGTGTTTATGGCCATGATTTTGAAGTCTAATTAGATATTGTCATAAAAGGAGAGAGATGCAGAACCAGTAGAATAGATATCATCTAGGGAGTCTACAGTTCTGTCTTTTAAGAGCTTACTAATGTGCACACCTGATTTTTAAAGGCAACTATGCTAATGTCAAATCTGCATTTATTAATTGTGCCTGCTTTGCTTCTTCTTCTTTCTCCTTGTTTCTTTCTTGTTTTTTCCTTCCCATTTATTAGAGCAGAAGTGCTATCCAACCAGCTGTATACAACTTTGGGGGAAGAAAAAAAAATTGGTTAAAAGACAGTACCTGATTGAATTGCAAATGATTGTAGGTCTTTGTCTCTTTTGTGAATAATCTGAACGCTTAAATCGGGTCGGGTAACAAAAGTAGAATAACGTTCTATTTACTGCAGCTGTCTCTCTTCATTAAAGGTTGAAATATGATGTGTTTCACCTGAGACTGCTGTACCACTATTTTTCCATGTTTAAAATGTTTTAGGTGCCCAACACCTGTTTACTCCATGAAGCTACTGAAATATCTTTTCCGTTCTTATGTGTCACTGAGTAATTGCTCATGCTTTTTTCCCTTTTTGTGGAAGTGCTGTTTCTCTTTCTTTCAATAAAGGTGTTAAACTATCTCAATGTTCCTTCACAGCAAATGAGTGTTTTTCAGCGATAACCCACCCCCCGTGGCTTGTAGGAGATAATTGCAGGATAAATGTGGATTCTCATTGCTGTAAAAGGCTTCCTGAACACTGTGCATCTACAATGGTATGAAATGAAAAGAATCTTAACCAGTTCAAAGCGTTTTTCCAATGCTTTACACCTTTACACCACCAAATTCATTACGTAGTCTCCAGCTGCCTGCAACTATCTCTTATTTTTCTTTTTCTCCTTGTTCAATTCTTGGCTGTGTCTCCCATCAGACATTGAAGATTGTGCCTTCTACTTTTCCATTCCACACATTTCATTTAAGCAGATTCCAGTAATTCTCCATTGGATTTTGCATGCCTATGATAGTCTTTCTGCAATCCACTCTCAATTGTGAGTCTGCTGCTGGCGAAAGGCAGTGTTTGCAAGCCAATTACTTTAATGGAAGGGGAAAAAGTCCCACCTTTTTGATTTTGCATTTCAGCACTTCTGATAAATTCTTTATCTCATAATTACACAGTAGGTATGGTAATGGAATGTGTGTTAATGAACTGAGGTTTGCATGACAATGAGACTGTGGAGTGACAATGGGCGGACTGGGCTGCATCAGATATTAGAGTGGGAGAGAGCTTCTGCAATTAAAGGTCCAGTTAAACTGACCATTTATGAATACATATGAATGACAGTGTCTTAAACAAGGTTATTCTCTCAAGATTTTAAAGTCAATAATGTGTGTGGTGTTTACTTTTTTTGGAGAGAACGTTCTGCTGTTTTTATTATTGAGCAAAATATAATGAATTATTAGATGTGTGGTATTTAATTTTCAGTTCAGTTCATTTTCATTTATATAGCACCTTTTCACGACAGGTGTAGTAACCATCTTCGTGTAAGTAAATTGAGGTCTGCTGAAGTAAACTGTTTTTTCTTTTTTCTTTTTCTTTTCTTTTTTCTTTTCCCCACGCTTAAAGCCAGTGACAATGATGTAATATAGAGGAGGAAAATGTGTGTTCTTTAAAAACACAATTGTCATAGTCTCATTTGGAGTGTCTCCTTGTTATCTGCCATACTCTAACTCTTAAGAGAGCCTAGCTGGGCTATTACAGCATTATCTCCATGTGTTTCTGAGCGTTGCTCTTTGTGCCTGCGTGTGTACTACAATGAGAGGTAATTGGCTGAAAAGCCCTGCACAGGGATGCACTGTAGGGAGTTGTTTGGTGAGAGGTACATGCATTTTCTACACTGGGGCAGAATACAATGGCTCAGTGAGTCTGGAGGCTATCTCAAAAGCAAGGTGGGGGTGGTATGTGGGTAACGTCGTCCTGTTAGCACAGCAGTGAAAGGTGAGCCAGAGCTCTCAGTAGACATGTCAAAAAAGATCTCAACTTGTCAGCCTGCCGAGCGCTCTGTGTGTATGTGTGCACGACCTGACAAACTGTCAGTTTTTTTCTTCTTCTTCTTCTTCCTCCCAGAGTCTGGATGTGTGTGAGGTTGTTTATTTATTTATTTTTTGTGTGTGTGTCAGTTTTCATACTCGGGAGGCTTGTGTACAGTTGGAATCACCTATTCATGTTTTCATTAGGTTTTTGGATAGTAGTTTGAAACGCTGATCTGTTTTCTACTTTTACATGTGGTATGTAAGAGAATGACATTTAAAGTAAAAGAAAATGGCATGACTACTGCAAAGTTCCAGCAATTAGTGAGTAAAGGTTCTTCCTATCTAGTGATATGGACATGTGTACTATCTAGGGTAGGACAGTATATAGTAGTAATAGCTATGGGTCCCATGATACAATGTTACAATACTTAATCCATGATGATTCAGTTGCGATATTTTAACATTCGTGATACACAAAGTATTACATGTTGCTATAGAGATTGACTTTTTACTGCAATTTTTTTTACTGAAAAAGAAAACTTTATGAAGTTTACACTGGGTTAATCGTACTTCATCTCTTTTTCATTGAAAGGTGAGGTAGACAAGTCAACATTCTAAGAAACCTTCATCTATCGGGTGTTCTTTTGGGAGTGTGTATTCATGCCATGGCTGGGAGTCCTCTGGATAGGTAGAATAGCCTTCTTTCCCATCGCTCAGAGTGACGCTAGCCAACTCAGACTGTCAGCAGACTAAACAGAATCAGCAGCTGAGGTTCCTCTCTAAGTGTGTTGATCTGTCCTGTGATGTTGCATTAGCAGTAGTTTATAAAAAAGATGAATGACACTTCACGTGTCTCAGAGAAAGCATATGCTAGCTCAGCTTGGTGGCATGTGATAGGGGAAGTTCTAGCTAACAGGTGGAACTAGACTAAATTACCAAGAAAATTGGGGAATTTTTTTTTTTTTTTAGTCTTATAGGTATTTTTTCACTTATATTTCTGTAATAGACAAAGCAACATTCAGAATGAGCTTGCATATTTAACCAATGCTGTTATCCATCGCAGTTTACAAAGACAGGTGGTTGTTATAATGTTTTCGATTCCTGCCTGAAACATGGATTGAATCACAACCTCCCGTATGCTATGTCACTGCTACTTGACTGTTCCTAGCTATAACTCCTGTTATATAGCTTCTATAGCTTCTTCTTGTGGCTAATGAACACGATGCGTTTTTGGTAACCAGTTAGCTTATTGTTAAGAATATTCATCATAAAATACCTTTAAAAATACTTGACTTAAGCCTCAATGTATTGAAAATTTTTTGAACAAAATATTGCGATATTGCACTGCCGTATCTTGGATTTAATGGTCATTACTGTCAAACATCGCTAAAATTGCTAAATGGAAAAAAAGCAACATCTCAGTATGTCAATATAATAGCATACTGGTACAGTTGTTATATCACCTAGCATTAAATTAAGATGTTAATTAAATCTGGCAAGTATTATATTGATTTTGATCAATATAATGTAGACCGATCTTTAACCCTTTTTTAACATTTTTTTTTATTTATTCCAAAGCCTACTGCAATCACAATATGCAGCAGTGTAAACAGAAATACTAGTATGTTATTCATATTCTGTACCATGACATTTACAGCAATAGATTATGCATTGAATCTCATGAAAGTTAGGAAACCTTTGCTATGCCGTTTATTATAACCTTGCCAATGATGGCAGTAACACACTGTATTCTAGGTGCTGTGCATTGTACAGTATGTGACATTTTTATTAACCTTGCATGTTGCTGGGCTGTTGGTATGTTGTGCATGAAAAAGACTACGAAAAGGGTCTTCATCGAACAGAGCTTTTTCTGTTTTTGCTGGATGCAAATATAGGCTGAACACTTACCAGATTCCAGTTGCAGCACAGACCGCAATTAAAATGATTGATCATTAATCAAATTGATCATTAAGGGAGCTAAACAAATACCCAACTGGCAGCAAATGTACACAGCCAACAATGAATGCTAAATGACTCCTAATTGTGCTTGACCGTAGGCCGTATCTGTTTACTGTCTTTGTTGTAAAACAACCGCCTGGTTCCCTATTTCGGTTCTCCAACAGCGAGCAGATGGAGGCACTGGTTTCGTTTGTAGGTCCAGGGTGAGTTCAGTGCCTTTTGTCCTTAGGCTCAAGATCCTGTGGAAGCTGATTCTGAGCCAGTGCTGAAAGTGCTTTTCTTAGTGGCAAAGTGTGCGACTGTTTATTCTTCAGCCTTGTTAGTTCTTTTTTTTTGCTCTTTGGCTAATTGAGTGACGCAGCAGCAGCTGTTTTTTCTGCTGCTTGAAAAGGCAAAGTGTTGGTCTTGTCCTCAACACTGGAGGTCAGCAAAGCTCACAGCATTATTCAGAGTTACTTGATTGACTTATTGACTTAAAAGGGCTGTTTCCTAACTGCCTTACCTTGTTGATCTTGACTTCTGAAGAATAGTGTTTGGAAGGACATTGCAGTACACCCTCAGTAAAGACAATACAAAATAGACCCAACCCACAAGAGGATAAAACTTGCTATGCAGAGAAAACGGCATGCAAAATAAATTTAAGACTAGGCTTGTGAAAAAAAAACACATGGATTAAGTTCTTGCCCGCTCCAGTACCACGCGCTCTTGTGGCAAGACCTTCTTTTTGAGAACCCGTTTCCATGGCAATGATTGTGATATTGCTGCAGTGGCCAGATATGTTGAGATGATTACTGTAGGAGAATGGAGAGGGTAGCTCTCTCCTTATCAAGGCCTGTTTCTACCATCTCTCTCTCTCTCTTGCACCAGTGTTGAAACTGGCAGCATGACTCTGAGCCATCCTCTTCATATTCTCAAGCACGCTGGAACTGTTTGATAGTGTTCAAATGGCTAAGCAGCTTGTAGTAGAAAACGTTATATGTCCAGCCAAAGTGTCGGACATTGCCTCTCGTGATTTCTTCTCAAACTATAAATGGGCTTAATGTCATAACCTCGACAAGCCTGCGCAAGTGTTATTTCTGCACCCTGTGATTATTTTCTTTTCCATTTTTTTTGTCCTGAGCTTTTAAAGATTTTCGTCAGTGCTGATTAACTGTTTCTTCAACTCCTGCACAATTTACTCTTTTGCTTATGTCCTCTAGATGGTGCTGTATAGCTACAACTCTGCACTAATCATTGCCTGTTTATTTACAGTTTCTTTCTGTGCTGCACTCTGGTCAGCTAGGAATTGACATGGCACTTCCTCACACTAGGCTCAGTCAGTCAGCTTTTGTAGTTTATGATTTATTTGCTCAAATTTGACCCTTAAAGATTGTTTTTCTCTTTCCTTTTAAAACAAAATTGATAACACTTAATAACAGTATTTTCATTCTCTGAGCCCAGGGTGGACATAAACCTGAAAATGACAATCGTGTGATTTCCATAAAGTTTCAGATTTTCACTTTCCAATAAGCTCCAACCAGTGAGGGTATATACCACACGTACAGTCAGTGGTTCCAGCTCCTCCTTGATTGTTGGTCTCTCGCTCTTGTACATACTGATTGTGGATTCTTGGGTCACGCCTTCTATTCCTAGTTCTCCCTCAAGCACTGTCCAGCGTAGTCTGTCGAATTACTGCTATTGCTGGCATCTGCAGTGTTTTGCTTGTAAATGATACAGACTTAATGAACTTTGGTCATTCTTGGCTTGCTAGTTACTGGAAATAATTTTGGTTTTATCAAGAGAGTCATCAATGAATCTCTTTTTCTTCTTTCTGGTTACTGAATGGCTTACTCTGTGATTCATAGTATAAGACGGATACAATAATAGATTTTCCCCACAATTAACTCCAGTATGTAGCCTCTACACAGCCCTTTTTGGATGAGTACCTGGACGAGTAAGTCTGGTATGTAACGGGTCAGTGTTGTTTGTAAAGTGTTCCATTAACTGCTTAATTTGACTGGTAAAGTGTTTTTCACCAGTGTCTTTGAAGAACTGCTTTAAAACTGCTTGTGGTTTAAAATGCAGTGTGTTGAACTGGTGCTTTCAGACTCTTGTGCTCTCAGCACGTTACTGTTTCTTCTTCTTCTGCTACACTCTCTCTTTCCTTCTCTCTCTCTTTTACTCTCTCTTTCTTTCTTTTTATCGTGTTGTCTCTCTCTTTTTCTCTCTCTATTTTTCTTTCTTTTTCATACTTTTTCTTTCTTTTACCCCCTCTCTTTCTCTCTTTCTTTGTCTTTTTCTTACCCCCTCTCTTACTCTCTCTCTCTTTATCTTTCTCTTTTTTCACACTTTTTCTTTCTTTTACCCTCTCTCTCTTTCTCTTACTCTCTCTTTCTTTCTCTTTTTCTTACTCACTCTCTTTCTCTCTCTCTCTCTCTCTCTCTCTCTCTTTCTCTTTCTCTCTCCCTCTCCCCTTTCTAATTCACCCCTCTCTCTCTTTCTTTCTCTCTCTCTCTCTCTCTCTCTCTCTCTCTCTCTCTCTTTCTCTTTCTCTCTCCCTCTCCCCTTTCTGGTGCACCTCTCTCTCTCTTTTTTTCTCTCTCTCTCTCTCTCTCTCTCTCTCTCTCTCTCTCTCTCTCTCTCTCTCTCTCAGTACAGTTGAAGGTCAGTGGCAAGATTCTATTTTGGAAATGGAAATTTGGCGGCTAATGGGAGTGTTTTTCCCCCACTCACTCAAAGTTGCAAGTGTTTAATTGAATATAGATCAGAGACTAATTCTCAAATTTGACATGATAAAAGCCACGTCGGCTCTGTAGGGGCAGTGATAAGCGCCTTCTCAAGATGGTGATTTCATACACGCGATCGGGACGTTCGAGACAGAGTGAGAGAGGGCGAGCGAGATAGAGAACAAGCAGTAGAGAATGCGAGAGGAATCCTCTTGTGGGCCCAAATCGTCGGCCCCGGAGCTCTTAATTATATCCGAACGTTGAAAGGAGAGTCGCGCCAACGCTCCTGTCCTCATTTGCATTATGCATTAAGGTTAGCCTTTGTGTTGATGAAGAGGGCTGTTTTAGCTCCCTTTCCTTCAGCTCTTTCACTTAATGTGGCCACTAAAGGCTTAAAATAGAGAAGGGCCTACGTGGAATGTTTCACAATAACGTCTGCGCAGACACACGTGCTTTCACAGTGGTGTGCTGAGCTGTTCTTTGTCTCTATGAACACTTAATACCCATTACACACAAATATGATGAATCATTGCTACAAAGAGACAGAAGCATGAGCTATGAACCTCACTACGTTGTACC
Source organism: Brycinus macrolepidotus (assembly GCA_037974445.1). Taxonomy (NCBI): domain Eukaryota; kingdom Metazoa; phylum Chordata; class Actinopteri; order Characiformes; family Alestidae; genus Brycinus; species Brycinus macrolepidotus. The sequence goes on along the minus strand of JBBPCZ010000040.1, from coordinate 17,509,412 downwards.
TTGGTTACAAAAACACAGCATCTCTCATAGCTCTTACAAGACACACACATGCACGCACACACACACATGCTTTTAGAACTTGTTTCCTCGTAACAATAGTGTCCCTCTCTCTCTCGTTGCAGGGTTTGGATGTCCATTAGCCCTGTGGAGATGAACTGTAATTGTGGTTCAGTGCTGAATTGCTCCCCTGTGGCTGTTCCACCAGCAGATCACCAGCATGTGATGCCTCATGCCTGGGTCCAACTTGCTCTGTACAAATTTACCTGAAATGCTTGCTTAAGCTGTCCCAGAAAAACTAGCGTTCTTTTTAGAGATTGATGAAACATTGATTTATTGCATTGTTGAGATTTGGATGCAGCTCATATAGTCTTTTTATGAACAAGGCTTAGCGATATACAGGAGGGAGAAAAAAAAAACACCCTTAGGAGTTTAGATTGCCGTCTGTCCAGAAAATCAGTCTGTGAGAATAAATAGAAGCTTTATTCCCTTTATTCCCCTGGATTTTGGGTGTTCCAGATTTCATTTTAGAATTTAGAATTTAGGCTGACGCGGTACAAAACAAATTCTTGGATAATGACAAATTAGACCGAGAGTCCAGGCTTTTGGTGTATTGAGGCCAGTGTCGGCCTCCCTGGCGGTGCAAGCTGAGGCCGTGATCATTAAAGCCTGTTTGGCTGGGCTGTGTTCAGCCAGCGTGTGTGCATCCTGAATTTCAGTGTTGGGTGGGTAATGATGATTTGGCTCATAATGAGTCGAAGCATGAACCTGAGGGATTACTCGCTCAGAAGCGAGTTTGCAAGAAGAGACCTGGGCAGACGGCCATGTTTTTCACAGACTGACCACCCGGGTGCACGGCTTGCTCAGAAAAGTGTGGTTTTGAGGGGTTCTTATGTAGCTGCTTCTACTTGGAAAGGCCAGAGGGAGATGTTTGGCTCAAGTGGAGAAGTCTAATGAGCTGTTTTGGTCATTTAGTAAAAGATGTGATCAGTTTAGGAGTGTTATAGGCTAAATGACTGACTGACCACACCAGGCCAGGCCAGACAGATAACCACTGAGATTTTGCCCAGAAAGGGGCAGGTTTTAACCCGAATCTCTATCAGGTCTGGGCATGAAGAGTCCACGTTAAAAGAATATGATTGTTATTTGGCTGAAGGGCCCTGATATTCGTTCCACTCAGGCAGCATTCTCAGTGAGTTAAATAAACATATCTGTGAGGGGACTTGATTGTTAAAGAGAGACATATGGGGACCATATGACCTCGGTTAATGTCACCTTTGAACTGTACACTGTTTATGTAAGTTGTCTGTACATACTGTATCATGTTATGATCCTTTAACCTGCCTTGTCATGACATTTACTGTCAGGATGATGTTAACATCGTAAGACAGCATCATTTCAGAGATGTGTTTGGCTATGAAAGACCAACACATTGTGACATTCTGGCATAAAGGGCTGTTAATTATCACGACCACAGAAAGCAGAACAGGTTGATTGGACGTTTGATGTTTTTGCCCTCTTTTGCTCTCCTCTCTGATTGGATGGGAGAGGCTCTGACATTTTGGAGGCATGGGTGACCTGTCCTTTAAATGGCTGATCAATTCCCTAAGCATGTCTGACATTTGCTTACTAGCTGCTATTTCCACTTGCATGTAATTATAGACAGCATTACAGAGGACAGGAAAACAGCCAAAGGAAGCGAGAAAGACAGTCTGTGATTTGGTATGAGTCAAGAAAGCACCTTTTTTTAGTTCTACTGTTGTATCATAAAATAAAAGACAAGTGAACCAGTGATTTAAGCCCAGTGTACAGTTCAGTGTTTTGACCTGTTGATACTGAATCTGAGCTGTACTATGTGTTCTCTGGCCTGCAGTACCGGGGCAACAACAAAAAGACATTTGCTTTGTAGCAAGGGATGGACAGTAGGGGTCGCTCTGTCTCCTTAGAGGAGTGTTGCACTGCTTCAGCTTGGACAGCCAAGTAGTTGCGTGTTGTTCTCCTGGGCACCGAGTTCTATAAGCAAAAACAAGGAAGGGGTTTAGTCCAAATTGGGTGAAAAAGAAAAACCTATTAAAAAGTTTTAACAATTTTTTTTTTCTTTAAATATAACCCATTTGCCTTAGGCATACAGAGATGTGACTGATTAGAAATCCCTATAAAAGTTCTTTATATTCTCAGTAAATATATTGCATAATTCCGTCCGACCGTACATGAAGTCACACAACTTGCAGTAAGTCAGTGATGAACGCGCAGAGCAAAAACATCTCCACTAAAATCTGGATAATGCCACAGCTACCTGAGGAAGCTCCAGTTCATGGTTTATTAATATCGTAACCTGTTTAGAGTGATCTTATTGGCCTGTTGTCTGGTTGTGAAGGCTTAGAGCCAGGCAGACAGCTTGATCTGTAACCTAGGGCATGCCCCGGGATGTTTACCTCAGTTTCTTAGATTTCTGACACAAACCACTGAGAGCTTATCTGAGTTTCTCCTCTAAGCACATCTGCTGAACACAAGACCCATCTGACTTTCTCTTGGTGCTGTTGAATGGCGTGTTTCTCTAAAGATCCGATTGGATTGAAAGATCAGCTTCCCATTCTGAAATTGTGCATAGAGCCCTGTTAGACGGCAGCTGCAGGGTTTCAAGCTTACGTGGTGTCCGTATGCTCAAGCGCTCTGTGAAGGAGAGCTAACTGCCACCAAGTAGGAGGAAAACTGCAGGAACTGATGTGGATTGATGAATCATGACTTGGTTATGAACAGAAACTTCCTATGCTGCCAAAAATATCGCTTTCTACCACTGGCTATGGCTGTGGCACCAGCTGTGTTCTGTGCTGGTCTAGTAAAGCATTTTCTCGCCAAAAAAAAAAAAACCTTATACTTTGATTAAGAGTAAAGAAAAAGGTGGATTTGGTATAAGCCAGGGCTGGAAGTTGAACTGTATTTTTACAGAAATTGATACGTCGGCTCTATAGGTTTCGATAATTACAGGAGTGACTCAATTGCTGCTTAACAGTAGAGTTGGCAGGGGGTCCTGTGTTCAGGGCAAATATTTTAGCTGCTTAGCTGCATCTACAGCTCAACAATTGTGCTGTGCTTAACTTCTCAAGATATGTTGAAAGAGATGTTTGACATCAGAGATGAGACATGGGGAACATAACGAAGCTGTACAAGTCTAAATAGCTTTTTAAGAAATGATGTATAAATTGATTCCTTTTTGTACGTCTGTTCAGGGAATGCTGACTGGTCTTATGGGGGCATTCAGAATATGCCTTTGCAGACTCTCCCAAGCATGCTTCTTTTCATCAGGTTTTGTAGCAACATGTAGTCCTCTAACCAGCACAATGCACTTTGCTTCTTGAAACCTTATGTACAGGTTGACTGCCAACTTTTGTGATGAGCTCTTTCAAAAGAGAAGAAAAATGCTCAGTGCAAATTTTTATGATAAGGCACGGCAAATTTCGTGAATTGTCTTAAATACGTACGTATAGTGTATTTTATTTAAGTACCACTAGTCGTTACATTCTTGTCTACATGACTCAAATGAACCAGAGGCTACAATTATGGCTTGTATAGCAACATATGGCATGTGAGCAGATGGGCTTCAGCAGACTAGTAATACCTTGTTGTGGCCTAATTGAATATTTTTCCAGCTGCAGTAATGAAAATGCTTAAAGTTATGATTCACTGTAAAATAATGAATGTAAATGTATTTCTTAGGTGTCATTTTGAAAGTGAATATTTGAATACTCATTTGACAATAACAAATATTAAAAACCTGTACAATGCTGTTTGTGCCAGACCTACAGTTGATGTTTTGAGGAACTGCTGTTCTTGGACGTAAGTCTTTGCTCACCTAAAGAAGCTGTCTTTTTATAAAACACATACTTCACAATTATGCCACGTGTATGCTTTAATTTTTAAACACAGTGTGAAAGCAGAACCAGAAAGGTAATATATCGTTTCATACGTCGTTGAGGTTTCGTTCTCCAGCATACTAGGATCACCTGCTATTGTGCAGGGGGAAAATAAACCCAGAAAGGGGGAGGAAAAAAAAAGGTGCACAAAGAAGCAAATGTTTGCCTCCCTGTTGCCACAAAAGCAGTCGCTATGGTGACAAAGGAGTTCTGTTTGCTAAAAATTGAGTGAGGGAGATGACAGAGCAGAAGATGGCAGGGAAGAGAGAGAAAGGCGAGAGTGTGAGAGAAGGAAAGAATAGGAAGGAGGAGTAGAGTGAATCTTTTGTGGGAAGCAGCTGCACCTCATGTACCTGGTGATTAAGACCTCGTTCTCCTGTGGCGGGGGCGGCTGAGGGAGCAGCCAGTGGGCACAGTGCACCATGGGAAGGGATGGGCCTGCGGCAAGGCGGCCTGCTTGGAGCGACTGGCCGTATCTGCCTCCCACTGACCCTGCCCATCTCCTTACTGTTTTTAAGAACAAGAAAAGTAAGGTATTATACAAGTATAGGTGAGAGAGAATGTAGGGAAAATATAGTGAAACTGATATTCACATACTTGAAGAAAAATGACCATGCTAAATGTAGTAGGTTCCTAGGCAACATTGTATCCGGAAGTAGATGCAATGAATCAGACGTGCTGTTGAGCCTGGAAATCAAAGTCATTTTTGACTGCACCTGGTGTGGTTGCACTATTCAGTACTTTTCTGATTACATTTAGATGTGAAAAAAGCACAGCTTACAGATCCAAAAGAGACAGCTATGCTTTGTGCAGTTGTTCTGAGATGGATAGAAAGATTAGAGATGCATTCATTTATTTTCCTCCTCTGCTTAGACTCTCCAGGAAATCCACCCCAACCCCCAAGTTCAGTACTCTACCGAGTGTGAATATCCTCTTTTCTGTATACTTCTTTAAACTGCTGTTAATGAGAAGTAAAAAAAAAAAAATCAATATATCGGCATATCTTTCAGCATAATGTAATGATGCAGTATCAATATTATTTATTTATTATTTTGTTATTTTGAAAAATGTATTCTATATACTTATTTTGGTACATCTGCCTGTTCTGATAAGACCTTCTTCTTCTCCTGGATCACAGCAGAAGTTGGAAAGGAACTAAATGGGCAGATTTAAGTGAGAAGAACTGAGTCGCTTATGACATATAGAGCATTTTAATAATATATTCCATATATTCATATACATTGCTGTATCATTAAATATATAGATTACTGCAATGCCCTCTAAGTGGGTCTTCCAGTTTGCATGTTAAGACCCTTACAGCTGCTTCAGAACGTAGCAACTCGGCTGGTCTTCAACCAACCTAAAAGGTTGCATGTCACCCCACTCCTGATTGACCCATGGCTGCCCGAATTAAGTTCAAGTCACTAACTCTTGCCTACAGAGTGACATCTGGGTCTGCATCCAGTTACTGTAATCCTATCAATCAGCCTCATGTTCCTACTCGCTCTCTCCGCTCCTCCAAGGAACATCGTCTGGCTCTGCCATCCCTACACACAAGGCAAACCCAGTCCAGACTCTTCTCTTCTGTGG
>JBBPCZ010000040.1:17423662-17443347 GCA_037974445.1 Brycinus macrolepidotus | reverse complement strand
CAAAGTATTTGGAAAGCAAGCCAGAAAAAAAGACATTTTCTTTCGTGTAACCACAAATATAAATGTCTGTTTGTTTAAAAGGAGTTTGCTCGACAGCAAACAATGAAGGTGGAATTGTCATAAAAACAGAGATAATTATACAGGACAGAGTTTGTTTACCTGTTTTGCCCTGGGAACCTTATGAGGATACAGTGACCACAGAATCAAGCTTTTGACATGACCATCCTTGATGGTTCCTTGACCTTATGTCCCTTGACCCAAGTCCTTCTGAAAACCTGTGGAGTGAGCTGTAGAGGAAAGTGCAGACAGGAAGACCTTGGACCATGGAGGATCTGAGGAGATTTTGTGTTGGAGTGGTCTCATTCCTTTCCTTGCTTTCTTGCTCTGTATTCTCTAATCTTATCAAGCACTTTAAGACTCTTTTGGAGGTTGCAGAAAGCCCTAAATATAGGTGAAATAACAGTGAAACATTTGGATTTGTCATTTTGATAAAGATTTTTGTTTTCCTAATGTAAATGTACTTCAGTTAAAGGTTGGATTCATCTCAGAATATCAATGTGAGATTTGCTAAGACATTTTTTCATTACTTTTTTAAAAAAAACGATATTTACTAAGGGTGGCAATAATTATGGAGTCTATACTACTGCTCTTTTTTAAATTATTAGATCATGCCTAACTACAAAATGACCTCAGAGGGTTATAGCTATTGGGAACCTTTCTTAGTGTGAGATGAAGACATCTTCCAGTTTTTGGGTGTGCCTACATCACATCAGTGCACCCTATCTCTCTGTGCAAAGACCAGCCCTGATCACCTCCTCTTGAAAGTATAGTCATTACATTTGTCAGAAACAATAGAGCAGTAACTGTACAGCACATAATTACCAAAGCAGCTGTTCATTACCCATTCTTACACTGCCTACAGTATCCAGGCAACAATCACATTTTAATATTCCCACTGTGTTTAGGTTGACAGTTATTCTCTTTCACAAAAAATAACTCTTTAAAGAAACTACTTGAATTAATTTAGGTGCCCTGACTGCTCAAAATGATGCATTAATAACTCATAGATCTTTAGAAACATTATCCTGTTTATCTCATTTTAACGATTTTGGGGATTTATTTCAGCACATAAGTATTTTTTGTAGTATTCACAACTCCTAAACCTGTTGTGACTGGTTCACTGACTGCCCAAACTGCCACAAACTTTTAGCTTCCCAAATGTTCTGAATGTTTTATATTAGAAAGCATTGGTTTCCCTTTTTTGTTCTCTTTAGATGTTTAAGTCTCTTTACATTCTTTGAATGTGGAGTATATATACTTTTCAGATATGTGGGATCAGCCATATCCACACAGTGCTTTGTAGTGCTAGTCTGTCACAATGAATGGTTCAGAAGCTACTTAAACAGCCTGCTTCTGATTCTTCATCACGTTCTTGAGATTTTACTGTTATTACCATACTGTTATAGTTTAATGCTTTTATTATTACACAAAAATGCACAGGCATGCGGTAATTTGCCAGGTTAATAATCTAGAAGCTGATGATAGTTATGCAAGTTGTAGATTTCTTCTGTTTTTTTTTTCCTACCTTGCCTTGCTTCTTTTCCTTGCTTTCTGTCAGCAACGGATAGGGGGATGGAGGTGTGGCTGCAGGCCCGATGGCCTTGCAGTTGAGATTAAGTGGGCCGTGCTCCTTATTGATTTTGTGTGAGTGCCATAAATTGTGGCATGCTGCCCCTAAGCTATGGCACGTCTTGTTAAATTCTTATCTGGAATCAAGGTCTCTTCAACCTTTCCCATCACCGGCCCTCTCCGTGTAATTGGATACATTAAAGCGAAAGCCGGGCGCACCTGGCCCGCTCCAGCCTTATGAAAACAGGGATAAAAGGCAGGTTAATTCCAGAGTGGAGGTGACAAGAGGAGGAAGGGGCTGCCTTAGGATGCCTGCCGGTCTGCTTCAGAACCTGATGAGCGCTCCCCCTGTCAGACCAAAAAAGCTAGATGATGCTTTTAAATCATTCATCTCGCTTAATCAGCCGCGTCTTCAACACCCAAGTTTTATTATCTTACCTTTTTTCACTGTCATGTGTGCAGAGGGCACTTGCAACAGTTCTGATTGCTTTATTGAATATTTCAGCAGTTCAGTAGTTTTATAGATTTTGTTTTGTCCCCTAACCCTTCTTTTTATTATACAACCCATAACATGCAGAATTTTCTTCACTTTTTAAAATGAAACCGTGTTGTATTTTGTAAACGTCATTAATGTTTCAGAATATGCAGTTCATACACCAGTCCATACAGTTCATATATGGAAGCTGCAAAAACAAAAATATAGGCTCCTTTTGGTTTTTGTGATAGCATGAATAATAACATTCGATATAACAGCAAACTGCTGTTACTGTGCCTTTACTCTTAAACTCTTAAATCAGAAACGTTAACTTTATTTACTGATACACAAAGCCAAATATACATCATAACTGTATATAAAGGAAATGGATGAAATACAAAATGATTGTTGCCCAGACTAAAAAAATATGGGCTCTTTAATAGTGATGTAGTTGAGCACAAACATTGTAACACAACATTTCCCTTTCTATTTTTCAGGCCTCAGTATTTTAAAATCATAGAGGAGTGTGTGTCTCAGATTGTCCTGCACCGCAGTGGCACAGACCCAGACTTTTCTTACCGCAAGCGCCTGGACGTGGACTTCAGCCACCTTCTAGGTTTGTATTTGTGCGTGTGTGGGTAAGATAGAGTGTGTGGGTCTTTAGAGCTGGCAAATAGGGCAATCAGATATTGATTATGATTGATAAATAACTTACAAATCTTTAATAGGTAAAATCTTGCATGTTGAGAAAGATTACATACCATAAAAAATGGTCAAATAACAAACAGAACAAATTTCAGTTAAAATATCCAAAGTCAAATAAAGTGCAAACGATTTTCATTAACAGTGCAGCAGAGAACCAGTTATTTTAGAGGTATTACAGGTGTTATTAAAGTGGGGTTGAAAATTACAAATAAAATACACACCACTGTTGATTCTAAAACACCTTTATTTCATGTATTCAGATGGAAATGTACAATGTCAACCAATAATTTGTGCAGTCAACAAGAGGATCCCAAACACAGGACATTAACTCTGAGTAAGAATGAATGCGAAAAGGTTTATTATTAGCTTTCAAAGAAGTGAAGTGTGGATTTTGGCAAGCGAAGGCAAAGCGCAGATTGAAGCTGGTGGCTAGTGGCTGGTGAAGCAGGGTGGAGAAGGGGTGAAGACAGAGAGTGTCTGGATGAATGATCAGCGGACTGGGAAGTGGGCCGAGAGACGGGCAAGAGAGTGGGAGTGATCCTGGAGCACGGAGAGACATTAGTTTAGTTAGGATTAGTTACAGCAATCAACAACAACACGAGAGCAAGTTTAGAATGCACAATTGTAAGTGGCCTAGGAACATGCTCTGCCACTTTGGCAGATACACTACAGAACTGATGAGTCGATGGATTGCAGGCTAGCAGGCTGATCAGTAAGATCAGTGGAAGAATGCGAGGAGTGCCACGCCCACAACACAGACAGAGAGGGGGAGACAGGGGAGCCCAGAAGACATGGCTGCTATCATGACAATTATTTACACAATTCTTCAGAGCTCCCTGGGAGGGACTGAAAAACTAAAAATGTCCTTTCTCCATGTGTCTACCTTGTCTGTTTTATCAATTATCAAGATGAGGTCATGATTTCACCTTTGAAATAAGTGTAGAAAGGTACAAATTGTGCTGTTGAGGTGAGGGGGCGTGGTCTGTTATTTATTTTAGCTTGTGTTTTTCAATTCAGTTTTATATTGTTTTTCATAGTATCCTCTTGACCCCTGGGGGCTCCATAAAGTTCTTCTAATAAATATGGACAAACATTACACTGTTTTTTCATGTTATGGTCAAATATTTCATGGGACAGCTGGTGGCCTAGTGGTTAGGGAGTTGCCCAATTGATCAAAAGATGGGTTCGAATCCCAGGACTGCTGGTGGCACCACTGAGGTACCCTTGAGCAAGACACCGTCCCCACACTCTGCTTCCGCTGGCTGTGTCACTGGCTGCCCACTGCTTCACATTGGTGAATTGGTTAAATGCAGAGAACAATTTAGTGCTGCTCACACTGTGTGCTGTGCCGTGGTTTGTTCAAGTGTGACAAATGGACACTTTACACTTAGACTTTTTAAATTCAGAATTATAATTATACAATATATTAATAGTTAAAATAAAAACATACCAGTAAAGGTCAATAAGTATCCGCCAGAAGTGACAGTTAAATGTAGCAGATAAAGTCCAATCCACCTTCAATAGCTGGATCCTTGTTGCTTTTCGGGGGGCATGCACGAAAGATCCAGCTGAGAACAAGCAGTTGAACTTCATTTAACTTGTGTGTACCAACGTTTGCCATTTTGAAACATTCTGCTGAAGTGAATACAGTAGTCAGCTGTGAGAGTGCTAGTTATGAATTGTTTACCAATTTAAACATGCACTTGATGTATGTGAATTATCAAAAAAAGGTCATTGGTACACCAAATTCAAAACAACCATCTAACAGTTTCACAAGGACTGATGATGATGATGTATCTTTGATAAAAAAATCTAAGGAAGACTAAAAATTCTTAGTTTTTCTGTCACCAATGGTGGAAATGTTGATCATTAAAGTACTCAAGAAATCATGCTTATTGATATATGTATTCATCAAAATGTAGGGTTTAGATATGGTGGTTAAAATTGACTTATGTCTTTTATACTGTAGTTAATACTTGCTCGTGATGGTCTCTCTGTTGGGTGTCTGCTCTTACCTGTAAATGTGTAAACATGTTTATTACTGGTAAATGGAATGTAAAAATTAATCTTAATTAAACAGGCAGCTATACATACATAAGAGGTTTGGACCAAATATAACAGATCTCTATCATTTCTCCAAGGCAAGCACAAGCCGAATCTTATATTTCTGTATAATAAAAGGAAACCTTTGTAAAACAAAGAAAGTTCTATTTTTAAGACCTGTGTGTCCTGCTAGCCGTCAATGTGGTCAGTGTGGTCTTTCCTATCTTTCAAGTGGATACTTATTTACATGTTGCAGAATTTGCAGTGGGCTTTTACATCAAGTGCTAGCCATGGTATTGGGTCTGAATCACTCTCCCACTCTTCTCAAAGTTTGCCCAGTGTGGTCTCTTTTTAATGCTGCTGTCTGGTAGTGCACTTGCTTTACTTAAAAAGCATGAAAGAGTGCATCCACAATGTCTAGTAACATCATGATGACTGATTGCATGGAGTACATGCTCTCTTGAGTTTATGTACAGTATGTGTTTAAAAACTGCCAAACTGATCCCGAACAACTCAAATTTTGTTCACCCACCCAAACCAATTTTGACACACAATCAAATATAAACCCACCCAGCCCACCCCCCTACTCAATCTGGCAACACTGCGGAGGAGCACACCCTCTCAAACAGATTTATTTTCAAACTTGACCGGTAAGGTGTGTCATTGATCGGTTTCCTGGATGAAAGTTTAACTGATTTTACTCAAACCAACACAGTAAGACAGCTGATAACAATCGTTTCAATGTAGTAACTTAGCAGCTATAGGAATGGTGACTTGTTTAAAAAAAATGTTGGTTATAGTTTTGTTTATAAGCTGTATATATATTATACGGTACCAAGTTACTGAGTGAGTCAGTCCATTGCTGTCCATTTCCCAACTTCTTGTCCTTTATTGTTCTGCCTATCTCTGGGACTGACAGGTCAAAGGCGTTGACTGCAGTGGTTAGATCGTTACCCATTGATATGGGACAATGTAAAATCATTTTTTTACTTCTCAGTTTAGATAATGTCTTTAATGTATTGTAGTTATTGATGGAAGCAAAGAGATTGTTTGGGCGGATTGGCCCTAAGCCAGAGCCCTAACTCTGAAGTACCACACTACTTCTTCTGTCCTGTCAGCAGGCTTGCTACACATTCATCTTACCATTTACTATTAGAATTCCTGACTGATAAACTATATAGAATTTATATAATTTATATAAGTAAAGATAATTCATCTTTACTTCATAGCCGTTAGACACTCTTAACAGTTTTCTACTGAACCTGGACACAATGATAAAAGATGATTTTTTTAATTTATATTTATTTATTTATTTTTATTCACATTAATTAGCGGAACTGATTAACAGGTGGAACTTTTTAACCTCAACTTACTAGGTGGTTTACAGAAGATTAAAAAAAAGTACTTTTAAAAAATTTATTATCTATGAATTTTAGTACCAGTAATCAGCATTAAATAGTTAACTATATTAACATAAATCAGTATTCTTTCTAATTATTGAGTTCAGGTATTTCAAGCACACCCATTACTAACAAGGGTAGAAAAGCAAGCACATAGCCAAGCAATTGCCATAGACCAGCAGTGGCAGTATAAGGGGTTTTACTAAAGAGCTCAGTGACTGTAAATGTAGCAGTGTCAACGGATGGCCACAAGTCAGTTTGTAAACTTTCTGAATGCCTGGTCAACTGTGCTGTTATTGTGAAATGGAAGTGCATAGGAACAACAACATGTCAGCCACAAAGTGCTAGACAATGCAGTGTCACAGAACAGGCCTGGTCAGTGCTGAAGCATATAGCATGTTAAAGTTGCCTGTCCTCGCTGCCTCTGGAAGCAATATCAGTGCTGTGTGTCAGGAGTTTCATGAAATGGGTTTCTGTGGCTCAGCAGCTACACATAAACCTATGATCACAATGTGCAATGCCAAGCGTCGACAGGAGTGTGAAGAAGTGAAAACGTGCTCTCTGGAGCGATGAATGATATTTCACTATGTGGCAGTCTTATGGATGAGCGTGGATTTGGTTGATGCCAGAAGAATATTAACTAGTGAAATGCGTAGTGCCAACTTTAACTTTTAGAAGAGGAGGGATAAGGGTCTGGGGCTGTTTTCGGAGTTTGTGCTCAACCTTAGTTCCAGTGGAGGGTTATGTTAATGCTACAGGAGACAAAGACATTTTAGACAATTATATGCTTTTAACTTAGTGGCAATGGTTCTGGGGAAGCCCTATTCCTCTTCCAGCATGACTGTGCCCCTGTGCACAAAGCAAGATCCATTAAGACATGGTTTGATGAGTTCGATGTAGAAGTACTCCAGTAGCCTGCATAGGGCCTTGACTCAACCCACTGAACACCTTTGAGATCATTTGGGATCGATTGTGAGCCAGGCCTTCTTGTCAGTGCCGAATATCTGTTTAATAAAATAAAGTGTAATAAACTGTAGACATCAAAATGTTAACATTTGTATATAGAATTTCACTATTATCAACTAAGTTTTTGGTTTTTTAAGCAAGCAAATATTTTGTTCAATATTTAACTTTATCACCCAGGCTGCCAAACTTTTGTAGCTCCTATATGGAGAGTATATGTGAGTTGCATGAGGGGTATACTGTTGTTTGTGTGTGCATATCTTTTTTTTTTTATTTTTTATTATTTTTTTTCCAGAGGTGTGTGTGGATAAGGCACGAGCAGATGAATATGAACAGAGAGCCTCAGAGTTGGCTCAAAAGGTAAGGAGCTTTTCTTTTCGCTCAATTCCCTTAGTTCTTTCTCTGTCTTTCTCCCTTTCCATCTCTGGGTAGTTTATGTCTCCCTTGGTTTCACTTATTGAAGAATGCACTCTTTGATGAGCATTCAATAATGCACCATTTAACTTTCCTTAATTAAAGGAAGAGTGCTAGAAATCGTTCAAACAGCCATTTGTAATTAACAGTATCCTGAGATTAAAAGGCGACCATATTGATTATGCTGGAGTGCACCTTTGGTAATTGCAGTTGGAGAGGTACATACAGGTGAAACACGCCGGATCTGGAGTTTTAAATGGCCTGCTTTATGAAAATAATAACACTATGCATGTTAAGGATAAGGTCATGGTTTTCGGATATTTGAATAGACATTAAGTGGAAAAAATGAAGAAAAAAATAGTTTATGTGACTATCATCTTGAAAAGTTTATTTTCAGTATGTTTTTACTGGTGCCTGAAGATGGCAGCAATGCACATAAAAACTGCTTGTCTACTGCCATTAAACAACAACAGAAGAAGAAGAATACTTTACTGTTACTACTGCCCCATGCACGAATGCACTCCTCTCACTGCATCAGTTTTTTCATCTCACGTTGCAAACAAGGTGGTCCTTCTGTACAAACTCACTGTACGTTATTATATTTCTTTGGCAGTTAAAACACTCAGTACTCAAGGGGGCGACAGAGTACAGCAGTATGCACTGTTATTCAGATACACAGCTAACTGTATGCACAGTAGAGGACTATGTGCTGCTTCTGTTGGAGTTAAGAAACAGTGAACATCATCGTATCAGTTCTGCGATAGACTCATAAAACTACTAGCCTGGCGTGTGGGTTGCCTGGGCAGGCATGGTTGTTACGCCCCTTGCTGCAATGCTCAGAATGTCATGTTCAGTTGTATGCAAAAGTTTGGGTGATTCGGTGAAATTACATTCTGTTGTATTTTGACTGTTTTAACAATCATTTGGCTCCACAAACACCTTTTCAAGAGGTTTTTTTTTTGTGGAACCTTTGACACTCTGTGAATCTCTAATGGGTTCCGTGAAGCATTATTAATGGAGGTAGTAATGTGGCTAGCTTGTTAGCTAAATAGCCTTCCAAAGTAATATTTTTAACATCATCTGACTTATTGTGATTTACTTTTCTGAATGGTGCTACTTATATTACAAATCCTGCAGGTTTTACTCAGTTTTTCATTGAACACTGAGTGAAGTAAGGTGGACACCAAAAGAAGAGTGGTGTGTGTATATATATGTATATATATATAGGCGGATAGGTATTCATGTAAAATAAAAAAACTGTTTAGAACTTTGGTTATGCAATTTAATAACTATATAATTATTGCAGCCTGCTAAGGTACAAAGACATTATTGCCTACGGGCAAGAGATCAAGCATTATTTGATCTTACCATTTTATGTATGATCAAAAGAGCTGTAGATTTTTTAGCATGATCTGAATGAGGTGTATGAGTGTGAAGAATTTTTTTTCCTACCACAGTCGAACATCACAAAGGTTCAATACCGATTCTCCTACAGCTTTACACCCAAGCTAAGAACCATCATTCTGTCTGTTTCCTCAGTCAGAAGTTGTTCTCATTGATTCATATCAACAGTCTAAATAATAATTTAGATTATTTTTGTTTATAAAATGAAAAGCTTCTTTGTACATACATTTTTCCTCTAAATGTTTGAGTTTGAACTAAAAGTTGGATTTGTATTTTGTACTGTAGCAGTTTTACACTTTGCTTAGGGACAGAGCGGTCTTTGTGCTTACTTAGATATTTTTAAGTAGAAATAGGATTTTCATAAGATTATTGCAATAATTGTCATCTGAAAAAAAAGATAAAATTGGGACAACTAATTATTTGGATTATTTGAAAGAGTTTCACATTTTCAGGACCTACACATACTCCATCTACCATCCAAAGAATGTTATGCCATCTCATGTCTCTATCACATCTGATATCTCTCTCTTGTCATTGTACAACTGCATTGTGCTGATGTATTCTATTCCTTTTTACAGGTGTTGAGCATTAAGTATATAATACTAATGCAGCTTTGTTAATAATTTGATTCTATCTGGGTTGAACTTAATTTGAAGTATGAGTTACATACCTCAGACAGGTATGGTGTGTCCTTGTTAAAAGACAATTTGATGGTAAATCTGACCCACAGTTTGACGAGGAACTAATAGGCAGACAGGATGCGCTGGCCCAGCTGGTGAAGAAGGAGGAGAAAATCAATGAGCTGGAGGCAGAGCTACAGGCCTTTAGATCTCAGGTAAAGCCTCTTTGTCTCACTGCTTCACATGCTATCACCCAACGCTGTTTCTGTTACCATTTAGCATCTGCTGCATGCGTATCAATCTCTGTCTCTTATCTATCTTCTCTCTTGTTTCTGTTACATGCTCTCTAATTCATGCTGTAGATAAAGGTTAATCAGTACTTTATCTACAGTACTTTTGTGACATTAAAAGTTGTCAAAAGAACATCACCACAGTAAAGGGAAGACACCTATATTCAGTAGAGGCAGTGTGTTTACAGGAAACAGGAAACAATCAAGCTCCCACTGCATAATTACATCCTTACTTAGAGGCTGGATGTATATATTTTGTTAGTAGGAAAACAAACATTGCTTTTGAAATGACTATTCCAATATTACTCAAATTATTTTTTTGTATGTAATGATCCACTCCAGACAAAAGTCGTAATACCTGAATTGATCTGTTTTGTACATCCCACAAGCAAAAAGAAAAATCCTGTTGTTTTTGCGGCATAAGCGACAGTTTTTCTTTTAAAATGATTTTTCTAGGAGAAAACTTGTTTCAGAAAACATTTCTTTAATGAAATCTGCAAGAGTCTTTAATTGAGTCGCACAGACATATTATTTTGCCGAATAGTCAATTAGCTTGTCAGTGTTTGTTTTTGTGACTTGCTTTTGCTGTATATATGTGCAAGCAGCCTAAATTCATTGGATTTCTGAAAATGTATGGCTTTTGAAATATGGCGTTTCATCTCCTCTTCTGTACTTTTTCACCTCTGTCTGTTTCACATATTTCTGCATAATCAGTCCTCAGTTCTGAATTGGGCATCTGCAGGAGTCAGGTCCTTGCTCCTGTTTTCAATCTTAAATTGTAGGTTTATGTAGGTTCTGTTGAAAGGTTGGTATCAGGACTTATTTATTTATTTATTTATTTCCTTTGTGGACTGTGACTAGAATGGATATGGTATGTGGTTTTAATGAGCTACAGTCATACATTTTGTACTGCAGGGCAGCTGTGGTCATGCACACAAAGTGTGTAAAATCTGTTTGCTGCAAGCTGTATGCTCTTGTTTTGGGGCTCCAAAATGCATAAGAAAAACTCCAAAAATGCATCATCTATGCTGAATTATTCATAATCAACAGCACATGTGCTATATTTCAACTTGTATTCCTACTGCAGCAGTTGTAATCCTAGGAGGGTCAAGGAGGCAACAAATGGGTTAGGTCGGAGCTAGAGTACTTGATTTTAATCCCACTCAGCCAGTTTGATTAGTTTGTAAGATCCAATTGCTGATTAACTTGTTTTCTATGAGGCCCTTATGGCAGCTTTACTAATGACTTAGAGAGCAGTCTGAATTTTAACCATCAATTGAGTAAAGGGATTAAAATCCAGCATCATCAGGCTAAATGGTCTTTCGATGTCAAATCCAGTGTTCATTACTTGAAATGCTTGGCATTTTATGGACGTTTTGTATTTCTTCATATATCTTAATATATTCACACATTTATGCATCTACTTTTTATTTATGACTATGTATCATTTAGGTGTTTGGTATATCTTTTAACTGTGACTTTTTTCCTTCTTTCTGTCCTCAGGTAGCTAAAGCTTTATTTTATTCCCTCCCCAGTTGATCTTGAAACCCTCAGACTGACATGACAAATAGGGCATCAGCTGAACAGTTTGTTTGATCAATTGCTTTTTGGCTCACTAGGCCACCGTCGATAGAACTGATCAATTGTTAAATAATGGGGTCTGATGAGTGAAGTGAAAGTTTGGAATGCAGGCAGTTAAACTGATGCATCTCTTCAGGTTGCAATCGTTTGCAGTACCGTGAAAACGTAATCAGCCAGTCAATGTGCCAGATATATGGTGCCGTCATTCATTCCGCCTCTTTGCCTGTGAATTATCTGGAGACCGGCATTCGTAGTGTTTGAATTAGTGCATCTACATGTTCAGTAAATTCTCTTCTGCAGATGTACTCCATTCAGAATGAATGGAGTGGTTACACAGAAGGATTATGTTTGGCACAGCTCGTTTTTGCCATGTGCTTGGGTGTTTGAAGCGGAGGAGTTTGAAGCAGGAGGGGGTCGTGCTCTTAATAATCTCTTTAGTCTATCCATCTGATTAGTGCTTCTGTCTGAAGGGACCTTTTTCATCTTTGATCTACCCATGTAATTATAATTTTTTTTTTTTTTTTTTGATCTGTTATTTAGGTTTTGCAGCAATTCACTTGAATCAGAAATGATAATACAGCTAAGGCCTAGGCTGTGGTCTGACTTAAAGTCTCAGCCTTCACAATTTAATCATACCAGTAGATCTGTCCCCTATTGTGCGAGCATGGACTGTATTGAGTAATAACTAAATGAGTTTAAAATCTGTTTCATGGTGCGACTTTTGATTACATCTACAACATTAATCACAAATGAGATGAAATGTATAATGTATTACATTCATTTTCTTTTATTTCCCTTCTGCAGTTTGGGGCGGTAGCTGTGGGCATTCCTACAGTGCAGTCTGTCCCGGCCTTGTCATCTTCGTCGTCTTCATCATCTTTTCCCTCAGTGCCCCCTCCCATCCCCCCCATCCCTGGGGGTCTGGTTCCCCCACCCCCTCCGCCTCCCCCGCCACCACCAGGCTGTGCCGCCATGCCTGGAGTGCCTCCTCCTCCATTCGGCATCCCTCCACCTCCTCCACCAGGGCTAGGAGGCCTCATGTCCTTCCCAATTGATCACGTGCTGCCTTATGGCCTTCAGCCTAAGAAGGAATTCAAGCCTGAGACCACCATGAAGCGCCTCAACTGGTCCAAGGTACTCTTCCTGCTTGATGATACTAATTTACAAATTTTGTTCAATCTGTCGACTGGCAAGTGAACTGGAACACACTGTAGTAGAAATGACAAAAACAGCAAACATGTTAGTGTTTCTTTCCGTGAAACAACATTGTATGCAAAAACAACTTATTGAATCATATTTTATCAAATATCAAATAATAAATTATGTTTGCTAAAAAATTATTAAGGCTTTTTCTAACTATATGTTTAGGGCTGCAACAGATTTTTTTTATTATTATTATTTTGATGAAATACTTGTTTGTGATCAAAGAGTATAAAGTGTTTAGAAACCTTATTTTTTTAAAGACAGCAGTTTTAAAGATCATTTTTGTGCTTTCCTCCACTCTCGGTGTTGGACAGTATGCAGTGAAAATTTTAGCAGATTTGGCAAGAGTAAAGATTGACAAGAATTGTTTCAGATATTTTGTCTTGTGGCATAAATAAAAGAAAAAGAAACATCAGTAATATGAAATAAAAGGATCAAAAATAAATTAACCATGATAAAAGCAATACTAAAGCTATTATTATCATAATTATTTTTATAGGCATATATTACAATCATCATATATGCAAACATAAAGAATTTTTTTATATTTAAACTTTAAAGTGGATCATGTCTTGAGCCTTGCTTATTCCATGCAAATATTTGAAATAATATTCGATAGAGTATTCAAAAATGAAAATATACAGTTGCAGCCCTAATTTTAACACGAAAATATACTGAAATTAACTGTTATAAACTGTCAGAGAGTATAAGAGATACTGACGTAAAATACCACACTCTTTCTTTGCTTTTTCTTGTAAGCTTTCCACCTAAATCCATTTCTGACCTTTACTCTGTACCTCTCACACAAACTGTAACTCTGCAGTGTAACACAAAAGCAACATGAGAGGACAGCTGTTAGTGAAGTGACTGTGAAGAAAACTTCTGCTGTTCAGTGCCAAACATCATTAAATACAAGCTCTAACTTCCGTAAAGGATCAAAAGCTATCATTGGACGGCCTGTTGTGCTTCCTCAGCAGATGTTGCCTTGTGTTCTCTTTGGAGTGATATTAGTTTGCAATATAACTATTAATATTTAATCTCTGCCCCCTTTGCAGCAGTCATACAGATGTTATAAAAAAGTAAACCATATGTTTTGTCTCATCCAAAACCTGTTGGCAATTAACTATTAGGAGGACACAGCTGTAGACCATACGTAAGACATACAATATTCATGATTTCCTCCCCAAAATTTTCAGCTCTCATTTAACTAAGGCTGTTTAGGATTGGTGGTTGGCGGGTTATTGGAGGTGTACGCCTCAGCCTGTAGAACAAGCCTTAGGGATGTTGAAAGATGTTTCCATATCTTAATTGCATCTCTCTTGACGCTACTAGAGAGGCTAGCTTAGCTCCAGCTCTTAGCTCAGATGAAACTAGTGGCATTCACATGGGCAGTCCAAGGTGATGCAAACAAAAGATGTGCAGTGTTGGTTTACCAAAAATGCCCCTTCCTAATGAACATTCTGATATTAATACTAATAAAGAAACAAATATCTTCAAATAACCAGTCCATGTTGTAAAATACTAACACCTTTCCCGCACCCAGAAACACATGAACCATGTAACTGTAAGTTACGATTAAAGTTTATGAGGTGCTTCACGCCTCAATAAAGTTATGAAAAGCGACACAAATGCTAATTTTTACTTGGGGCTTGCACTTTTTTTTTTTAAATCTGCTAACACCGGAAAAAGCAGATGGAGTGGATTTTTGAGTGCATTCTCTGATGTGGAAGTTATTGTCAATAAGTAAAACAGAACAAGTGCGAGGGCGGTTCATTAGAACGTCTCCAGCTCATCGATCCCACTCTCAATCTTTACTGTCTCTTTTGTCTTAAGTGCAAGACTCCATAAAATTGATTGTCCCACACTGCTCCTATCTCCCTGGTTTCCATGGTTTCTCGCCACAGTAACACGAATCAGCATAGCTATTAGACACTGTTCCTACCTGAGCGCTGACCTTAAACACATCAAAGCCTAATATAGCTCTGTTTTCTGTGGCATCACATTGAATTACCTGATAAACATCACTGATTTGATTTAGCATATTTTTTTTTAGGTGTTTTGTGAGTGTACTTTGAAAACTATTTTCTGCTTGCTATCTTACTACTTTTTCATTCTCATATTTACTTATGTTATTTAGCAGCTTTGGGCTATTTACTCACTACAATTAATTTTGGTCTTTTCTTGTCCTCATGTGTAGCTTGTTAGCCATTTTACTAATTTTTAATTATCATATTCTCTATTTTGTCATATTTGCTCTTGACCTACAACAAAGTAGTCTAATCATTTTCATATATGAGTGTTTTTCATCTCTTTGCTTGTCTCGAATTCTATGCTTCACTCACCTTTAAAATAGAAAACACATAGTGCTTGCAGGTCCTACAGAAGTCTTAATTTGTGAATTTGAAATTACATTATTCAAATTTCATACCTTGATATGGATTAAATTGTCTTTTTTAATACATGTATGAGTCTTCTCTGGTCAAACTAAACCCGCTAAAGTACACGCAGGCACAGCAATAAAGATGAGTGTCTTTATATTTTGTACATCAGCTGTGGATGTGCATTCTGACTCATTTTAATAATGGACCATCCAAACAAGTTTATAGATGGCTGTTTGATTTAGCGGGATGTACCTAAAGAGCTAATATTAAAGCTTGAGCCATTTAAGGTAACCTTGAGAATAAACAAAGATCTATTAATTATTTTTCTCCTGGATTATTCCAGTTAGAGCAATTGAGATTTGTTAGTTAGACTGCCTCACGGCCAAATTATGGAACGTAAAAAATGTAATTGTATTCATTATCAAAATATAACCACAAAAGGAGTATGGACATTTGTTCTGAGAATGAACAACATCCCATTGTTAGTATATAAAATGTTTTTCAAGAAAGCATCTGTGCAACTACACTGACTTTTGCATTCTAGAAGTGAAATTCTTTTTAAGGAGTAAAGCAAGGAGTGATGCTGTGAAATATTGCATAAGATACACATTGTATATTTTTCTTTCTCTAATGTCATGTACTGAATACCACAATAGCATTTTCAGTATTTATTTTTTTTAATTATTGAATTTAAAATTATTTAATGTTATTTGCTTAAAGAGGTGTTCATACACCGTGAAAATAAGACTGCATTTTTACATCAACACAATTCTCATTACAGTATTACTTTTTTCAGTCTTCTTAATCAATGTTCCTCTATTCATGAACTTCCTCTTATACTTTTAATTTCTCTCACCTTTTCCTTCACTCACCTTTCTCCCCATTTGCTTTTTCATATCATTTTTGCTCCTAAATTTGGATGCGTGTAGGTGTGTGTGTGTGTAGGTGTGTGTTTGGGTGTGTAATGGAGAGAGAAGAGATTGAAGGGGATGTGCTGTGTTGTTTGAATAGAACACTCTTCTGTATTGGAGAGCTATAGATGAACCACTCAAAGGCCATGCTCAGCCGTCATAGACATGGATTTAGATAAGTGGCTGAGGAAGGGAGGGGAAAAAAACTCTTCTGTAGCACACGATGAATATTTGAGTAGATAACTCTTTTTAGCCTCCTGTCCCTTGCTTGTGTGTTTGGATTCTCACGTTGCCTAGCAACTTTCCCTCCTTGACCTCCGAGACAGATATGAGAGGAAGTGGAATGGCAGGTCACAATTTCCCTCCTTTTATTTGTGCATTATTGTTCTTGTGTGCATGTGTGTGGGTGCCTGCCTGCATGTGTACATGCATTTGTAAGCACATGTTCTGTTCTTTTCCTTTAATTGATAACTTCTGGCTTATGTATTCTTGCCTTTGGGTGCGTGCGTGTGCGTGTGTGTGTGTGTGTGTGTGTGTGTGTGTGTGTGTGTCTGTGTTGTAGATCCGTCCTCAGGAGATGTCCGAAAACTGTTTCTGGGTCAAAGCCAACGAAGATCGCTATGAGAATGAGGATTTGCTCGGCCGCCTGGCTCTCACTTTTGGCTCGCAGAGAAACGGTCAGTCTGTTAGTACTCACCCTGCTTTACAGTTCCACACACTTTCATGTCCAGACACATAGACACTTTCTCCCCACACCAGTTCAACACAGAACACCACCAGGATCCAAAGCATCGAACACCGAATGGGCTCTGTGAAGCTGATATACACTGTCAAAAGTTTGAGGACATCTAGCTTTAAAAATATTTTAATAAAGAATCATGCTTGCCCATTTTCAAGAAATAACATTAAATACAGAGCTGTTTAATCTTTACAAAATCTGCTAATTTAAAGGAGCAGCTAACAAAAGTAATGCTGTGGAGGAAGCTAATTTCATCTACAGTTTTCCTTGTTTCAGTGTCTGCTATCGAAGTTTTCAGGTGTTAAAGCCACATTTAGGTAAAAAAAAATCAATTAAGTGTTGCAAAAGATTGATTTAATGATGTGAATAATCAGTTAATCATCTTAATGTTACAAAAGAAGAGTCGTCAAGAAATGTTTGACTATTTTTTTCTTGTTACTTAACTGACTTTCAGGGTATATTTTCAGAATTAAATTTTAAATGTCTTAAAGTTTTAACAAACTAAGGGGCTGCTCATGAAGAGCTAATGCAGACAAAAGCGTGCTTCACTTGTTTTATGCAGCTGTCTTAATCCTTCCTATCGTTCTGAGCCATTTAAGTTAGAAGCAATAGCTAACGTAATGGATATAATAGTAAATGTGTGGATTAATGTCCCCTTTGTATATTTTTAGGCTGCAGCATCATTTACCCTTTTGAACATTTTAAAAAGCCAGTCAGGTGCCCTTTTTCTTTAGATTAGCTGTGTGTGAACAGGTTGCTTCTTCATACAAAATGTTTTCAGAATGAATAGTATTTTAATATAATTAACCAGTTTTATGTAGCTAGCTAATGTATTTTTCACTGTGATGGTGACTGTTTTTTCTAAGTATTTGCTAAATATTCCAAATGATCAGAGAATATGGTTGAGAATATTTGAGTGATGCATGTTAGTAATGTAATATGGTAAACTTTAGTTCTGTTTGTAATTGTAACTGTAGTGTGAGATCTTGACAAATCACTTAATGCTCAAACTGCATGTCCTCAGAGAGTAGTTTGTTTCATTGGTGTTATCGTTTACTGGCTATTATGCTACTTCAGAATTTCCACAGGGATGTTTTGTGTAGACTGTCAAAAGCAAATTTGGACTTCTCTGGAAAGCTGAGTCAGATCGGCAGTTCTTATGACTGCTTTGTATCCTGTTTTAAGAAAAGGCTTCTAGATTGTAGTACTACGCATGTGTTCAGTCGTAATTGTTGTTGTCCTTTGGCTAAACACCCATAAGTACGACCCTATTGATAAACTGCTGCCCTCTTCAGGTTAAGGCCTTAACTCACTCTACGTTTGATGCCCCTTTCAAGGTGTAAATGAAAAATCGACAATGGAAATATTTGTAAACAATTTTTTTGTCAGCATTACTGAATACCAGTTTCATCCCTAGGAATTTTTTTTCTTACTTAATTGAAAAGTAACAGGGAAATCATATTAGCTTTTAACAAACTTTTAACAAACACTTAAGCTTTTAACAAACAGTTAAAAAAAAGACTGTATGTCCCAAACTTTTGACACTGTGTGAGTTTCACTTGCCCACCCAAGGCAGTAGTCAGAACCCACTTATTTACTCCCCCTTTCAATTCACTTGGTCATGCATGGACAAACAATCCAAGCTTTTTCCTGGATTTTGCCATCTTCAAACTGGTATACTCCATGATAAACAGCCTACCTGTGTTCTAGAACACATAACTGTCAGATGCAAAAATCATCAGTGAAACAGATCTCTCTCCATAAGGTCCTAGAACTAGTGCTACAACATATAACTTCTGTCTGAGTGTGGGTGAGTCTGACTGTTTGTGAAAAGTGCTCCTGTTTCAGTCTCCCCAAAAGGACATGGTCCTGATTAGTCCATGCCCTGTAATTAAACAGGAGGGGGAGAATGAAGGAAGAAAAAAAAAACACTTGCGTTGTTTGTGTGCATATATATATATATGTGTGTATTTGCCAGCATGCGCGTTCTTCTGACAGTGAGGTATTAAACTTGTCTGTGGGTGTGTTGAGTGCAGCAACTTGTGTACTCCTGAGAGCTATAAAAACTCTGCTTGCCTTTGTGCGAGTATGCAGAATTTTTCGTCCTTTTTCCTCTTTATTTTTTTTTTTGGAAATCTGGTTGCTGTCAGTAAAAAGGTTCATTTGTTTTGACACAATTTCAAGTGATCTCCAAAGTTGTTTAATGCTAAAAATAAGCTCCCATTCTGAGACTGGAATTTTTCCTACTCTCCTCACCTCTCCTTTCTGAAATCAACCATTGTTCTTTCAGCTATGAGATGTCAGTTCAGGAACATAATTTATTAGAGGCGTATATAAACCAATATGTTAGTCCCTTTAAGTCAATATAGTATCAGCCGCAAAATTTTCATATGGGTCAGATCCAATTTTAAATATGTAAATGACACCAGCGATGTAAGCAACTGCATTTCCTTGCATGAAAAAAGTGTAACATTATAACAGCTTCTGTTTTTGGGAACGTTATCAAACTTTAATGTAACTATAATGTTACCCAGTCAGTTATATTATCTCACATGGCACCAGTAAAATGTGGACTTCTCAGGAACGGACAGCAAGATTTGTACCAGAGAACATTAACATATTTTTTTTTTTTGCTCAGGTCTTACAGTTATAAAAGTTATAAAAGTTATAACCTGTTAAAGTTATAACCTAGATATCTGCGAGCATGTTGGAAGTATTGGGGTGATTACATTGAACATAGCGCGCTTTCAGCCTACTTCCGGCGCCCCCAGCGAGTGGCAGCCTGTTATGGCAGCTCTGCTAATTTCTGAGGTTCTTTCTTATTTTTATTCTCTTTTACTTCTTAATTTTCCCTAGTAATTTAAATACGACACAATGCACTACCGTTTCGTGCTAGTTTTGGCCATTTTTATTTGGTATTTTTTCCT
>JBBPCZ010000040.1:17408442-17419690 GCA_037974445.1 Brycinus macrolepidotus | reverse complement strand
TCTCCCTCCCTCTCTCTCTCTCCCTCTCTCTCTCTCTCCCTCCCTCCCTCTCTCTCCCTCTCTCTCTCTCCTTCTCTCTCTCTCTCTCTCTCTGTTGTTAGATCTATCTTTCATTTGCACGTTCCTCTTTCTTTCTCTCCTCTTGTATCTTGGTTTCCTTTCAAGTGGTACTTTCTTGCTCTCTTTTGCTATTCACTTCTATCTCTAACTTGCTTTCTCTCTCCATGCTCTTTTTCCTTCTCTTTCTCTTGTTTGTTCTCTCAGTTGCTGTTTTTTGCTTGCTCTCTCTCTCCTTCTGTCTCCTTTCTTGTTTGCACTTCCCTTTTTTGATCAATATTATTTAGTTTCATGCTTCTATTCTGTCCTTCTCTGTATTTCTCGCTGTCTCTTTGCCTTCATATTGCCTCTCTCTCTCTCTCTCTCTCTCTCTCTTTCTCTTTCTCTTTCTCTCTCTCTCTTTCTCTCTCTCTTTGATTGCTTCTTGCTCAACAACCCTCTCCCCCCACCTCCATGTCTGTCTCTGTCTCTCCTAATGCGTGGTTTCTGGTTTACATCACCACTCAACTCTTTCTTAATTTCCCATAAGTGTGTTGACATCTGGAGCCCTATTAAAGATTAAATCAGAATTACCAGCACTCCTTGCTGCTGAAACAGTCATTGTCACAACAGCAGTCCTCACAAAGATTACTCTTAGCATGCGTTATGGAACAGCAAGGACATTGGTCCCTGCCAGACGGTGGTGGCTTTTTATTTCCTTTATTAATAATGAATTTGCACCTCTCCCCTGTGCCTCTAAAGAAGCAGCAATAGAGATGAAACAAAAGCAAAATATTTTTGGAGTGCTCTGGATGTTTACTAGCCCCAGTCCTGGCAGCAGATCTTATCTCTTTTCAGAAGGCCATCAGATCGAGCAAGCAGTCAGGCGCTCAGCAGCCAAGCTGTTACTCACTTACCCCGCTCTAGCAAGCAACATGCTAAAATTACCCATTAGCCATTAAAGAAAGCTATTTATGTCGTCAATCTGCCGAATGTGCTGGAATAGTGAGTGGGAGATCAGAGATGGAAAGGTGAAAAAGTTGTATTGACTCTGTCTCTCTGTTTATTTGAGTGAGAAACATGACGAATACTCTCCAAGTGGTCTGAAAAAGTGAAAAGCAGGTGATAACACTTATGTGTGGCAAGGTCAGAGGCTGGGTGGGCACTGACTCAGTGCCAGATTTACATGCAGTATTGTAAATAATCACAGATTCATTAACAAGAGACAGACAGGCTTACATTTTTTTGCACTGTTTACATCAGATTATACAGTGTTAAACATGACCAATTGCCCAAATACCCCCAGAAAAGTATAATTTTAACTCAAGGTAGCCATGTTAAAGATCTGTGGCCCAACTGGGCAAGCTGACATTCAGTTCAACCGTAGGATACTTTTTTACTGTAAGCAATCCTTGAAGATTCGTTGAATAGTGATCTCAGTGGTTGTAGGATAGGGTTTTTGTTTGAAATGCCCATCCCTAGTATGAAGTTAAATCTAGTCAATCGCCTTATTTTGTTTGCTGTTGTCTGTAGCACAGCTACAAAATGTTGGTGAAGTGGAAAAGTTTGACAAAGTGAGGGGAAAAGTTCATTCTCTTGTGAAAATGTTCATTTCTATGAGTCAGTTTTTTTCTCCCATAGGCATTTTTTCTGTTCCAACACTGCCATATATAGAAAGCAGTCACTATGTTGGTATGAGAAATCGTTCTGTGATCTTGAAAAAGGCCACTCTTTCACTAGGCATGCTGGACAGTTTATTTTATTTTAGTAACAACTTTATTAGTAATGAATTTATTTTAAGCAAAAGATAAGATAAGATAAGATAAACTTTTATTAGTCCCACAAGTGGGAAATTTGCAACGTGCGGGTGCTGGCTCCCTGTATTCTAAGGGCTCATACACAGGGACAAGGTGCACCAGGTTGTAATCGGAGGGACAAGGTGCACCAGGTTGTAATCGGAATTTGTTGGCACAGTGTGAACTCTGGTTAGGACACTTCATTTTAAACCTTGGTATAATAACATGCAATGCCAAGGTCTGGTGGCATATGCTGAACAGGCTGATGACCAATGCATAAGTCATTCCATATATAATATGCCAGATACATGAGTGTGTGCTCAGTATGCATTTTTGTATTTGGTTAAGGAACCCCCTTTAAAAAAAAAAGCAAGCATTCAGGCATAGTCAGTTCAGTGAAAAGAAACAGGACAGATCAAAAAAGCTTTCCAGTCAAATGTGTCTAAACTGATGTGGAAATACAACAGAAAAGTATGTAACAGGTAAACTTTGTTTCCAAAAACCTCCACTGTTAAACAGTATGTCACAAGCATAGCCTGAATATCTGGCTCAGCAGCTGATGTAAACAGTGCAAACAAAAAAAAATGTAAGCCTGTCTGTCTCTTGTTAATGAATCTGTGGGAACAGTAACAGATTTACATAACTGTCACATTCACATTGATAGCTGTCAATTGCTTTTTTAATGCATTCTCATTTTGATGTGAAGGGCAGTTCACAGCCTTTTGTGTTGCATAAGAGGTCAAAGACCAAATGCACAAAACAGGTTGTTTGTCTTTAGAACAAATAAAAAAATGCCAGAAGAGAAGAAGCCTTGGTTTGAGCTTGTGCTTAAATAGCACAAACCAAGGCTTCTTCTCTTCCGGCATTCTCTTAATATGACACAGCAAAACTGTGTCATCTAATCTTCGTTCTTAAAGTAGTACAGTAATACAGAGAATGAGTAAAACTTAATGATTTTACACATACAAGTACACTACATGTAGAGCTGCATGCTCCTGATAGATGTCTTTATAATAGCATATCACCGTCAGCTTGCATACATCTGTACTTGCACACTCGCATACTCATTACAGTTTTGTGAGTTCACGAGGTGAGACTTTGCAGCCTTCTTCAAAGCTGACAACAAATCCCTCAATGCTTTCATTTCCTGTCACATTAAAATGTCTCTCTTCTGCACCCTTGCTATGTGTTTAGCTGATAGCTCCATTTTGTCTTTAAAAACAGTCATGAGCCGCTCTGTGGTTGTCCTCCAGTGGCTGATTCCTCAGAGCACGGCCACTTTATCAGGTTCATTAGTTTTGATGCGTGAGGCCTCTGAGATACTGCCCAAGTGAGTTTGTCCCTCTTGTCAGCTGGCCTCTGCAGCTGTCTCGTTGAAATGAATTAGAGAGGGAGCAGGTGGTTGTGGGTGTGTGGGGAGCTGTGTGTTGTATGTGTGGGTGGAGGTGTGTGTGTGTGTGTGCGTGTGTGTTTGTGTTTCGGTGTGTGTTGGGGGGGATGTTAAAGATAGTGTGAGAGTGAGGAAGAGGAGTATGAGTGTGTGAGTGTGTGAGTGTGTGAGTGAGTGTGTGTGCGCAAGCACAGGTGTTGTAGTCAGTGGGAGGGGATAACATCTGCCCAGTCTAAATTCCCCTTAGATGTAGCTGTGGCCCTAGGGAGTGCATACTGGGATGCCGTCTGTGGGGGGGATAACATTGTTTTGGGGGGTAAGAGAGGGTCCCTGGAGAACAGGCTCTTCAGCCACTACACACTCATTGTCACCATCGTGCAGCGAAATACTGCTATGTAGCAAACTCTCAATCAGCACTAAAACTGTTGAAACAAAGTGAAATGAAACAACATTCTTCCAGGACCATGGTGCAACACAAGAACAAGAACAGAAACACCACAAGACTCTACAGGACTACCCAAGTGCGGGCAGGACATGACTGCTAGAGAGAGTGCAAAAACATCAAAAGAGCAGTACAATCATTCATAGGACAAGATACATACATACAGTGCAACTGGCAGGTTTAGAAAAATGTACGGTATATAATTAATACAGGGTGTTTACAGTACCAGTTGGGCAGTACATTTTCTGTGTTTATGCAGAACAGTTTAGTGTGTATGTGCAGTGTATTTGGGAGAAGAAAGCAGTTTAGCGTGTGTGAATGTGAGTGTGTGTAGTACAGTTTGTTATTCAGTTCTGATTTAGGATGGCGTGGGGGTAGAAACTGCTCCCCTGTGAAACCTTCTTCCACACTGATGTTAGCCAGTCGTGGCCGTGTACAGAGTTAGGCTTTTCAGTGCACTCCCTTAAGTGGCCAGTGATGTTGAGTGAGTGACAGCTTGAAAAGATGTGGCTTCATGTGTCTGCACTGGAAGAAATGGGATAGAAAACGACGGCCAGCATGTGGTGGTCCTGTTGCCGCATGGCTCATGTCGTGCAGATATAGTATGTGTGAAAGAGACCTCTCCTCCTGATTAGCCTGCTTCAGTGCTGTGGATCATGCTTGACCTTTGTGTGGCTCCAATAGCACATTTCTACTTGTTGCTTGTTTCCATATTCCTTCTCCTCTGTATGGAAATTAGAGGTGGATGATATGGAAGAAAATAAAGTCATGATACACAGTATACATCTTGAAATATAGTTTTTCTGAAGTTTAATACATTGGAATAGATATCAGATTTAAGGGCTGTGACAGACCAAGCTGACTGTCAATGAACATCAGCCAGACAGTTGTACGTAGTTTGTGTGGCATGACCCACACTATTGGCCTGATTGAGTGATTGTTGTGGGCACACAGGCAGGAGAGATTCAGTACACAGCAAGAGAAATGAAAAAGAGCAAAGAAGGCAAATGGTGGAGATGCTCCTAGAAAACAAACACACACATACATACATGCAAGATTTACATTTTACATTTTATCTGGTAACACACTAACATAAAATCAACCATGGTGTACCTGCTCATTTCATGGACTTTTTAAAGATTTTGATACATAAGTATGAACATAGACCAACCTTAACTTTCAGTTCATTGTTGGATGTGCATTCACTTTTCACTGGCCTTTGTTTTGCTTGAATTGTGAGATTTTATATTTATGCGCCAAGCTGTTTAATTAGTCAGAACTTTTAGTCAGTTTCCCAGACTACTGCCGGCTTCAGCTGTATTGAATTGCTCCATTTTATGCGGGTGCATTAAGTATATGTGTCTTTATCAGCTGTAGTCTTTGCGGTGTGCTCGAGGGCAAGTTTTCATGGAAGACTGGAGGCAAAGGTGAGCTGATGAAGGCAAAGGAAGGTGTTCATTGATCAGCCTTAGTTGTCTCAAGTTCTTTTTGTCAACTTGGTTTGTCTAGGTCTTAAAAACTGCTATACAATTATTTTTATTCATTTCAAATACTGTTCTTCACTAAATATAATTAAACAGGAAAAATGAATGTTCTTCAAAGGAAGAAGTAGTTCCCTGTTTTCTGTAAACACATCATCAAAACTTCTCTCAACGCGCTCAAATCATATTTAGCTCTGAGCTACTCTGAGCTGTAAAAATGAACAATTTTGGAACATAATTCTCTTTATTTATGTTGATGGAAAAAACTGATGATCAGGACTCCTGCACCTGAGATGGTTTGTGAAAACAGAAGCCTTTGTCTAAAGTAGGAAAGATTTTTGTAAGGTAAAGTTTTGGATGACTATTGACTAGTATTTGTTAGCAACATTAGCCCACAGTTTCAATGCTAAACTAACGAGGCAATATTTGGACACCAGACATGTGTAGGGTCATTGGCTACATCTGGAATAAGTGTAAAATTGTGTAAATTAGATCTTTTGCTTAACTATTCTTTCAAACACTGATGAAACCTATGATGCTCAGAAAGGTGTGTTGTGATAGTGTCTGACTGTCCTGTCTTAGAGTGAGAGAAAAGGTACTCATTAGGAAACAAAACAACATGACTAACACACACATATATACACACACACACACACAAAATGGATTTAGAGCACCAACAATCCTTAAACCCCCTCTGAAGTGCTACTTGTATCTTTGAGTGGTGTAAGGAGGTCGGAGATTGTTGTAGGCGGTTGTGTGTGAGAGCATATATATCTTAAACCTCTCATAGAGATACATACAGCTAAAAGCTTCTGCTGAGTTTGCATGGCTTTAGCTTAGCCATTTACAACTGGCCCTTCACCAACACAGCCACCCCACTGTAGATAATGGGATGTGGGACGGACACACACACACACCATCTTTCTGCTGCGATCCAATCAGAGGCCTTGTATTTACAACTGGAGTCGTTGAAACATTACACACGCACACATTCTCAGGGCCTAGAGTGGGTTCTTAGGACCTTTATTCCGCTATTGCTCCTTATTCCTCTTCATCTCTCTCCTGTTTCCTCTTTGGATGGATGTTTGTCCCTCAGGGGCCATTGCTCCACGGCCTTTCTCACCTCACACAGCTGGCAGCCAGCCATCATCTGCACCCTCTTTACCTCAGGAGCCACAGCTGTTCCTGAGTGTGTGTATTAGAGAGAAACAGACGCAGGTGTGCGTGTGGTGGAATGTAGGGGAGATACATCTCTGTACACAGGTGTTCTTCAACCAGGGTTGCAGAGGCTCCACCTCAGCATCGTTTAAATTTAATTGCGGTATTTATTTGTTGTTTGTGTCTTACCATGTGGACAACCTGTGGCTTTCTTAACATGTTTTATCTCATTATTTGTTTCTCTTCATCAAAATTTATATTACTTTTGACAGTCAAAGGTTTAGGGACACTTTTCAAAATGTGTGCTCCAGTGGAAAATACTTAAATTACCCAATTAGGATGCAATTAACATTACTATACAATTAATAAAATAAATACAACTGACAACATAATACAGGAAGTGAAGTGACAGAGCATGGTAGCAATATAAAGTTTTGCAGTGGGTAAATTTTGGGGATTGCAATACAGAGAATGCTTCAGCAATATACAGAATTAGTACTAAACTTGCTCAAAATATGCAAATATGACAGTGTAAAATTAACCAGTAATGTCGCACATTAGTGTATGTTGAACAGTCTTATAGCGGTGGGGTAGAAATTGTCCCTGAATCTTGTAGTGTGTGTCTGGAGATTCCTCAGCCTGTTAGAGAGCAGAAGGGAGAAAAGTGTCCTTCGTGATGCGCTTTGTTATTCTAAATGTCCTGGATAGCTGAAAGCGGTGTCCTGATGATCATCTGAGCAGTTTTTTACCATCCTTTGCAGAGATTTCCTGTCCTGAGCGGACTGGCTACCGTACCAGGATGTAACACACCCCGTGAGGGTGGACTCCACAGCAAACCTGTAGAAACTAGTGAGGACTGTGGTGGACAACTGGGGCATTCCTCAGATGCCAGAGGAAGTGAAGGCATTTGTAGGCCTTTTTAAATGATAGCTGCCATGTGTTTTGTCCACTTGACAGAACTGAGGGTGACCCAAGGAATTTGAAGCTGCTGACCCTCTCTGCAGCATCTCCTCTGATGTAGGTGGGGGCATGAACTGCATCCTGTTTTCTCAGGTCGAAGACCAGCTCCTTAGTTTTGCTGACATTAAAAGACAAGTTGTCCTGACACCACTCTGCCATTAGGCTGACCCCCTCTCTGTCTCATTGTTGGTGATCAGGTCCACTGTGATAATGTCATCAGAAAACTTTGATGATGGTGTTGGAGCCATATCAGGCCACACAGTCATGTGTAAACAAGGCATATAGCAGCAGGCTCAAAACTCTGCCCTTCAGAGTGCCGGTGTCAAGGGTCAGGATGTAGGAGGTATTTCTGCCACTCTGCACGTGTTGGTGTCTAAAATCCAGCTGCACAGATAGCACTGAGTCCGAAACCTAGAAGCTTTTGGATCAGCTTGGATGAGATAACAGTGTTAAATGCTGAGCTGTAATCCACAAAAAACAGCCTGACATAGCAGTTTTTATTGTCAAGGTGGGCCAGGGTGGTGTGAAGTGTCTGTGATATGGCATTCTCTGTTGATCTGTTGTGGCGGTAGGCAAATTACAGTGGGTCCAAATTGTCTGGGACGGACTCTGTAATATGTCCTAGCACCAGTCTCTCAAAGCACTCAGTTGAAATGGGCGATAATCATTAAAGCAGCTTACTTTGTTCTTTGTGGGTACAGGAACAATAGTGGTGTTTTTGAAGCAAGTGGGGACAGTTGAGCTTTGTAAGAAGATGTTAAAGATGTCGATGAATACTGCAGCCAGTTGTTCGCTGCAAATTTTTAAAACTCATCTGTAATTCTGGACTGGTAGTTTCGCGGATGTTTACTCGGTTAAAAGTCTTCACGTCCTCCACTGAGATGGTAAAAATGGCGTCATGCAGTGCTGCGGGAGCTCGCACTGGGGGATCTGGTCTCGCGAGATCAAAACACACATAGAACGAGCTTAGTTCATCAGCAAGAGGCACACCAACAGCTGTGAACGTGTATGACTGCGGTCTGTAGGTCATCAGAATTTGTATTCCCTGCCACGTTCAGTGTGTGTGTCAAACATGCAGTTAATCTGTGACTCCACTTTGTAGCTCTACTTATGCTTCATGCAAGAGATGGCTTTCCGGAGATCGTACTTGCATTTCTTGTTCACGTCCTTGTCTTTGGTCTGAAATGCACATGTGTGATCATGAATCCTATGATTTCTAGATTAATCCAAGGTTTCTGGTTGAGAAATGAATGGACTGTTTTGGTTGTTATACAGTCATTCACACAGTTCTTAATGCAGTCCGTCACCACTGTGACATACTTGTTTCTTAACATGCCCTGGTCCACATAGTCAGTGCAGTCCTGTGGTTATTTGTCTGCCTCTGGTGTCCATCACTATACTGCGTCATCGGCTGCTCGCTAAAGTAGCGTAGTAGCATATATGTTTTCTAATCAGTAGCATGTATGTTTTCTAAAAAATTACAATACAGATAATCATAAACATAATGTATACCAACTCCAGTAATCAGTCGACCCGTAATCTTGCAGCTGTATCCCTGTGCTGCTGCAGTTTTTTCCATCGTTACATTAAACAATAAATTGAAACATGGTAAGTGTAACTAATAAAATGGACAATGAGTGTAGATACACGGTAGGTAGGTGTAGCTAAAAAAAAGTAGCTCATCGGTGCTAAAATCACACAGTCCTGGGCCAGCTGGTGGCCTAGTGGTTAGGGATCTGCTCCTGCGATCAGATGGCCGTGAGTTCGAATCCCAGGACTGCTAGTGGCACCACTGAGGAACCCTTGAGCAAGGTACCGTCCCCACACACTGCTCCCTGGGCGCTGTGTTCCTGGCTGCCCACTGCTTCACTTGGTGAATGGGTTAAATACAAAGAAAGAATTTCACACTGTTCACACTGTGTGCTGTGCTGTGGTATGTTCACATGTGACTGTAAGTAAAGGTCACTTCCCTTTACTTTACAGCACTGATTACAAAGATTTTTCTCTTCTCTTATATTTGTACAATATATTGTTTGATTCAGTTTTACAGTAGTCAGGACAAGCATGTTTCTGATCAGGACTGTGATGCACATCTTTCATCTCCCTTTCATTTTTCCTCCATCCTCTGATGTGCTCTCTGCACTGTAACTGACTCTCCTGCTGTTTTTCACTGACCTGCAGGCTTTAGCTGCTGACTCATACCAGTCTCTCAGTCTCAAACACACGCTTGCACACATTCTCACCTGAACAATTTCACAGTCTTTTTTTTTCCCTTTTTTCTTAGATTCTCTTGTTTCTTTTTTGCCTCTAAGTCATTCTGTCTTATTCCCAATCATGTATTCTTAGACACATTCTTTTTTCATTTGTCCGTTTTCATGTGTAACCTTCTCCCTGTTTTTCTCATTTCTTTTGTAATAAAATTTGTTTTTAGTCCTTGCACCTTGCAAAGGAAGTTTTAGTGATGGAAACCGTGAAAGTCTAAGCAATCAACACTTTATTATAACTTTTCGACAATGGGACATGTGGTTTATTTGACTGCTTGGTATAATTTGTTTAGCCTGAAATTCTGATTTTTCACAATTGACCAGCTGTGCTTGAATCCCAAGGAGAATTGATCTGCTTTTATTTTTGCACAAAAGGTGAGGAAGAGGAAATTAGAAGAAGCCTGTCAAATTACAGTGATTCTGTATTTGGAAGGACATTGTTGAAGCTCATAACATTTCAGCACTTTTGAGGCCTCTAATTTTGCCTGAATACTTTTCATCCTTTTCATGGTGAAAGGGGCTTTATTCTCAAATTGGATCTTTTTTTAAGGTTCTGCGGTGTGCAGATGCACAACTTTATCTCTCTCTCTCTCCCTTACTCCTTCCCTCCCTTGCTGGCTCTCGCTGGTCCCTTTTTCTCTGTTCTTTTCTCCATGAACTGCTTGCTGACTGATCAACACTAATGGAGTTCAGGCAAGATTGATTATATTGTTATTTCACATTTGAAGACAACCTTATGGCAATATGTAAGGCGAAATATGGTGGATAAAGAAGACACCTTCATCGCTCACACAGACAGAGGATCAAGTTTTACCTTCATATTGTGGTAGAGTCAGGGTGTTCTTGTGTGTAATGACAGCTGCTTTGTATTGATTGATGAAAATACAGGCACTGATCTTTGTCGTTCATGTGTGTGTGTGTGTGTGTGTGTGTGTGTGTGTGTGTGTGTGTGAGTGTGTATTGATGTGCTCTGCGTAAATGACTATCATAGATGAGGAATAATTCTTGTTATTGCTTTCCTCTGTCTGATGAGGTGGCTTGTCACTGCTGGAAAATGATGGCTTCCTCCTCCGTAGTGTTGACCACGGCTCTCCAGCTCAATTCTGCACCACAAATCTGGATTCAAGTACTTTCTTGAGCCTGACTTTTGATATGGCATTTCAGACTTATGTGTAACTTGTTTACATCTTAGATACTCTGGGTCCAATAGAGATAGTTTATTTAAATCATATTACTTTGGAATAAACTTTTTTGATATAAACATAAACTCATTCAGTTTTTAAGGAAACTTTAAATGGATAATAATAATGAATCAAAATAGCTGGTTAATGCAATGAATTGAATTGTTCTTCATTTTCAAAAACTGCCTTTGAATTTACCAGTTTTAAAAATCAGTAAGTAGTCAATCAAATTATTTTCCTGTTGCCTCAATGATTCACACATCTATAACCTAGTGAAGTATGGAAATTGAGAGCAGAAACAAAATTAACCTCTTGCAAAAAGTTCTTTCTTTATTGTCAGTGTCTTCTAGAAACAGAAAAGTGTGTGTTTTCACACATTTTTGGTGTTTTAAGTTTGATTCAGATTGTACAAATCTACAAAAATTAGTCTTTATGATCTGTTAAGATTTTAAAAAGGTTTTTCCAGACAGACAGTTACAGTCTGAAAGACTGACACAGACAGACAGACAGACAGACAGACAGACAGACAGACAGACAGAC
>JBBPCZ010000040.1:17407263-17408342 GCA_037974445.1 Brycinus macrolepidotus | reverse complement strand
CACACACACACACACACACACACACACACACACACACACACACACACACACACACACACACACACACACACTGATCAAGAGGTAGATATACATGGCAACAAGGATTCTACAAAAGGCCCCCCGCTCAGAGCCTTGACGTAATGGGTAAATAGAGCAACATTAGACACTGTAAGGACCTGGATGTACTTGACACTGGGAACGCTTACGTGCACACATCATAGCTGCCACACATCCCCAGCACACTTTTGACGCGTCCTCTGAGCTCATAGTCAGAAATGCGGTGCGTGTGCGAGTAGCAGTACCAGCAAAAATTGGGGTGTCAGTATGTTCAAGTTTGGGAACATGACCTCAGCATCATTTTTTACTTGGCTGAAGTTATAAACGTGACTGAACACTTCGAGGAAGAGCTGAAAATGATCATCATCTTTAATCATCATGCAAAGAATTTTTAGCTTCAACATCTTTCTTCCCTCACAACACAGCAAAACCGAACGTTGTTTTCTCACTGTTGATTTCTCACCATTGATTTCTCGCACTACTACCTAGTGGAATTCTCCAGACGTACATAAGCATGTATTCAGTCAGTACACTGCTTGCTTAGCAGCTGCATCTGCAAGCATACGTGTTGCGAAGCATCAGGTACATCCCAGGCCTAAGACTCTTTCATCAGTGCCTTGTTTAATTATTATGACATAAACTTTAAAGGAACAAATGGATTCAAAGACAACAGCAGCACCGAGACCGAAGAGATCAAAAGTGGAGCATTGAAACAGGAAAGATATCTCTTCTATGTCTTTCTCCTTGTCTTTTCCTTCTCTCTCTGGGGTTGTGTGAAGTTGGAATCAATGCAATTTGTAGTGCCGGTGAACTCAACAGGTGCCCCAAATACCTTGCTGGTCCGCTTTCCACATGAAAGCGGCTTTGAAGCCTCTTTCTAATTGCTGCACCTCTTCTGCATGACTTTGGGCAGACTTTGCCTTCCCACCGTCCTTTGTTTCCTTTCATGCCCGATCGTTCCTCCCACTTTCAACCCCGTCTGCTACCTCTCTCACCTGGAGTCACTTATCTAAACAGTCATT
>JBBPCZ010000040.1:17397263-17404763 GCA_037974445.1 Brycinus macrolepidotus | reverse complement strand
CTCTCTCTCTCTCTCGTCTTCTATTTTCTTTCTTTCTTTCTTTCCTTTTTTTTTTTTTTTTTTGCTTGGTAGCTGTCCTGGTATGAATGCAGCCATGCTGGTAGTTTATTTCTCTATGTGTGTGATATATTATAGACATAAATTTCCTTTTCTTGCTCAGTGTCTCTCGCTCTGTCTGTCTGCGATTTTTTTCCAGACAAAAAAAAGAGAAAAGAAAAGAAAGAGGGAAAAAAAACCTTCTCAATTTTATTTTTGGATACTTTGTAAGAACAGCTTGCCCTTAATAGCCGAGGTGCTGAAATATTAAGCATGTTAAAACATTATTTAAAAGTTAATCTCGGGTCTCTGCTCTGGAGCTGTCCAAATGCTGCAGACTTAATATTTCATAGCCCATAGCAAAGGAAATCAGCTGAACTTTTACTGTAGTTTCAACTTTTCTCTATCTCTTTTCTGTCCTTCCTTGTGTATCGATCCATTTTACCACAGTGCTCACCTAAACGCATCACTCTGATTCCAAGCGCATTAATTTAAAGGAGTTGATTTTGAATTTCTTGGTCTGTGCACATTCAGACATGTCTGCCATATCCACAATGATGCACCTTGTCAAACCTCTTCAGTTATTTTATCTCTCTTCACAAAAGCCTTTAGTATTTCACCATGCTGAAAAGACTGCTCTCTGTATTAGACCATTAAAAGTGAGTGACATTTGCAGTGTGGATTGAGGAAAAGGGGAGTCCGACAGGAGGAGATGGAGCCTAATAAATTGGAGGGATAATTGTAGTCTGTACAGTAAATCAATGCATCCCCTCACATAGGATTGTACTTGGCCTCAGGAAAAGGCTGTTGATTTCCAATTTCCGTGCCCATTAAAAAGAAATGCACTCTTTCCACACTGTTAATTATGATGCTCTGACATGCTGATGACTCCACATCTACATGCATGCATTCACAAATGCAATGTGACATTGCATCACAGGCACCTTTTTGTCTTAGTTTTAATTGAGATAAAAAAAAAAAAAAAATCTTTATTTGATACTATCTTCTTTGTTCACACATATACAATGGCTTAACTCGTTTTTTGGGGAGTCGAATTGGTGTGTGTTTCGTGTTTTGTGATACTACGTTTCAAAAAAAGCTGAAACTGTTCAAAAGGAGTCAGAAATTGACCCAAACAAAGCTTATCGCTTTAGCAATAGAAAGGGAATTTTTGTGAGGGCTGCGTAACATGGGTAAAATGCCATTTTGTGATTATTGCTACATATAATAGGTATATAGCAATATATCTTTGAATATTTAAAAAAAAAAACACTAGTAATCCCTTGATGTGATCTGCTTAAGGATTGGACTGCATGTTTTGCAAAAAATATTTATAACTGATTATACGGAGAGCAGCCACAACATTAAAACCACTGACAGGTGAAGTGAGGGAGAGATATACGGAGCAACAAGTGAACAGTCAGTTCTTGAAGCAATCCTGGAAACAGGAAAAATGGACCACCGTAAAAATCTGAGTGACTTTAGCAATGGCAAAATTGTGATGGGAAGACGACTGGGGCAGAGCATTTCCAAAATGGCAGATCTTATAGGGTGTCCGAAGTTCTTTGATGGGTGAGGGAAGCTAAGTCTTTACAGAAGAGTTACTGTAGCACAAAATGCTGAAGAAGTTATTGCTGGCTATGTTAGAATGGCGTCAGGACACACAGTGCATCACAGCTTGTGGACCGGTCAGAGATCCCATGCCAACCCTTGTTCACCTCTGAAAGTGCCAACAATGGGCACATGAACAACACAACTGGAGCATCTGCCAATGGAAGAAGGTTGCCTGGTCTGATAAATCTTGTTTTCTTTTTGCATCATGTGGACGGCTGGGTGTGTGAGTGTTGCTTACCTTGCAAAAATATGGCACAGGGGTGAACAGAATGCAAGCCGGCATGTGATGCTTTGGGGAATGTTCTGCTGGGTTCTGCTGGTTCCAGCTGGTTCCAGCAACGGGCAGCATAGTGACTAAACGCAGTTTCACCGTGTTTAATTTGAGCTGTTTTCGCCACTAGCTGACCTGCTTGTGCAGATCTAAGAGTCCTGCCAGGATTATATACTTCAAACATATCAGACATGTATTTAGGGCCCAAACCATTAAGTGACTTGTACACGATGAGTAGTGCTTTGAAATCAGTTTTGTACTGAACTAGGAGCCAGTGCAAAGACCTGAGAATTGGATTGATGTGATGATCTCTTTTCATGGTTTTGGCTAGAACTCTGGGAGCAGCATTTTGGATAAGCTGGAGCTGTCTGTTGGTCTTTTTGGGAATCCTAGTAAAAAGAACGTTGCAAAACTCAACCGTGCAGGAAGTAAAGCCGTGTATAGGTCTTGTTTAGACACATCAGGCAAGTGATTTTAATATTATGGCTAATCCGTGTAATAGAGTGTTCAGTGATTGGAAAATATTGGAAACATTAAGCACAACATGAGAAAATTTCACTTAAACTGAAAACTATCCTCCCAAAGTTTTTGAATGTGAAAAATGACAGATTCTTGACATAGGCAATACAGCACCTCTCACTGCAACATAAATGGCAACATGCCGCTGCACTCCTACACCACTGACTCTTTATCAAAACCCCCACTTTTTACAGTCTTCAGCAAAAGCACCTCTAGTCAGATTACTTATTTTGTAAGTGAAAACAGGGAACATACCTTTGCAGTTGTACAGAAACAAACCACTCCCATTCATATCCTGAATTTAACATAGTAGAAAAGGTTTGAGTACATGTCACATTATATGATTTTTTTTGTTCTTAACATGTTAAAGGAATTTATGGAAACTATCCACTATCAACATTTTCTGAAAAAATTAGGAGTTAGGTGTTTTAACTTTGGCAGCATTGTGATACTTATCTTAATGTTAACGCAACCTTGAACTGATTGTTTGGAGACTCACATACAGTATAAGTACATTTGTAGTTTGTTCTAGTGATAGCTTTGCTTTAATATGATATTCCAGCTATATGAATGCCATACCTTTTGTCATGAAATAGCAGTTTGAGCACCTTTGAAAATAATTTAATCTCGAACCAAATCGATGAATGCATGTCAGGGTGAGTGTGTGGTTTAAAGAGATCTGAAGGAGGGATTTGAGAAGGCTGAGTTTGCTTTCGCCTGCTAATCACAAGCCACTGTGCTTTAGACACATTCAGCTTTGCCTTTAAGATTATAGCTTGTGGGGAAACCTGTGCTTCTTACTGGGAGCCTGGAATCTATACTGATGTGAGAGACACTCACACTGTGTGACAGAAACCTCTCTTGATTTTCTCACTAGCATTTCCTTGTTCGCTTCTCTCTGTAAGAGTGTGCTTGTGTGTTTCCTTGCATTTTTTTTCCCTTTGCATTAGTGCTGCTTAGCAGCTCGTTCTAGCCCCGGAGCCTCTGGACCACCCTGCTACTCCTGTAATTACCAGACAGGCGGAAAAGCAGGGCCAGCGGAGCAATGAAAGACAAGCGGAGAGAAGGAGAAGAGAGTGATGAGTAAGGGAGGGCTACTCTTTCTCTAACTACGGCAGTTATTGGAACTCCGGGCACGCTTTCTATTTCTCTCCACCGCGCTTTTTCTGATACTATCTCTTTGCCCCTACATACAGCAGAAAGGTTGCATTAGCTTATTTCTCCAGAGATTAAATCTTATATCTCTCATAAAGCAATTTTCCCATAAAACACAGATAATACAAGACTGGGGGAAACTCTTGGGCAGAGAAGATAGTTAGCACGTTATGGATGTCTGGCTTGGCCTCGCTTGCCGACTCCCAACAGGAGGAAATTGCACTTGGGCCCTTAAAACGACCGAGTTTGAAGCTCAGAATGTAGATGTCTGGATATGTATGGGTAGGAGTGTGTGTGTGTGATCCAATCAGGGTAGTATATCACTGTGGCAGAGCCTTTAGTGGACTCTCTTCCCCAGACACACACACTCACACACAGATACACAGACTTAGACACAGGCAAATATGTAATAAATGTGGACTAAAATGAAACAGCGATCTGAGGATGTTGGTGCTGTTGGCTTGGGTCTCTGGAGGTTGGGGTGTCCATCCCAATCTAAATTATAATCTGAGTCTTTATGTTTGAATGTTTAAGAAGCACTTGCTTTGTCTGCATGTATGTACACGCTTACTTATCTGTCTGTATTGGTTTGCATTTGCCTATATGAATCCAAATTTTGTCTTATGTGCCAGTTTCTTTTTTATGCCGTGTCTTTTATTATTGAGTCTGTTCATTCCATTAAAGTAATATAGCATGCCTTGACCTCTGCACACAGCTGAGCAGGGAGCACTTTGTCTGCACCAACAGCAGATCAACACAATCGCCTGCCTCAATAATTCATGAAGTGTTTTCTATTTGTATTGAAAATTCACAGAACAAGACACAGCACATTCTTAAAGGAGGGAATAAGTGCTCTCTCTGGGGCGGTTGAGCACTTGAGCTCTTTATTTAAAGGAACCAACAGAAAGTGCTCCCGTTTTTTTTTTTTTAGAATGAGGGCCCATTGCAAGCCATTCTTCTCAGATGTTAGCCCTAATTTGTCTTCTTCTATGGCCTCGTTTGCTGTTGGAGGACGTTAAGTCAGCATCTGTACTCTCATTATGCTTTTGAGACATGCTCGCTGGGGAGTGATGTGGTTGCCATCATCATCAGATGTGTTTGTAAAATCGTTTTCTGTCCCGTATTTTTAGCGGGCCGGTGCTGTGTTGTCAGGTAAAATGCTTTTGTTTTTATTGATTTTTACAGAAAATGAGTTTTATTTTTAGCGGTACTTGGGTCTGTTTAAATCAATAGCTGGGTGAATGGCTCCAGCAGGGGGTGATATGTGTGGTGAAATGGCCTCCTGATGAGACCTGTAAAACACTGAGCACTCCTCGGAGGAGAGAGGAGGTAAAGAAGGGAGACAGAAGAGAGGGTATGGGGTTCCCAGACAGACCGACCAAGTGAGTGAGGGAGTGAGGAGAAATGAGGGAATGAGTGAGGTGTTGTGAATGTGAGTGGGAGGAAGGGAGTGAGTAAATGAGGCAGGGAGAAATGGAGTGTAGGAAAGAGTGAATAACTGATTCAGTGATTGAATGAATGAGGGCCTGAGTGAGCCAGTGTAGGAGTGAGGGAGTGAATGTAGAAGTGAATTACTGTGGGAGGGAGAGAGTGAGTGAATGAGGCAGGGAAGACAGGGAGACAGGGAAGGAGTGACGGTGTGTAGGAAACAGTCAAGGATGGTGGGAGAGAATGTGAGGGAGGAAGTGAGTAAAGGTGCGGTGGGGCATTGTGGGAACAAGTGAATGATGGACTCACTGAATGAACGAGATATGAGTGAGGGACTGGGTAAGGAAATGAGTAAGTGATTGAGAGATTGAGAAAGTGGATGAGGGAGTAAGGGTGTCAGTGTGTTAATGAGTGAAAGAAGGCAGGAATGAGGGTGAAAGTGAAGAAGTGAATGAATAATGATGAGTGTGAGTGAATGAATGAGCAAAGGAATGAGTGGGTAGGTGAGAGAATGAGGGGATTACTGAGGAAATAAGGGAGTGAATAAATGAATGAGGGAGTACAGGAAAGAATAAGTGAAATGGGAAATGAGGCTGGAAGAGAGAGGGAGTGAAAGGAAGTGGGAGGAGGTGGAGGAAAGCAATAACAGTACCAGAGTTAATAAGTGAGGGAGGTAATGAGTGAATGATGCAGGGTAGGAGGAAAGTAGTCTGGGAAGGAGTAAATGATTGGGATGTGAGTGAAGGATTGATGCTGCATTCAAGACGACAGTAAACTCTGAAAACCCAACTTGAGAATCCCTTCTGAAAAAAGTGTATTGCACGATCAACTCAGAAAACAACACAAATGCCAGCAGTAACATCTTCACACTTGGTTGTTGTCTTTTCAAGCAACACATAACATACATAACAAGTATTTTTGTTAGTTTGAATCACATCAATTGCTAGTCATGATCATATCATATCATGACCACAGCATGAGAGAAGGAATGAGCGAAGGAGTGGAGGAGGAAAGGTAGGTAGACAAGTGAGAGTGAGAGTGAGGGTTAAATTTATATTATTTATACATATTGTTCTAGTCATCACTGTTTTTTTCTTTTTTTTCTCTTCAAATTTAGTTATGTGAGGTTTTATCTGTCTGTCTGCCTGTCTGTCTATCCATTTTTAAGTACACAAACATTTCTTGTGGGAGCTCAGAAACTCAGCTACTAGTTAGAAATATGAAGCCTGATTATTACTCATATAGTGAGACCACACTTGCTTATCTGACCTATTGCTCCTTAGTGATTTTCACGGGTAAGAAAGGAACTGCCCTGTCTGACAGAATGGGAAAGCAGACAGCTTCCTTGAATCAGATGAGCCTCGGCCTCCTCCGTCCTGAGTGGAAACGGAGCTGACCTGTGCCTCGCCCCTGTTTGGCAGTGGTCTGAGGTGACTGCTTGAATAGGGTCGGGTTAAGTGGAGTTAATCAGTTTGACGTGGTCCTCAGGTTGTCATTCCAATCGGGAGTTAAGCACAAGCTAATGATGCAGTAGGATTCTGTCTGTGAGCTCCTGCTCTGTTAACTCTGTCCCCAGAAATGGCAACACTTAATTGCTATTCTCTTTAACTGCCATCAGTACAGTCAGCTTGATGCAGGTGCAAAGGATCTGTCTTTGCTTGGGTCTTGGGGTGTGTTTGTTCTCAGAAATGGAAAACTTTGACACAGAAATTAGTAAACATTACAGTTACAGCAGTGATAGAAACTGTAAACGGTCAAGTGGTAGTTTAATCGCTTACCTTGTGTATTGTATATATGACCTTGTATGTGATCAGGTTAAAGTGAGCTGCTCCTTTGTGCCCCTAGCCTTTTTCCCGCACTTAGACTGTCTGATTGTGTCAAAGAGCGTTAGAGATTGTTGGGACGGCATTAGAA
Organism: Brycinus macrolepidotus; assembly: GCA_037974445.1. NCBI lineage: Eukaryota > Metazoa > Chordata > Actinopteri > Characiformes > Alestidae > Brycinus > Brycinus macrolepidotus. Next base: position 17,397,826 of record JBBPCZ010000040.1, on the reverse strand, counting down.
GCTGGCATTAAGGTGTTAGAGTTTAGTGGAAATGGTTACATGTCAGTAGGGCTAATTCTGATAATGTGTCAAACAAAAACAAATTTGTTTACGATGAGCTGTGTGAATCCGGGTTGACGTTATTTGATCAGTTGTATGTTTAATCAGATACATACTTATTCATGTTTTTATGACCTCTGGAATTGGCGCTCTTGGACCTACACCCACCAATTGAATAGGTTACAGTCTGTGCAAAATTAAGGGCTCTTATCCTCAGTAGACCCTGGGATCACACTCATGCCACCTTAAAACATTTTCAATGACTCCTTTTCTTTTTCATATAAATAGAAGCTACTTTTACATGTTTTAAAAACCTCCATGGCTTGACCCCCACCTATCCTTGTAGTTTACTCCTGGTATACTGCTCCACCTGCTTATGGTATCTTTGGTTGTGTTGAAAGGTGTGTATAATTTAAATGCTGGTGTTTTTTGTTGTTGTTGTTTTAGTAATAATAATAATAATAATAATACATTTTATTTGTCAGCGCCTTTCACGACTCTCAAGGTCACTTTACAGAAAAATA
>JBBPCZ010000040.1:17332716-17355736 GCA_037974445.1 Brycinus macrolepidotus | reverse complement strand
GTGTGTGTGTGTGTGTGTGTGTGTGTGTGTGTGTGTGTGTGTGTGTGTGTGTGTGTGTGTGTGTGCGCGCGCGCATGGATGCGCGCATACATCCCACACACTAAAGCTACTGACATGTGTCCTCTGTTTTTGCTTTCGTACCACTGTGTTACATGTTATTTTGAAGAGATCTATAGTTTTCCTTTTGGCTATTGCTTTTCTTGGTTTGTTGCTCATGGGTTTATTTATAGGTCTCTTGCACTGGCCAGTGTCTGCTGAATTACTCATATTGTTGGCGTCAGTGGTAGGTTTTGCCCAGACTAGCAATAGCTCTTCAGTCTGAGCTTCAATCTGTAGTACAACTAAGAGTCAGACTAGGAGAAATGAGTTAGGAGTGGGAAAACAAAATATTAGCATCAATTCAATGCATTAACTTTAACAACACTAACAGTTACCCATGTATGTCCTGACAAATTACAAAAACAAATGTGTTTTTCCTTTTTATGTACTCTCAAATAATGCATGAATTATAATGCATAGTTTCGTTATGTTATTGTATTTTCCTTTTACATATTTTACATTTTTTAAAAATCAGGTGCATGCAATCAGTCCAAAAAAATGCAACAAAAACTTTGTCTGAATTGCCCAATTCATGTTTCTCCTATGTAGCAACAACGCTGATAAAAAATTCCATGTATTTCTCTTTCTGAGCGTGCTCAGACTTTTTTTTTTTGCAGGGGTGCTAATCCTCCTTAAACATTTATGGTTGCGAGAGCTTTGAATTGGAGTCTGTTTCATCGCAGATTAGATGCCGTCTGACACGCGCAGAGGATGCTTGTAACAAGTTGGCAGAGTGTTTACACACATAAATTAGGCATTTATCTCTGCCCCATTTTCTTTCTCCTTTTTTTCCTTCTTTTTCTACCCTCTGTTTTCATTTTGGTTCGTTTCGATTTTTCTGGCAGCATTTATGTCGCTTATCTCTACTAAGAAGAAGCGACCCTTTGTATTAATGCCCTCTCGTTTATTTGTGTTTATCTGCGGGTGTGTATATGAGTATAAAGGTATTTGGGGGGAGGGGTTGCTTTTTTCTTTTTTTTTTGTGGTTAGTCATAATTGGGCTAAGCAGCTTGACAGATCTGATTTGTTTTGCTGAAAATTAGATTTACTTTGAAGCATTGTTGTTCTCATTTGAATGCAAGGACAAGGGGCCCGTCGAAGATTTGCATAGCTGGGGAAACCCCCCTACCACAAAGTCCAGAAATTGAGATTGCTGTCCTTAAAGTCCTCTTCACAGATGATTTATTATTGCAAATTTGCTTTGTATGTGTGTTGTGTGTCTATTTGGATGCTCATATCAGTTCGGTGGCAGCTTTAATGTTTTGCAACCCGGGGAAGACAATAATATCTAATCATGGGGAATAGCTCTAGACATATTAATCATTCTTTCTTATTGAGTTACTTATCTACGTGCTGGATGCACTATTGCCAATCTGTTTTCATTGTGACAAATTAGGCCTCGATCTCTCGCCATCCTTTATGCATACACACACATGCACACACAAGATAAAGTAAGCCAAGGGGCTACCAACCAATAATACATCATCTGCTCTTCGAACGGCTGTCACCAGTCTCTATATATCACACACATTCCCCCCCATATAATTGTGCCCTCTGAGAGCGCTTCTCTCGCCCTCACTATGTGCACAGGGCATTCCGTCAGCATAGCCACTCTGAAGCCCTCCACGTTTAGAACGCAATATTTCCCAATTTGCGATAATTGCGTAACGCCCGTAATTTGACGCTGCCTCTCGTGCATTTCCCCCAGTGGACGCTCACACACCAATTAACTTCAGCAGACACAGCCCAACTATGGCATTGCCAACATCCATTACCATTGCCTAGCAACACAAAAACCATGGCCTTCCCTCACATAAATAGCTTTTAAAATGCCAGGCCCAAGAGCAGGCAAACTGTGAAAAAGTCTAAAAGTAATTTCCAAGGGAGACGGTTAGAAGAGGAGCGAGAGCTGTAAAGCAGAGCCTCTCAAAAATTCACTCTCTTTTTTTTTGGGTTTCGAAGTTAATGTGGGACGCAGTATAAAATATTGCTCTGTAGGCCACCCCTCTCTGAGCAGTGCTCACTCTGCTGTGTGTATATAGATTAAATTCTTAAAAATAGGTGTGTCAAAAAGGGCTCCTTGCTTTCTTTGATGTCCTATAAGTTTTATTTTTGGTTTCCAAAAGAATCGTTTAATTGATGGTTGCTAAAGGAACCATTTTTGCAAATGAGATGCAAAAGAGCCTTTTTCACGTTTAAAGAAGTTCCACACAATGTAGAGGTTCTTAGAAGTACCTTTAAACTAGTAAAGTACTTTACCAGTTTATGTTCATTAATGCCACTTAAAGGCTCATTTCCCGTTTACAAAAATGTATGGATTTAATGGTTCTTCTGTAGCATCACTTGCAGAACCCTCTGTGGCACCTTTTTAAGGAGTGTAGGTGGGCAACATGATATTTATGGTAATAAATAAATGCTTTTCTATGCCACAATCATAAACTGCATGTTTTATTATGAAGAGAGCATAATAGTGATGCTTATCTTGGGTCGTAAAAATATCTTGAAGTGTCGTGGTAATCTCTCTTTATTTGTCTCCTCCATATTCTGCAGATGAGTGAAGTTAAGCGACTGAGGCCCAGGCTGAACTCTATTTTGTTCAAGCTGCAGTTTGAGGAGCATGTGAGTCAGCTGCGTCCGGACATCCTGGCAGTGAATGCAGCGTGTGACGAGGTGAGGAAGAGCAAGGCCTTCAGCAGGCTGCTGGAGCTGGTGCTGCTCATGGGCAACTACATGAACACAGGCTCACGCAATGCTCAGTCCTTCGGCTTTGACCTCAGCTCACTCTGCAAGGTGGGTGTCATGTTTGTTAGTGTGAGAGAATCTAATTACTTTTCAGTTTCTTCCTAAGAGTCAGTCTTAGCCCCAAACGACTGGGGCTCACGATCAGTGTTCTCTCTACCCCTCTGCTTTTTGCAGATGTTTGTCTTCCAACTTAAACAAAGTGTCGATATGAAACAATGCAATGCTTTTCTGGGCTGCTGCAGCTATTTGCTTGTCATGTGAAATACAAAGTCCTATTTTCTGTCTGTTGATCTGATCTTCCCATATTCGGCTCTTCTTGAACTGGACAAACACGCACAGATACACACTCACAGTGGCACACCCGGGGGTCATTATTAACGCCTCATATCAATTGAAAGCGCCTCATCTTCTTTTTTTCATAGAAAGATGTGGATAAGATGATGGTTCATGTTCTTTTTGAGGCATGCGGGAGAATGGGCCGCCACTACCCCCTCGACCCCTATCGGCCTTCCTATCTAAAGTGCCTCTGGTGGCCAGATGACGTTGTTTGTTGAGATTTCATTTGATTCAATGCTATCAGGCTCAAGGCTCAAAAGACTACCATGTCTTCCGGTGTCCATCAGAGCCACAGAGGCCCTAAAGCACTTTACAGCTTCTTCTTCTGCTCCAGGAGAAAAGTCTGAGAGGAATTATGTAATGGTGAATTGTTTTTTTAATGTGTGTTTGCTCTTCCCCTTACCTAGATGACATTGTTTAGAGGTTGTCTTTCTCCCCCTCCGGGCATTAAAATTTGTATAATTATCTAAGCGGGTGGAAAAAAAAATAGGGATGAGTAAGTGAAAACGAATCTGATTGGACCTGTCTGAGTGATATTTTGTGTATTATATAATGTTGTATTTCTTTGTGCATATTTTGTAGAGTAGGAGGCTACCTTGCTCCTTTCAGTGACCCACCTATCTTCTTTCTTTTTTCCCTTTCATGCTTTAAGGGATATTTTTTCCATGTGTTAGCTGAAGTCAGAGGAGCAAAACATGAATTTCAGAGTTTTGGGGCTAATCAGGCATGTAGGGAAAATGAATGAGAAAAGCAGAAGCAAAAAGGAGAATTTACTTATCTCTCGCCCCTATCTCCCCCATGCTCTGCTCTTCCCTATAAGACTGTGTCTCAGTTCTTCTCAGAATGGTCATTACTGCATTACAGTGGAGTAGCCAGGCCGGTCTCCTCTCAGGCTGGTAATGAAATGCTTCTGTGTCTAATAAGTCTCCTGTAGCACCTGACAAAGGAGCCCCACACTGACAAACACATTCACATTTGGACTTTAATAGAAGCAAAGGCTGACTGGCTGCTACAGGAACATCTTCTTAGTAGCTGTAATATAAGAACATGACCTCACTGGACCAAACTACACTGGACTTCTAGAGAGACCAGGGGAATCTGAGATAGGATTAGAGCTGAGCAATATTGATAAAATTCAGTATAATGTTTTTTTTTCCCCTTTCCCTTTACCAAATGATATTCAAGCTTGACTTAATGCAGTTATTAAATCAATTCCTGAGTGCTGATGCTTAATGCTAAAACTATTATAGCTTCTTTTGATGGACTCATTTTATTATGTTTTTCTTCATCTTCCAATGGAACCCTTACATGGTTTGTATACGTTAGAATGTTGTATACATTAGATGTCCAATACCAACTGTAATACAGACAGAAAACACACGTTATATGTGTTATGGGTAATTCTGATTTCTTTACAGTCACATCGACTTTCATTATTTGTATCATACAAATTCTAACACTGTTTCAAATAAAAAGAAATCACTGAGTTGAAATCACACACACATGCAATGTACTTAATTTGGACATTTGAGTTGCGAAGATACTTAAAATGGCCAATAATTTTGTTAATACATTGCTACGTCCACCGGTGTTTTTTTTTTTTTTGAGAGAGAGAGATTTTTGAGAGGCTACTGTGTGTGTGTGCACTCTTGAGAGTGCCTGGCTTCAAGGCTGACTGGTGATGGCGATACACTACACTCAAACTGGCCAAAACAGGGCCAAAGAGCATCTAGTGATGCTGTACACATCGCACAAACTACAGGCCATTAATACTTACTGTGTGTGCTTGCGTGCGTGCGTGCGCGGCTCGATGATAGCTGACAGGCTTTTTGCACCCTTAGGAACAAATAATCATGCTCTCCTGTTTTTATGTAGTGTAAAGAATCTGATGCTCCAACAAATTACATCCATTGCAGTTTTCTGAGTGTTTTTTATTTATCAAAACTTCTAGACCTAAACATTTATATTATTCTATGAAAATTTACTGATATAGATATATTGCACAGCACTATCTAAGTAACAGTTAAGGCCATAATATACAACGTATTCTAGCTGGCTTTACAAAAGCCATTCTGTCCATGCTGAAGCGCAAAACTGCTGCTGTTGAACTGCCAGTGCTCATGAGCACTTGTGCACTCCTTTTTCTCTGCATCTTGAATGATGGAGAGATTTGTGTGTGCCTACAAACGAGTACAGAAAGATGGGGCAGAGCGAGACAGCTGTGCCACTGCTGACGGGCGGAGAGCGACAAAGAAAGTGTGCCATTCCCTGCCTTTCAAGTTGCTCGCCTGAGGGCCCGTCCTGATGTTCTCTTTCAATGCCTGTGTTGATCTGTTGGTTAGTTTGTTTGTTTGTTTCTGTTATGGGAAGTTTAACCTGTCACACGTGTACCGATTTCTCCTTCTGCTTCGTGTTTGGTGCCTGTTTAGTCTTCAAAGGAGTCGTCTCAGCCTTCCCGCCACGTTCCTTTGTGGCTTCTTTGTGAACTCGCCTCTGAAGGAAATATTTAGTTCTCATTGACACATTTTCTTTGAGGTGTTCATGTTTGTTGCTCTATCTTAAAAAGCCTTTTTGTTGTCAGTGGCCCACAGTGTCAAGACCAGCTGCACAAAACTCCAGAGTAGTGCCTTAAAAAAGAGGAGAGAGGCCACTTAAGGCCTTAACCAGCTTCACCAGCTCCATGAACAGCTTGGTACTATTGTTTGGCCTTTTCATATTGTTTAGATAAGTCTAAATGAAATGTGATGATTAAGTTTTTGAATATTTTTTTTTTTGTTTGTTTATCCTGACTGTAAAAATAATTTGTTTTTGGTTTTTTTTCTCCCTCCAAGTTAACACCTTTCCTACTCCTACCGAGTGCTGCGCTAAAGCAGCAAAGCCTAATTTAGTGTCGTCCCACGGCTCTGCTTCCAAAAATCTTTGCTGACGGAAAACACTGAGCCATTTACGTTTGTGCAAGTACAAAAGCCACCATCAGAGCACACCCACTCAAAAGGAAAGCAATCCGGAAAGGAAAGAAATACGAAGTTAATTTTCATTTGTCATGTGTTTCTCTCTCTCTTTCTCTCTTTCTCTCTCTCTTCTCTCTCCCGATCTTGCACCCTCCCTCACTCCCTCATAGATCTCTCTTGCTGATGGTTTTGCCGATACGAGGAATCTCACCAGGTGATCGGTGTGTCAGAAGCAGAAGAGCACACAACCCCGCTGAGCATAATAACGTTTGAGCTATCGCTCCTAATCAAATGCTCTTTGCGTTCTGTTTTTCCCGCCTCGCCTCTCCGGGGCACCTCGGCCTTTACAAAGGCCCGTATCCGTATTGCCGAATGGTAATCATAATTGAAAATGAAAACATCTTGCTTTTCCAATCTGGCCGCAATTTTAGAGCGTGCTATCAAATTAACTTGTCAGGCACAAAAGGAGGCTGCTGCCGATGGCTTCTTTCAAGATGCTGTTTCCCTCATGCACTCTCTCTGTCTCAGCTTTTCATTCCCTTTCTCTACCCCTCCCTCTCTCCCTGTCATAAATATTTACTCTCTTTGGTGTACAGAGGGGAGAAGGGGGGCCGGAGTGATTAAGATTGGGGGAGGATGGGGCGCATAGCGATTAAGAGTGGAGGATGACTGATTATTAACCCATTTATTCCCCTTTTTTTTTACCAGTTGTATAAGTACATGAATTTTACTCTGTTGACACCCACATGACCCAAACTGAATGCCTTTTCAAAAAATGCTTTGGAAAATGTTCGGAACTCTGAAACGTGGAAGTCAAAAGTTGAATCAGTTAATCAATTAGATCCAATTGTGTGATAAGATGAAAAAATCTAATTGACAATCAGTGAGCCATATAAAATTAAAAATCAGAGGCAGCATGCTCCGTATAATGATGGAAATGCTAAATGGATTTTTTAAATTGTGTCATTATGTTCTATCGTATCTAAAACTTCAAGCACTGTAGGTACTACATATAAACGTTGTAACTTTATTCCAACATGTACTCCTTATCCATTTTTGAGAGACATCATATCAGTTGCTTGAAGTAAATTACTCTGGTCATGTGACCAGTTACTCTACCCACATAAAAGTTTCCACATGCAAACTGTTTAAATGGGCCCTTGTCAACTGTCCAGTTAAATTGGAAGTTACTGGAAAGATGACTGACAGTGTACAGGGGCCATCATAATTTGAACAGAGAACAAAAGTCTGTGAAGAGTCAAATGGGATGTGCTGACCTTTTTGAACTTTCAGATGTAAAGATTTCTAAAAGCAATGTGGACCAAATCGTTCAAACCATCAGTAAAACCCATGCAATGAAAAGGCTTCTCGCAGTATTATGGGCCATTCCCGGTAATTTAAAGCTCTTGAGTTCTGTATTAACACATTGTGTTTTGATCAGTGCTCATACAACCATAAATACTGCAGTCATCAAACACTGCCTATTTAAATCCTCCTCTATCATTTTTCTAATTATGCTGCAGTTATACTTGTCGCAGTATCAAGACTGCACACATCAGAGTCCTCATGCGCAACCACAAGCCTTTCTTGACGGAAGTGGATGAGTGAATATTCACAGAAAAGTTTTGGAGATGGAGACAGTTTCAAAGGTGGCTTTCAGCCCATGGGACATAATGCTTCCTCTTTAAATTTCAGTCGAGCTGCTTCTGAACATCTGTGTTTTGACATTGCACATTTAAAAATTTTAAATGATCCATGAGAGTTTCGGTTTTCAAAAATATGAGTGTAACTGAGTTTTTAAAGCTGTTTTCTTTTTTTTTTTTACCCAATAAGCTCAAGGACACCAAGTCCACTGATCAGAAGTCAACTCTGCTGCACTTCCTGGCCGAGGTGTGTGAGGAGAAATACCCTGATGTTCTCAGATTTGTGGACGACCTGCAACACGTGGACAGAGCCAGTCGAGGTATGCACTCAAACAAGAACCCCCAGCAAGAGCTTTAAAACTTGAAGGGTATCACCTCAGCGTTAATTAGAAGTAGGCATTGCTGTTTCGTATTTGCATTATTAAATGAATAATATTTGACTATCCCAATCAGAAAAACAGAGACACAGGAGGTTTAACAGGTTATCTGTCCCAGATTATTCAGTTGATTTTATGTGTTCTCTTTGTGCTTCCAGCGTTTACAAAGTTTAACAGTTGGCCTATCCCACTTAAAGGGAAATTCTGACCTTAAAATTGAGTTCAGTATGCTATTTGTCATATTATGTAGTATTCTGTTGTGCAACATTATATCTGTCTCCCCTACCAGTTAGAATTTACAATTATATATTGTTTTCACATTACTTATTTATGTATTAATATTTTTTTACTGCAGTGATCAGCATTCATTACACAAATCACAAACCATTAGGGAGTCCTGGTGATGATTGTTTGCCCTAGCTACTGTTTTATAGGCTAATAAATACAACCAAGCTAGCATTGCATCTGTTGTTGAACAAAAAAGAAAAGAGCAATTCTGTCTTTATTCAACCCCAATTTTATGCCAGTGATGAGCTTTTCAAATTTTCTCCCAGATAAAAAAGCCCACCCAAGGTAAGATAACTAACTACCTTACTGACTTTAGTTTTTAGCTTGTTGTCCTCTTAATCTGACAAGGCATACAATTGATGTTTGCGTAATCCATTCTATCCCTTGTAATGATGATTTGAAGACTGTTACTACGTTACTGTTAACATTCTGCTTCCTGGCAGTAACGTTAGCTATATAAGTGTAGTGATGCACTCAATCCACAATTCAGTTCGATTCACAATTTTGAGTCACGATTCAGTATTCTCACAATATTTAGAATGAAATTTAAATGAAGAAAAATGGTGACTGTATACAGTTCTGGCAGAATTGTTGCAGTAAGACTGTAGCTGGTAGGCAGGGGAAGGTGATGTTTGACTTGAATGTGCTGGCCTGGGTTGTTGATTGTGGGGTGGTGGTGGCCTAGTGGGTAGGATACTTGCCTCTGGACCAAGAGGTCATGGGTTCGAATCCTACCTTCAATGTACCACCACTGGGTTCCTGAGCAAGACCCTTAACCCCAAGTTGCTCCAGGGAGACCGTCCCCTGTAGTTAGGGAATGGAAGTCACTTTGGATAAAAGTGTCTGCTAAATGCCGTAAATGATTGCCGCTGGTTTAACACTATAAATAATGTAGTTACATCAAATATCATAATTAATAGAATTCTGATTCTGATGATGCATTGTCATGTTTTTGCATTGCATTATCACAATGTGTAATGCATTGTTACACCCCTATTATAGCTATCTGGCTTACTTTTGCATTCACCAGCTAAAAAAACTATAATGCTGTTGTATTTTTTTTTCACCCAAAATTCCTCCTACCTTCAAGGTACATCACTAGAAGGTATTTTTCCTAGTTTTTATAGAGGAAAATCTGACTCTAGAGACTGTGATATCTATGATATGTGAGTAAGCAGTTTTACAATGGATATAGCGATGGTTCAGTTTTTCATGATGCACATTATCCAATTCTTGTGTCCCAACACTGTTCAATGTTTCACGCTCAGTCAATACATTAGTCAAATATTACAGAATAAATGACATTTTTGTACTTCAGATTAGGCATGCTATATTTAGTGAGAGTTTGGAGGTCTATATACTGAAATACCCATGCCCATCCCTATTCACAATCTTTTCTAATTCAGAACTGCACTAGCGAGAGTCTGAAATAATCGCTTTAATAAACACAGATATTCAGACACATTGTGTGTGATGCTTTCAGGATAGGGCCCCTGTGCATTGTGTGGTTTGTTTGTTAGTGTCTGTCACCATTTTCTCTCATTCAATATTCATAGTATGGACACTAGCTCTTACATGTAAAAGTTTACTTGCCAGGTTGGTAGCTTTTTTACATTCTGGATTTGTCTTTCTGTCTCTCTTTCTTCCCTTTCTCTCTATTCTTCTACCATTCTGTGTATCGTAACACTGTATGGCCAGTAGGATCCAGATACACCTTCTAATTAGTGAATTCATGCAGTGTAAGGTGCACACAGCATGTATAATCTCCATAGAAAAGCACTGCCAGTAGAATGAGATGCTCTGGAGGAGCTGCACATGAGCCAAATGTCCCAAAAGCCCCAGCACTGGGCTGTGGAACAGCAAATTTGTTGGACTCTGGACTGATGGAGCAATATCGAATACTGATGAGTTGGAGTGACCTCACTAAAGCTCTTGTGGTTGATTGCAGTCAAATCCTATGAAATCCTTCTATTGTAACCTACCCAGAAGAGTAGGGGTCTTTACTGCGGGAAGAGGCACGGGGCAAACTCCCTGTTAAGTCTCAGTAGAAACATCTGATGAGCAGTTGTCTACAAACTTTTGGACATATACCGATCAGCCATAACATCAAAACCACCTGACTAATATAGCTTAAGTTTCTCTCGTGCCACCAAAACAGCTCTGACTCAGTGAGGCATGGATTCCACAAGACCTCTGAAGGTGTGCTGTGGTATCTAGCAACAAGATATTTGTACACACATGTTGTCATACACATGATGTAAAAGAAAACATTATCAGACCAGACCGACTTCTTCCATTGCTCCATGCTCCAATTCTGAAGCTAAGATGCTCATTGTAGGTGCTTTTGGCAGTGGACAGTGGTCAGCGGTCAGCATGAGCACTATGACCAGTCTGTGACTACACACATTCATATATAAGTGTCATTGTAATTATATAATCAACGTTATTGACTTTACCTATCAGTAGTTTTAATGGTATAGCAGATCAGTGTATAAAACAAATGGGTCCATCTCTTCCCCTTCAACTGTGTGAGGTTTATGTTGTTTTTATCCCCAAGTCATCTGAAGTACCTCCATTCAGTAAGGGCATTAGATTCCACTCCAGATTCGCCTTTTTCTAGAACTAACACATGCACTTGTCTTCATTACCTAACCCCTTACTGTGAGCGCACACTGTGTTGTATTGGCTGCAGATATTGCATGCGGTGAGTCCATTGTGTTAGAGTGTGCAAGAATATCACGTCTTTTAGATCTGCAGCTGATTCCACACAGCTCACTCACCTCTGCACATCCAAATCTCATCTAATGTCCAGAAACCAATGACTAATGTGTATACCTTTTCTTCTGTATATAATGTTTAATATGTACTTCTGGACAGGCATAACGTTGGAAGTATTTGACTTGACTTGTCTACTTGACAATACTTGTGGAGTACTGTATGTTCAGTTGTATTGTGATGTGTTTGTTTTGTGCAGTTTTGAAATATTTATGTGATTCCTTGGTCTGTAATAACAGAAGCAGCACTAGGTTGTTCTGAAATATTGAAAAAGTGACTTGTTTCTGAATAATGCCATGTATCAACAAACAGGAACGTTAGGAGCACTTAACTTGAAGCCTGCTTCATAACATAGACATACCTATGTCATAAGAATGTCATGGGAGATGTTATATGTTGTCATGAGTTGTCACAACAGATTATGTCCACTAATTGCTGATAATTACCATTATAGCTGCTGCTGTGTTTGATGTCATAACAGTGTACACCAGTCTGCTGTAACATTAAAACCACTGATTACAGGTGCCATTGATTATCTCATTACAGTGGTACCTGTCAAGGGCTGTAGTTTATAGAGCAGCAAGTGAAGGCATTCAGTTCTTGAAGTATTCAGAGCATCTTCAAAATGACAGATCTTATGGAGTGTTAACTGTTTGCAGTGGTTTATACTTTGATCTGTACCACATACCTAATTATTGTTGCAGACCTCAGGATAATGTGTGCCTTGCCATACTGTACAGTTTGATGAGCATGACAAAGAGTTTAAGTTGTTGACTGGGCCTTCAAATTCCCCAGATCTCAGTTTGATTGAGTATCTGTGAGATGTGCTGTGCATACTAGTGTTTGGAGGCCCTGCCTCACAATTTGCAGGACTTGAAGGGTCTGCTGCGAGTCTGTGCCTCGACATGTCAGAGCTATTTTGGTGGTACGAGGGGGCCCTTCACATTATTTGGCAGGTGATTTTGAGGGAATAAAGTATTCAGTTGCTACGACTGATTGCCGTCATTTGGACCTGGTGGCATCACGTGAATCTACTTCTTGTATAAGTCTTTTCAAAAATCATTTGCAGAGGCGTAAGAGGCTGCGTAGATCCAAAAGGGAAAGAACAAGGGGATGGGGTGTAATGTTACAACCTACGTATAATTATCTACGATCAGTTCCTTATGCTGTTATCAAGACGGATTGGATAAAGGAGCCCTATAGTTTAGCCTCCTGATGCTGCTGGAGGACTGGGCCTTCTCTTAGGCTGCTATCAATCATATAATTAATTCCTTGACCATATTATATAACAATACTATATATAATAACAAAACAATTAGACACAATGATCTAGCACCACAGTGTAATGAAGTAGGCTGATCGGTCAATCACAAATCGCAAAAAGGAGCAACCTGCAGTCTCACCTCTCTGGCAGACAAGAACAGAGCAGTCCTTTAGCAACCATCGACATCTTCTGAACGAAAATAATTCACAAGGAAAGTTTATTCCAGCTGCTAAGAATCAGGCCAGATTACACTAATCTTCTCTTATCCTGAGCATGGGCAGGGTGTCTGACAGTGTTGGTGTCCCGTAGGCTAAACAGCCGCCAGCTCATGAGGTCCCGGAGAGAAAAAAATGAATCACTGTCAGGTCAGCAGAGATGTGTGTTTGTGTAGATATCTGTGGCCCTGTTGTGTTAAATAAACTAAAACACATTATACAAATGAAAACACAGTTCAGCTGTCTTATGACTCTAAAGACCTGCTGCAAATTAACACCATAATAATTTTCAAAATTAAATAAACATACTTGACTTGCATTTTTTCAAGTAAAAACATTGTTGTGAGACACTCCCGTCTTAATCCGATGGGTTGACTGCAACACTGTTCTGGTGTTTAACAGGCTGTTGGTGTCTGGGACACCGTGAGCCCAGTGGCTTGATAAGCTAAGGTTGTCTCCCCTCTGTCTTCTCTTTTTTGAGACATTAATTCAGATGTGTTTGTTGTCAATTTTGATTAATCCTCCCCAGTTGACAAACATCTCCACTTCTTGATAAAGTTTTTTGATCTTATTTCCTTAAAAATGTCATTCTAATGTATAACTACAAACGTTGGGGCACCTATGGTAAAAGTACATGCTTTTGTTGATTTTCTAAGGGAAAATAAGTACACATCCTCCACAGACAGTATGAAGACTGAGACTATTTGAGTAATGTTTTGAATATTTCTATTTTCATTTAATCACCTTTGTATGGTTTTTATGATCAGATGAACTGACTGTTCTTTCTAGTTTTCTGTTTATCTTTATTATTATTATTATTATTATTGTTGTTGTAGTTGTTGTTATTCTTATTATTATTGTTATTATTATTATTGTGTGTCTGTGTGTGTGTTATTTGTATTTATTCTCGTATTATATATCTTTCCTTCTCCAGCCTTTGTAGTCTTTTTGTATTTCTTTTTTTTTCTTTATTGTCTCATCTCTTGTGTTCTTTCGCTCTCCTCCTCGTCTCTTAGCTATTACATTGCTGCTTATTCATTCCTATTCCACTTTTAATGATTTCAAGCACCCTCCTTTCTCAGGAAAAAAGCATTTAAATTTCCCTGCACCAGACCTGTGCTTTGCTAGTCAAATGCTTCAACAGTCATGTGAAAAATGAAATTGTGATAATTCCCTCATCATCAACCCTTATAATGCATGTGAGCAAATGAGAATGTTCTAGTATTATTTTAAACAAGTTTCAGTTTTAGGTATTGGCCTCTGCTGTCCTTATATTTGCAGAAGATTTTTTTTTTTTTTTGTATCTTGACCAGTCACAGATACAAATGCCACTGTAGGTGTTTTGATGAGTCAGTGTTTTCACGTAATCCAAGTTAATTGTCAATATTGGTCAAAATGATGACGAGACATGCTTATATAAAATTTGCCCTTATTTAGGACAAAAGTCAAATTTGTTTGTATGGCACTTTTCACAACAGACATTGTCACAAAGCAGTTTTCCAGAAATCTTTGTCCATTTCCCTCCTCAAGTTGACACCTGACAGCACAGCAATAACCTCAATCACAAGATGTAGCCTTATGACATTGGTAATATTTGTTAAAATTGTGCAGCCCAACTATACATAAACATTTCATCCACAGCCCTGAGACTTTCCTGAAGCCAGTCAGCAATATGTGAATTTTCACAGAATACTCTCACTTCCAGAGGTGTCGTTTGGCCTTTGGGAGATGATGCTTTCAGCACTGTACTTTGCTAGCCAAACCCTGATTTAACAGTCATACAGAAAGTGTGATTGTGTTGATTACCTCATTAGGAACTGCCTTTGAGCGAATGAGAATGTTGTTTAATCCAAACTGACAAACAGTTTGACTCTGTGTGTGTGCAAGCGTGTGTGTGCAAGTGTGTGTTTGTACACATGATTTGGTAGACACGGGGATGCTGGATTGATGTGAGAGCTTGGTGAGGTCATATCGCTCCAGGCATCCCTGGAGCAGAGAGACAACACAATGACCAAAATGTTTCACTGTCTCACCACATTACAGCTTGCTTCGAGAGAGAGAATGAATGAATGAATGAGATAGAGAGAGAAATATTATTGTACTGATTATTGCATGTCAGTGGAAGCTGGAATACTTTCCTATTTCTTCCTGTCCAGTGTAAGCATCAGTATTGGTTGACTGTGTAGAATTGCTTGCTGAGTGTAATAGAAAGGCTATGCTGATTAGTAGCACGGTGACTTCTTTTTAATTAGGGCCCAGCTCATTTAGTGCTGTCTCTTGGTGCAAAATTTAATGGTAATTAATCATGGCTGTGCCCCTTGCCACATTAATACACAGAGCATAAGGTATGGAGGGACCCATTGAGCCCTTGGGAATTGTAGTTTTTGCTGGGCTCATATGCTGAAAGATGCAGTTATTGTGTTGCTTGCACGTAATTTACTGTGTTTCAGTGCTGTGAAATTACTTTTTAAAGGGACTTATCCTGTGTTTTTAAGCACTGTGTAGCTGGACAACACAAACTAGCATCTAGTTAAAGGTCTTGTGACCCAGTGCCTTTTGGAAAGGTAAGTGAATGCCTCTAGAAGGATTGGGCTGGGTTAAAACTTGAAACCATATTCCAAGGTCACCAGTGCTCTTAATGAAATATTGTGTGTTGTGGTGGCTATCTACCTTATGTGTGGGTTACTGGTTTTCATGATCCTTTGTGGGTGCTATGCCACTGTGCTCAGCTGTTATGTTTTTGTTTCCCAGTTGTTATTTATATCAGTTTTACTGTTATGGTTATGTTACCATTAACAAGGGTTGCAAGGGATTCCTTTACTCCAGGCTGTGTGTAGCTGGGGAACACAGTTCTATGGCTGTCCATTAGGTTCCAGTATGGGACTGTAAGCAATAAAAGATTTTCCAAATAGCTTCTGATCCTTTAGGTATAAGAATTTGGCATTAACCAGTTTTAGAATGAAATTAGAATGATATCTTGGTGAGAGTCAATGAAACATTTATTAACACTGTTTATTCTAAAACAAAAAATAAAGCTATCAGACAAACATCAGTATGTTTACAGTTACAGTTTAAGTGATTGAGTGATTGTGTGAGTGAAGGAGTTAGTGAGCATGTACTGTGCATACGTGTGTGTGCACGCATTTGCAGTGTGTGCACACTACTGTGCAGTGGCCCTGCAGTGAACTACACTGTATGTCAGTGAGATCAGCTGAGCATTTGATCTGGTCTTTACCAGATCAAAGGCAATGGCTGAGTTTAAAACATGCATGTTGACCTGAGGTTTAATTCAGCCTTATGATAACTAATGGTGCTTAGCTTCACAAAGTTTCAGTCCTTCTCAGGTGTGTTGAGATATTACTGTGATGTTAGTAAAAGGAGAAACATGAACATGAACACATTCACAGGAGTTTAACTTTTACAGCATTTGTTTCTAAAGGTAAGCTGTGCTATGCTCAGATATAAAAGTTCAATCTCACATGATTGGATGTTTTTGCAAATCTCTAACGTTCAGTCTGTCATCTTCACAAAGTTTCTGTGGAAGTTTGGAGGAGAAATTCGGAAGATAGATTTCATTTAGGCCAGTTGCTCGTCTGGTCCCACCGAGGTACAGGGATGAAGTTTCTGCAGTTTTCAAATGAAGGACTTGGTCCACTTTCACAAAGACCACAGAAATGCCTGTTGTAAGCTTGACTTTATTGGTGGCCATTTTAGTCTCCAAAAATGTTGAATTTTCTTCCCATATGTGTCTGGCAGGTTCCACTGCCAGTTTTAAAATATAGCTTGAAATATTTATTCAGCTTACTTTAGCTTGTAATATTTTACATTTTTGTGTAATGCAAAACTATTTATTTTTTTCAGAAATAGCCCTCAAAATGGAAGTTCCACCTTCATACTTAGATTCAGTGCAAGGTACAATCACCAAGCTCAGAATCAGTAGAAACAGTGCAGCCTCTCACTTTTTCTCTATCCTCATTTGCTCTCTATCTTTCTCCCCTCTCTCCCCTGCCCCTTTCTTTGTCTGTAATGTAATGGCCTATCTGTGTTCTCTCTCACTTCCACATTTCATTAATAGCGCCCGCTCTAGCGTCCCTCATCAAATCGTGATGGCATTATGGGTAACACATCCCCAGCGTGCCGAAAGAAGCTCGTACACAAGGTCTGACTGTGTTACTCTATTACAGTTATTTCCATCCATTATTCTGTCTGATGCTCTCCTCCGCCACTCTCTTTCTCAACGAAATGGCAAGGGTTTAGATGAGGTAGGGGTGGGATTGTGTGCGCAAGGTGGTGATGTTTTCATTAATTACTTATTGCTGAATAATAGTGTTGTGCTTTCAGCTTTCACAAAAGTATGATTTGGTCAGCAGTAATTGTCTTATAACATTATTTAGTGTTTGTGTGTGTGTACGTGTCTGAATCTGACAGGCAGTTCTCATCCCATGCTGTGAGTATTTTGCCAAGGCTGTTTCATGCCTATTGTTGAGGCCCAGTTGGTGCCTGATAGGCTCAAACAATTACATACACATATAGAAAAACATGTACACCACACTCACAGCACATTTTTAACGGCATGCGCTCGCATAAATATCATAAATGATGGCCCACTTAAAAGCAAGAACACACTCCAAGACCAGTTTTGTCAGCCAGCACACATTCATCGAACATCGGATTAAGTTTAAGCATACAAACACAATGTAAGTTCAGTTTCCATATAATTGATAACAGCTTTTAAGCTTCTTTAAGGCATGAGAGGAGAGGCTGTTTTGGAACACTCCAACCACAATAATGAGTTAAGTAGATTTGATTTTTATTTCATTCTGTCTTGCAGTATAAATTAAATTACACAAAACGTACAAAGAATTACTTTCCTTAATGGACAATGTAATGTTAACTTAAAGTAAATTAGAATGACAATTTAAAACCATATAACTTTTAAAAAGACTTTGACGCAGCCCCTTAAATTTAGAGGCTTCCTTTATATTGATAAATTATCTATTTCTATTAAAAAGCCCAACACTGTAGAACATGCCACAGATTGTAAGCTCTGAATTTAAAAAGGTCCAGGGAAGTTTTCTTATTCTTTCTCCCTTTTTTGGAGGTAAAAGCTAATGAAGATGTTAATTAGGCAGATGTACCTCAGAGTTCAGTTTCAGGGCCACATCCTCTCTCCACTTTAGGATACATGAACAGTGATTTTTTTTTCTCCTTTGTATCTTGTGTGATTATTTTTGGAGATTTACTCTTCTTTCCCAGTTCGCTGTAGCTAGTTGTTCTTTGTGCAGCTGACCAAATATCATTACTGGGGTAGTCAAAAATAAACAAACGAGGTAATCCATTACAAATCCAGAATTGCTGAAGCCAAGCAGTGAGGCTGTGTGTTTCTACCTTTTCTGCACCATCTTTTCTGTCTAGAGTGTCTATGGTCCATAGAACCGTGTGATCAAAGTTGTGAAATTTAGCACCCTGATTCTTTTCACTAAGTTGCGTCCACGTGTTGAGTGCTCTAGCACCACGAGTGCGTCAGAGTTGGTGGTGCATTTACGCATATAACTGAGAAATGAGACATCATTGGTTTTCTTGGATGAAGCTGGGTTCAATGCAATCGATAATGTCAATTTTCACCATATAGAATTTTACAAATAAGTTTGTTTTACAGACCACACATTTTGTCCAGCCTTCGCCAGACATGCCTGCAGATGATCTTCAGACCAAGCTTCACAATAGTCAGAGGATGGCTTTTTGGTTTTCAGAGCCTTCTGTCTGTCGTAGCCGGTCGAAATTGATCGACAAAGCCACCAGACAGGAAGTAAGGTCATAGCGGATTGATGTATCAAAATAAAACTTCATACATGGACTCCATTCTGAGCAAGCACAAAAAATTGTCATTGATCATTAGGGGGTGCTGCAATAGGCAAACATGTGTCTTGGTTAACAACCGTTAATGTGTTTACCTTAAAACTGAATCACATATGTGGTGATACCGCTGGAGATCCGAAGGCTGAGACAGAGCCACTTGTAATGCCAATCTGATTGATATGGCTGCCATTTTGGATTTTGCTAACATTTGAAAAACAAAATTCACAGGCCAAAAAGTTTGCCCAATCTTCACTTAACTTGGCAAAGATGCTCTTCAGGCAAGGCCTGAAATTTATCAAATTGGATTTTTAATATGTGAAAAAAATTGTTCTGATGGAGTCTGATGAAACTAATGGATACTGGCAAAATGTAGTGAACTCTCAGCAAAACATTAATTAATCTTAATATGTCTGCCTCACAACAACCACATATGAAATGAATAAATAACTGCTTCACTGATAACACCTTGGAATTTCACTCTCACCAGCATTTGCATGGACAGTCTGTCTTGAATAAACCAAATGTTACGAAGTGAATTAAGTATGATTCCATGAAAGGTGTAGTATTTCTGCATTACTTTCTTAAGCAACTCAGTAGAGTATACTGCACTGATGTTACTTTCCCTGCCATTGCTCTGAACACAAAGTCAATCAGTCTTGATTAAAATGTTGAATGGCTGATACTTTTTGAAATTCCAGAAACTATAGTCGGTAGAAACAGCTGCCTCAAAATAAACATTTTCTGTAAAATACAAAGCTTCCGCATCTGTTTCTGAAAAAAAAAAGCATTTTCTAACCAGTAATGCTGAAAGTAGTATATCAGAATATGACTTGACGAGCTCTGCATTGTTATGTTTCATTATTATTATTAAATAACCACTGATGTAACTTTCTTTCATGGACTGCTGTTCCTCTTTTTTTGTAAATTCTGTAGGCAGGTTAACTTAGACTTAGATTTAGGCAAAGGAACACTGCAGTAGCCGTGAATGGTCAGCACAGTTAAAGGCTTTGACCAATCACACAAAAATACTATAGTGGGCTTGACTTTTCGTGTCTCTGACAAGAGCACTTATAGTACTTTGCTTTGTCAGACAGACATATTGATTTTTACTTTGTGCACAAACCCATCATGAGCTTCATTACAACAAATCTGTCTTGGATTCTGCCATAAGCAAGTCTTCAGTTACTTTTTCGCATGTCTTCCACACATTTGATACAGTGCCTCTATAGTAAGATATATTGACCAAGCTCCTGCTCACCAGGGCGAAGTCATTACCGCTCTCTGTAGTATGTAATTACATTGGGTAAGTTGGGAAACACTTTCCTGAGGGTCAGTATTCATATGCTGCATAACACCTACATAATCCTTTCATGGCATGACATAAACCTATATAAATGTTTCAAAAGGTTTATTCAAACAAACATCAGTTAAACATACAAAGCAGCCTTTATGACTTAAGGTGCTTTTTGGAATATACATTTGTGAGTGTTTATGTATGTTTATGTAAGTCATCATGAAAATCCTATGTAGCCTTATTACATACTACATAATACTTGACTTTGGTGTGCGTGTGTGCGTGCATGTGGATATGCATCGCTACTTTCTTCCAGGGAACCAGTGAGGCCAGCTAGAACAGTTCATTATCAGTACAACTTTGTAAAAGGCCTGTCTCTTCCTTTCTCCTCTTTTTCTCCTTGTTCCTCACCCCTCATATCTCCTTCTACCTTCTTTTTCTTTCTTTGCCAGCTCCATCAGAGGGAGCTAGAGGTTGTGAGTGAGAATGCGCTCTACCCCTCTCTGTTCTCCATGTTTACCACAACCCAGGCTCACTTGTTCCTCAGCTGCCATGCCAACAGCACACAGGATCGACCTTATGCTGTACAGCTTGTTTTCCCTCAGCCTGCATCTACTGTGTCTTTTTCGCACATTGAAAATGGCCATCGGTGTGCAGCAAAGTTGGTTACTTACTACAGAGAAAGAGAGAGAAAGGGAGGTGTAATGAAACCTGGTTGCTAGAGAGAAAGAATTTTTGAGATAATGTTTAAAAGGAGTGGAAGATGAGTCTTATTAGTAGAATAAAAAAACACCCTTTTAGTCACTTCTACTACTACTTTTACCTCTACAATGATTATGATCGTTGTTGGTAACTGTTACCGTTACTCATGGAACCCACTTACAGTGCTTGGTGGAAATTTAGGCTTGATTTTGAAACTTTCCTCTCTCTAGAATATCATAAAATGGCATCATTTATCATGACTGCAATCAAATGGTTATATTATCATTATTACCATACCCCCGTAAGCTTTTTCTATCCATACATACATCCTGTATGTAACGGAAAAACACAGTCTCACACTATTATACATTACTGTTACTTCTATACTGCTCTGTGATTTACCTACACTATATAGCCAAAAGTATGGGGACACTCTTGATTATTGAGTGCAGGTGTTTCAGCCACACTTGTTGCTAACAGGTGTATAAAATAAAGCCCATAGCCTTGTACTCTCCATAGACAAACACTGGTGGTAGAATGTGTCGTTCTGAAGAGCTCAGTGACTTTAAAAGTGGCATAGTCATGGCACCTTCACTTTGTGAAATTTCTGCCCTGGTCAACTGTAAGCGCTATTCATGTGAAATGAAAGCATCCGAAGGAACAACAGCTCAGTCGTGAAGTGATGCTGAAGCATGTAAAAATCATCTGTTGCATTGCTCACTACAGAGTTCCAAACTGTCTCTGGAAGCAACATTATCTTTGTCATCATTCTCCTGATCCAGCATAACTGTGCCCCTGTGCACAAAGTAAAGTCCATAAAGACATGGTTTGACCAGTTGGGTGTGGAGAAACTCCAATGGCACAGAGCCCTGACCTCAACTCACCTTGCGGATGTTTTGGAACGTTAATTACGAGTCAGGTCTTCTTGTCCAAAATCAGTGGCTGACCTCACAAATACTCTTTTGTCTCTTTTGAATGGGCACAAATTAAAATCCTATGGAAAGCCTTTCCAGAAGAATGGAGACTCTTATGGGTGGGATGGTCAGACAGTCTATAAGCACATGTTACTCTCTGCTTGTGCTGCTGATAGTGCTGGGAAGTATTGACACCTTCTAATATCGTTTGATTTGTTCTGTTTTGCTTGTCTTAATAACACCCGAGGGAAGCTCATGTAGTATTGTGAAAGTTTACCTACAGATTTGTTGTTTTGTATTTTGAACTGTCAAAAGGATTTAAAGCCCTCTTTTGTTGTAGTATTGTTGTCGAGCTTTATGAACAATATATCAGCTTATATCACCCAGCTCTAAGTGCTGAAATGTGAATATGTTTTTGCTGATTTTATTAACCTGTGTGATGGTATGGTCAATACCACTGTGTTAACATAGTTGTGCATGTAGAATGAGTAGCTGTTCAAATTTGTGGTTATATTAAGGCAGTTAGTTTGTGTGTGTGTGTGTGTGTGTGTGTGTGTGTGTGTGTGTGTGTGTGTGTGTGTGTGTGTGTGTGTGTGTGTGTGTCGAGTACAATATCTGAATGTGTTTTTCAGTGCAGCTATGTTCTTCCTGTAAAACTCAGGAAAAAATATGTTGGTATTTCTGGCCAAAACCCACTACAGAGAGTTAAAATCCCGAACGGATTGTTTTTGTTTTCAGCCATTTATGGCAGCTATGGGGAATTACTTGCAAATAGTCAAGCAGATTTGTGTAAATGGTGCGTGTTAATACATTTATTTTGATTGTTTGCTGTTTACTTTTGTATCCTTAATTGTTTCTCACAAGGAATTTCCTTCTGCTTGCCAAAAATAGGCTAAAGAGCAAATAAATGGGTTGTAATACAAAATGAGTCAGTCTATCTATGTGGTTTAAGCTGAACAGTTGTTAATAAATGTGTTTCACACTTTTATATCCTAATCAGTATTCATATTCATAGTTTAATTCCACTAGACATTAATAAAATAACATCAACACTAGTATTTCAGTTGCTGGTGTACAATAACCCAAGCATACCGTTCTTCTAGGTTCCTTATGTTGTGTGTGTGCTTGTGTGTACCAAGAGGTTTGGCTTGGAGGCATTGTGATGAGAGTGGGAGTGTGGTAAAAATTTTTTCAAATTTGTCAACCAGGGGGATTTGTTTTGTTGAGTGTTTTCACTGGGTTATTGCTGTGGTGGCAAAGATTTTTGTGTGGCAGGCCACCACTTGTTTAATTAAAGCAGTTGTGGCACACATGAAAACACCTAGTAGAACAGCACCAGCACACATGTGTGCGTGCTCTCTCAACTCTTGTGTTTATTTTGAGTAATCAGGGAGATGCAGGGTAAGCAGCACGTTTGAAAATATGTGCTACTATTATTTGTGTGTATGTGAGTGTTTACAAACAGTTGTGGCTTCTAGACTTCAACTAAGTGTGTGTGTGTGTGTGTGTGTGTGTGTGTGTGTGTGTGTGTGTGTGTGTGTGTGTGTGTGTGTGTGTGTGT
>JBBPCZ010000040.1:17317905-17330387 GCA_037974445.1 Brycinus macrolepidotus | reverse complement strand
TGTGTGTGTGTGTGTGTGTGTGTGTGTGTGTGTGTGTGTGTGTGTGTGTGTGTGTGTGTGTGTGTGTGCGTGTGTGTCCTGTCCTTGGTGGCTCACAGTATGGCTTCCTTCTTTTTGAATCTTTTCTTTTCCTCCTCTCCTTCGTAAATGGCAGGTGTAAATGCTGTTATTTGCTCAGTAGTACTGTGATGAAGTAATTATAGGATTTTAATCAAAGCAGTTCAGCTTTGATTAAGAAGCTGAGGGTACTGGGCAGAGAACAAAACCTGACTGCTTTTGCAATCCAGTTACGGATGCAGCAGGAACGTACACTGATACGCCACAGTGAGCCTGGTGGGATGGAGTTTCATTTGCTTATCCTCTGCTTAGCTGGATATAATGAATTATTTTTCATATTGCATTGTGTGCATGGTAGAACTACCTAAAGAGCTAAGCAGCTTATTTTTTTTTTTTCCATTTTCTTTCTTAATCTGTTTAATTTGAGCCTCTCTGTATGGGCAGGATACACTAGGCCATGTTGTCAGGTTTCACGCTGTCCTTACCCTTTCTGTATGAATTTGAAATAGTTTATCGGTTGACCTGTACACAGACATAGTGATTTGTGGTGAAAACAGCACATTTCTTGTGAGGACTAGCAAAATGTACTACAGATTTTTTGTGTCGTCCCATCATGAAGATATTTGGTCTCCACGAAGACTTAATTATAAGGCCATCCACACACAGACACACTTGCATGGTAGAAACAAACTAATAAAGTATACTTTTAATTCTGAACTCTCACAAACACACCAATGTTTTTGATCTAAATCACAGGTAACTATGCTAGATATGTCAGTTCTTGTGTTGCTGCTGTCTAATGAACATGTGTGTATATATGTGTGTGTTTGTGTGTTTGTGTGTATGTGTGTGTGTGTGTGTGTGTGTGTGTGTGTGTGTGTGTGTGTGTGTGTGTAGTATCAGCAGAGAACCTGGAGAAGAGTCTGAGGCAGATGGAGAAGCAGCTGTTGCAGCTGGAGAAAGATCTGGACACCTTCAGCTCCCCCAACGACCAGCAAGACATGTTCCACAGCAAGATGGCGATATCCTTTACACCCCTTCGCCCCCATCCCCCCAACCCCCACCCACACCCTCACGTGTGCCCCTACCTTACTCATATCTATGCTTCCCTTTCAAATGCTATTCACGCTTTTATGTACTTTGTGCCAAAAAACTTGAAAATCCTTCTCAAACACACACACAGACTTGTGCACACTGAAACAGACCTACTTTCTGATCAGAGCACAGGTCAGTGTGTAAGACAGGGTATGTGTGTATTTTAATTGTTCACTATGAGCGTCAGCAGGCCACGTTTCAGTCTTGACACAGGTATCTGTTCAATAATGGAGTTTTGTTCAGCATTTCCACCCTCCTCTTCTTTCTTTTTGGTCTGAGTCATGTTCTGACTGATGTCCTACTCGAGTACTTTTGATTCAGTCTGTCCTGAAGTTTGAGAACTCTCGCCAACATAGTTGTTTTTTTAATGTTTGTTTTTGTTTTTTGTATAACATTTTAAGTATTATTAATAATAATACTATAAATCTCACACCTTTAAATTGATAAGATTCTTAAATCATCATAAGATCTCAGTTTTCACAATGATTCAGTTCATCTTTTGGTAAAAGTCCAAATTATTTTTAAAAATGCATTCAGTTCACAAATTTTTCTGCAGGAACATTGTCCAAAATAGAACAAAAATACGAATTTGGTCGAAAAAGTTTCATATGCTTTCTTTCTTTCTTTCTTGTTGCTATTGTTGCTACTGTTGGTAAACTGCAACAGTGTATGGATTTGAAGGTGTCAGTTACACTGATCTGAATGAAATCTAATTGATTATAATGCAGTAATAATAATAATAGCAACAATGGCAACAAGAAAGAAAGAAAGCCTATGAAACCATTGTCACACTAGAGGCATACTTTAACGAGGAACTCAGCAAATGGCTTCTTTACAAACACTGCAGTTTCTGTTGAAGAATGACCAGACTGACAATTCACTATGACGAGCCGGTTATTTATCTCAGTGTTGCTGAGCTCTGTTGAGGAATAATTGCTCTCAGCAGTCTCCTCAGTAGTGCATGTGTTCTTGTGTGATTCTTTGTCATACTGGACTTGTGCATGACTTGTGGCATGATGACATGCAAATTGCATTGCTACATGTCCAATATCTCGATACTAGGATATTTTCTATAATTTAGTTTTATTATGAGTTTAGCAAAAGTGGGGCAGTGTATTTAAAAAAACTGGGGAAAAACAATTCAAGTTAAAAGCACTATCCCAGGACCCTCTGTAATATCTAAATAACAGCTATATTAAATACTGTTTAGGAGGCTTTTGAAAACTCTCAAAACACAAAAGACATGAGTGTGTATCTTTTATGAGAGTACATTGCTGCATTTACCAAAAAACGCCACACTTTTGCTGAGTTCATAAAACAGGCAGTAGTCCTCAGTGGACTGTGGGAGAAGCAGTGGACTAAGGCAGGTGAGGAAAAATAAAGTTGAGGTTTCAGTATTCAATTTTTCCATAAACAGAAGAAGAAATACATGAAGAAAACTGCTGACCCATGTCTGAAATGAACAATGTGAATTAAGCCAAAAAAATTACATCAGCATGTGCCTTAAGATATATTCTAAATGCATTTTGAATATATTGGTTTGTCATTCATTGTGATAGAATACGTTCCTGAATACAAGGAGAACAGTGCATTTAGTATTCAGTCATGAATTCTATTTTACTCTGCCCAGTTGTGGGGGTCGTGTAGCTTTTCAAATGCTTCCTCTTTAAAAAAAATAATAAAAAAATACCAGTTCTCCAGTAGATTTGCTTATTTGTTCTTAAACAAATTGCCTGTTTAGGGAAGCCTGTGGCCATAACACTGACTAGTCAAAACTATAGCCTCTGCTCCGCTTCACCCTGGCTCCTTCTCTCTCTCTCTCTCCCCCTCCTCTCTGACCTGAACTGGACTGCAGGCTGTCTGGGGAGGTCATTATCCTACTGGCCAAGAGTACACGGCATGGCCTCTCCGAGTGTGTATATGTGCATGTGTGTGTGTGTATGATTGATGTGCTGATGGTGTTTCCCTGTTGAAATGCAGTGTGGATGCCCTCAGAGCTTACGTTCTGCTTTCTCTTCTCTTCTTCTCTCGCTTGCACTTTTGCTTGTTCTTTTGTCTCTTTCCTTCTCTTTTTCATTCTTGTCACACTACCTTGCCCTCGTCCATCCTGTCTTTAACAGTCAGGGCCTCACTAACGTAAAGGAGAAAGAAAGGACTTGACAGGATGACCTCACAGTAAAATTAGACCACAGCGCTCCTTCATTCTTCTCTTTTTTTTCTTTTTTCTGTTCTGTTAAACACTCCTTTTCACATTTTCATATCTCATTTCGGTCTCATTTGGAGTAGTTCTAAAACTAATGTGTGTGTCAATCGTAGTTCTACGAACTGTCCAGCTCATGCCTCAGCCCATTACTGGATAGATCAGTGTTCCACCCTGACAGAGGTGTGTGCGGGTTTGTATCTGTGCAGCTCAGATTGTCATTATGTGCTTTGCTCAGTGCAAGGTTGGATGTGACTTATGAGGAGGCATATTCTCTATAGATTAGAGGCATGTTCTAATACCATCCACCAAATGTTTTTTTTCTGATGTTTTGCAAACATTTCCTCATATTAAAACAAATATTAAAGCAAAACAAACTTTCCTGTCTTTAGATAAGATAAGACAAGGTAACTTTTTATTAGGTGGGAAATTCGTCCTGGTTTTCCTTTGAGAATGGCAGAAGGAAACAAAACTTATCTAACTTGATATTGACTTAAAACATTCATCTTAATACCGAATGGCATGCATAGAACTCTTACTGAGTGCAAACATGCCAACCTTGACTTTGTAATGTTTCTCTTTTTCTTGGGAAAGTTAGTTTCCTACCCCTGCCTATATAAAAGAACTAGTTTTGTACATGGTGTGTAAGTGTGAAGAAACTTTTCAAAGTAAAAGTGGAATTCCATTGATTGTTACCTAAAATTTCAACACAGTTCGTCTGTAGGTCACTCAGTCATTCACAGTTCTTTGATGTGAAGTGGTACGTTGTAGGGAATCTTACTGAGGCAGATTTATTTGCAGTGGTGGTAAATGGAACCAGGGGTAATGATGTCTACAATACAAATATAACTATGTTACTTACTATCCAAAATGACCAGTGACCATGTTATGTTGATAAAAGTAAAAGAGGAAATGGTTGGGGCTACTAGTAATCATCCGAGGTTTACTTGTGGCCGGTTGAAATCTGTAGACAATTTACATTAAGTAGACAGAAAATGAGTTTCCAAGACAGAGTTGATGTATGATTGAAAATCTTTGTTGTTGTGTATGCACAGCACAGTCACTGTCTCATCTCATCAGTAGAATTGTAGAGATTTTTAAAAAAGTGACATTGTGGATTTAAATGTATGCCTGGTTACTACTCCGTGGCAGTAGTCGGGAGCTAGTAACAACACAAAAGCATGACATGGTTGGGAGTCCAGCTGAATCTCAGTTGGAAATGCAATTGATAACAAAACACAGAAACCATAGGATATTCATTTTGACTCAAGAAAAGTTTTAGGCCAGAGCATTAATGCAAAACTAGTCACATTTGTTACTATTTATTGTAATAACTTTGTCATGTAGCTTTTATAGACATTGGTTTAATGCCTGTTTTCGATTGCCACCACTATGCGTTTCTCACTAGGTACATTTCCCTAGAATCAGACCGCTCTGAATGACTGTGTTTACATCTTAACATTTGATTTACGAAGTCTTTATACTAGCACTTCACTTAAAGCCAGTGTTTGTAAGGTTTCCTAAAGCCTGTTTTAATCAATTTTGATGTCATTTCACCTCAGAAAAATGCTATGGCAACTGATGCTGCTTGACTCACCCACAAGCTCAGAACTTTTTAACAGTCAGTTTTGTATTTGTGAAGTTCAAAAAAAGGAATAAAGCCATAGCCTAGATATGAGCTGGTATGTAATTGGTTGAAGACTACATGGGGGTGTGTTTGGGGAACATCTTGTACTGCTATGAGGAGGAATGCACATCTTGTCAGTTTGTGAGTGAGTGGGTGAGTGAGGCGTGTGTGATTTGAGCAGACCTTGGCTTGTGGTGAATGTTCAGGGCTGAATGTGTGGGTATGTGTGAGTGTCAGTGTCAGAGCAGGGGTTATATAAGTGGCGCTTCTCAGGTTTTGAGGTTAGGAATGTGTGAGTTACAGTGTGCGCAGATGTGCTGGGTTGAAGTGGTCAGTGAGTGTGGCTCTACAAGAGGGCAACATGGCGCAAGTGTGTGCTTGATGACTGGTCGTTATTTATAAACTCCACTAATGAGCAGAGAATGGCTGCTGCTGACAGGTCAGATGCTCCCCTTGCCTTCCTCTCCTTTCTCTTTTCAGAGTCTGTATTCCTTTATATACAGGATATCCCATTTAGTAGTTGAGAACATTGTAGAGAATGTTAATCTGGTCAAGTAAAGACAATACCAGTCACTTGAGATCCAGGCCATTTTGACCCACTCTAATCCTGTCCCCCTCTGTGCTTTATGTCTTACCAGAACACAACACTGAGTTTCTCACATTCCAGGGTGGCAGCTATAGGGTGCATAGGTCCAAATCTGTGACTGTTTCAACAGATGTAGAACACTGGGTCACTTAGACCAGAAGAATCAACCCATCTCAGTCCCAATTTTCAGTAAAAGGAGGTGAAATGCTGAAATGTTTAAACTCTGTCTGAAATGTGTAATTTTTGGGCACAGTAGTTATTTATTTGCTCGGTGTAATTTATTCGGGGGTGGGGATATATATAACAAAAGGTGAGAATTGCTCACCCACCAGAAGGTGCGTGTGTGCACACGTTCATATAACTTTCATATATATATATAACTTTTGTATATGACTGTATATGACAAACCTTATATGCCCGCTACTTGGGTTGGTGCTGATCCATGACAAGATCCATGATTTTAATGCAGACTAAATCTCCACTGTCCATAGTAATAATTCAGGAGTAAATGACCTTCCATAATTTACTGAGACTAGAGCTCAGTCAGTAATAGTAGTTCTGTTTGAATGGACAGAATGTAATGAAAAAACCTGCTAATGGATACGACGTGAGTACATCCAGTCTATGACATTCCAGTTCAGACTTTCTGTGGTGATTTGGGGAAATTGCACACTTTATTCCTGTACAAATGGGGCTCTCAGATTCCTTAAAATGTCATTAACAAACTTGTCTGGGTAAATCTTGAAATCATAGGTAGCTTACAGTGTACCGTAGAAAAGACAGAATTCCTCTCAATGGTTCTCTTTATCACTCTGCTGGTAGTATCTTGACATGTAGCCCAGACTCCACATTCCTCACATGACTTTGTGTCACTGTTAATATCATCTCTGTCCTCAGACTTAAGTAATCTTTTTCTTAATAGGATGAATTACATCATACAAATGTGTGCCCTCACACCTTTTGTTGAGTGAGTAATTCTCAAGAACCTCATGTGATTGGTGCAGTGTGAGCAGATGTTTGTAAGTATTTTTGAAATTTGAAATGACTCAGTCATAATTCATCTACCAAAATGTTCAGTCAGATAACTCCCTCCAGATACTGGGGGTGTTTGGTGAAGGCTGTGCAACCGCCCACACTTTCTTTATATTTTCAATTTGAATACGTCTTGGATACTGTTTCCGCCATTCTTGTATTAAATTGTGTTCAGTGAATCTTTTGGGAATTATAGTCTGTTCAGTTTCCACATGGACACTCAGACTTGACTAATTAAAGGGGTCTTTGCCTTTTCCTTTCCAACTTATAGATATGAATTTTAGACATGAATTAATGCAAGTGAAAGTTAAAGAGGTCATTTCCGGCACTATTATGAAAGTGACAGAGGATTTGTCTCCCTGCCAAATTTATGATGAGTCAGCAAACGCATACTTGGGTAAACTGTTGGAATCTGAAACCCTTTGAATCAAATGTAATAACAGAAAGCAAAAGAATGACCCAAACAGGAACCAATGAATCTAGTTGTGTTTTTTCCCATCTGCTTGAGGGATAGCTGTAACGGTTGAGATTTTTGTTTTAGCCGTCTGAGGACCACTTTGAGGACCACTGATCTAAAGGTTTATCTTGCTAGTTGGAACCAGAAACCATGAAGCTGGAACCTTTGATACTTGACTGCTGACCTGGGAAAAGCAGAGTTCCAGTTTTTGATACTTTGTGCAGTGGAAAAATGCCCTAAGTGTGGAAATGGATAGAGAAGTGCATGTCTGTACAGGCTCTCGAGAGCAGGTCTATATATGGCATGGCCATACTTCACAGGGTTTGACTGGTGTGGTGGCCGAGTCAGACAGAGCAGCAACCGATTCACCCTGCAGCCAGCACACACACACACACCCGAGAAACCCTCACTCCCATGAGAAACACACGCTAGAACACACACACCACACTCTCACCAACACCCATACACTTGCTTAAACACTACACACACCAGGCACACAGCAAGTTTTATGTTGTGATGAGATGTGAGAGGGGGTTGTGTGAGGCCACAGCACCAAACAGGATTACTATTTAAGACAACATCAAAGTCGGAGGATATTAGCAGTGACACTTAAAGGGGGAAAAAACTCTCAATCTTTTCACAGGCAGTCCTGACCTCACAGCTAGGATTAGACCCAGCCTCTCTCACTTTCATGTTAGAGAGAGGGGAAGAGAGAGTTTTTAAAAGAGAAGAAAAAAGTGCTTGAAACATATCTAACAGTATGTCTTATGAAATATTTTGATAACTGATGGAGGTTGTTTTATTTACAAGCTTACAATATTGTGCAAGCTTTCTTAAGTAATAATTTCTGCACCCAGAGTTTTCTCTAGGCCTCCTCCCATCCTCCGTTTGCTTTATTGTTAACTTTATAAAGTGCCAGCACTGGAAAATGTCAAGCTGTGACAGCACATATAAGTCTCCTAGCAGGATGCTGTCAGGTCTGAGGGTTGCGGCCACTAGAGGCCGCCATTAGTTAAGTTTTGTTTTAGGACTTGTGTTCTGCATGGCATCAGGCGTCTACAACCCAGGTGTTGATAATGAGGACATTAACTGGGTTGTTAGGCACCTGATGCCATGACCATGTGTTTATGTTTAGAGTAAGTTTAAAAGCAGCGCCGTTACACAGGAACGGCGCATGGTCACCAACATAGTCACCGACATAGTCCTACTTAACCTCCAGCATAGTCCTACTTAACCTCTGTGTGTGTCTGCCAGTACAGGCGGGAGGTGTAAATACAACCGACCTCCACAGCGGTCCAGTGGACTTACATAACCCTGATCCCCAACCATCAGCCAACTGAGCAGTTAGCACTCGGCTGTGGTCGTGTTTGTGAACAGTGCTGGGCTGGAAGGATGAGCCAGCGGGAGCTACTCCGGGAGAGCTACTCCAAGTGGCCAGTGGACGAGCTGCTTCAGACGAAGGCTACGGCTAAGTAGCTTCTAGCTCCACTGGCTTCAGTGAGCTTCAGTGACTGTTACTCTCCATCTCTCCACACAGGCGTGAGGTGTTCGTGTTCCGTGTTCCACTGCGGCAAATAAGTGGATTTGTACTACGGGCTTGATAGCCCCAAACAGTAGCTTGGCTCGTGAGACCAAGTAAAGCTCTCAGCAGCACGGGTTCGTTCACGCAGGAAGACTGGATTTCCTGGAACCGCTCTAGTTTCGTGTTGGACTATTAAGTTTGAGTTTGGAGCTCAGTGAGCTCATTTCTTCTGTGGACTTTCATTAACAACTTTTGTGTTTCTAACTCTGGTTCTGCAGCGCGTCCTTTCAGGGAGCTCGAAATGACAGATGCTTGTCTTATACACATGCACACATGCACTTTTACACTTATTACAAAGTGTTTCTTTAAGCAGATCAGATGCAACAGTTTGTCAATATTTTAGATGACTTGAGGCATGAGTGGTTTATATGCAAAGCTGAAGTGCACTAATTGTAGGCAGTTTAATAACTCTGATATATGATGTGCTGAATACTAAAGAGATATCACATTCATCAGTGCTCTATTGTAAGCACACACAGGTGTAAATGTCTCCTCATGTTTATTTGCACGTCTGTTCATTCTGCGTTCATTTATTTTGGGGCTATATGTTCTTTGGATGTAGGCCGCAGTAATCGGAAACATATATTTTGGTCCCTGACATTTTCTTTCTGCCTTTGAAATGGCCAAAGATTTTTCTCTCTCTCGCTCTCTCTTTTCTGTTTTATCTCTCTTTTTTCCCCTCTGGCCATTGATTTCTCTCCCTCTGTCCCTTTATGTGGACGGCTACCTATTCATTCGCTTTTGTGAGAGGAGAAACTTTGATCTTCTTCAAAGATTTTTTTTTTCACCCACCTCTTTTTCCAACCAAAAGCTGTGTTTTCTTCACACTCTTTTGGAGTTAATAAACCTCTGAGAGCACGTGGGTGTGTGTGCGTATGTGTGCGTGTGTGTACGTGTGCGTACGTGTCTGTACGTCTCTGTACGTCTCTGTATGGGGTCAATTTCCTTTAAACATATCTAATAGAGTTTAATAAGTGCTCTAAGTGGCCATGGAGGTGTAAAATGTAGTTGGCTAAAAGGAACGTTGCCATAAAGTAATACAGGGTGTTTGCAAAGCTTTGCTGCTTGGTGTAATTTATGTCTACATAAAGTTGTCTTGGATGATAAACACACATTTGGTGGATTTGCTTCAAACCCCAGCCATTTCATTTGTAACTTCCTTAATTATGTTTGTGCTGAACTAAGAAATGCAATTGCAGCTCCTGTGTCCTATCCTTGGGCACGCACCCAGTATGAATTATGACTTTTACTTAGAGCTGGGCAACATGACAATATTTATCGTTATCATGGTAAATTACAGTACCATTTGTCTCAATATGCTTTTCTGAGAATTTTGTAATATCCTCAGTACTTAAACAACTGCGTGTTTCATTATAAACGGATCATAATTCTGATCTGTAAAATCAAAAACAGACATAATTTGTCCAGTGTAATATGTTATTTGACAGTAATTTTTACATGTGACCTTGTAGACTTTTTTGTCGTTTCCAACTTATTAGGTGTTAAGTTTCACATCCCTACTTTTACTGATGGCTTTCCATGTTCATAAATAGGCCCGCGCATTCATGGTACAGAGTTTTAATTCAGTTTACGTTACATTCCGCGTCTGCTTGAAAACACAAATTATTAGCGTCGTCTTTTGTGCCGCTCCACTTGTTTGCGAGGAATTGTGTGTGATCGTGCAATGATACTGTCTGCCAAATTGCTAACATGGAAGAACTGGTGGAACTGATGCCATTCAACTGTGGAAATGCTAGTTTATCAGATTATGATTAATTCCTGAGATATTTCATCACTGCTCTCACTCCTGCAATTCATAAAGAGTAATACATTTTGTTTCTGCTGGCATTCTATCATTAGTGCATTTCTGTAGGAGCCGTATTTTTTGAAGCATTAATTTTACAACACAGAACATTCATCTGCGTCCTTAACTGCAGAGACTCACAGCTTTGCTATGCAGGCCAGAGAGCAGTACCAGAAGCTTGTCATCATGCACAGCAACATGGGCACACTGTACCAGAACATGGTGGAGTACTTCGCCATCGACCCTAAGAAGACCTCAGTGGAGGAGCTGTTCACAGACCTCAGCAACTTCAGAGCCATGTTTGCGGTAAGGGATCCTAGTTTCATTATTTTGTTTGTGTTGTGGAGTTTGAGCTGTTTCTAGTGTTCCTGCCTAGTTTATTCCAGCACAAACCCACTCACATAAAAGCACATTCACAGGAAAGCCAGTAAAATACATCGGTGCTCACGACTTCAAATACAAGCAGCCTTCCTGAAGAGTGCAGGTTCAACAAAAATCTAATACACCTGAATCAACTGACTAGGCTTTGCTATGTTAGAAACTGATGTCTAATTGGTCATACTGTGTGCTGTCTGTCATAAGTTTGAGAACATGTTTCTTTCCTTTGAATACTGAATGCTGAATTTCCTTACTTTAAGTAAGAAAAAATGCAAAATCTTCTTATAGACTGTGAAGAAATCCATGTTGGCTTACAGTGCACACATTACTATTCTCGTAGAAACATCAACCACACTCAGTGACTACTTTTAGGTACATCACGTTAGTGTACAGAACCATTTGCCGCTGCTCAATATATTAAATGTCCTCTACCCCCAAAAATGATTGGTCGGTTCCTGCAGCTCCTCTACCCCAATACTGACCACTGTTGCACCCCTAATATATATCGTTTGGTTTTAAAACTATAAAACTAAACTGTAAAACTACTAAACTTAAACTATAAAAATGATACAAATATTAAAAATGTGATACGTTGCTACAGAAGCTGTGAGTAATGTTAAATTTTCAAATTACATTTTTATTTTTTTTTTACAGGCAAATTCACTAATTTTTACAGCACAATTAGCAACGACATCAATCTGTATTCCCCTGCTCGTCCTTTGCTATATTTTGCACCAAAATAGGTTTGAGACTGAGACTTGCTTCCAGTTTTGGCACCAGAGACTAGTAGCACACTGTTTGGACAAGTTTCACAATACTTACATACATACATGAGATAATTCTTCAGACTTGTGTTTTCTTATGAAGCTCTTACTTTAAATTTTGCACTGAGCATTTTCTTGTTTTACAGTTACGGAAAGTTCTTTCACACGCATAACTCCAGCATCTTCTGCTCTTTTAGCTTCAATGGCCACATGAAAAATGGTTTCAGTGTGTTGGCTTTGAGACAAGGTGATGGGTATGCCTAAGCTAACCCAACAAACCCAAATTTGTTATTTATTTATTAATGCAATTTTATCATATAATAACAATTGCTATCCTTTTAAAAGCTTTTGCTTTTGATGTAGTTCAGACTACAAATTTTGAACCCCTGGTCTAGAGGATGGCCAACACAATTTATGCATTAACTGTACACCAACAGTAGAGGTTTCTAATAAAGTGGCTATGCATGTATGTTCCTTTTACAAGTTGTCACTTGTGTTACCTCTTAATAGATAGGTAGATGAAAACTTTATTAATCAGGAAGGGAATTGCTGTACCAACATGTATCCTTTTTGCACAAGCTTCACATAGACCCACACCCAAGAGAACGTCTTTTCTCTCTGGGCTAATGTGGAGTGTGTTGAGTAATCTGGTTGCCGTGCTGGACCTGAGGGAAGGATGGGGGTAGAGATAATGCTGCTAATTAGCAGAACGACAGCGCTCTTCAGCGCTAGATTGATGGCTCAACACAGAAACCACCAAAATGGATTCTACGCCCCTGCGCCTTTTGTCTTTCTTTCGCTACAACTGAGATGGTGTGTGTGCGCTAGGGCTGGACAATAATTCGATATCAATATATATCGCGATAGAATTTTTTTCAATAACGGTGATACGATTTTTAA
>JBBPCZ010000040.1:17304598-17317805 GCA_037974445.1 Brycinus macrolepidotus | reverse complement strand
TATCGGAATTATATCGTATCGACCAAAATTAAGAAATATATTGTGATATAAATTTTTGCCATATCGTCCAGCCCTAGTGTGCGCGTGCGTCTCTCTGAGTATGTTCCCGTGTGTGTCTGTCTCTGTACGCGTGTGTGCATTCACGTGCGCTCTCACACGCTCCTCTCATTCCAATTCTGCCTGTTACAGAGTAGTAATCTGACGAAAGAGGCACAGGCTGTCTGTTTTATGAAATGCCATTTGAAATGCAAAGTTATTTTCCACTTGGCTGCGGTGATGATGAGACGAATCTCATTGCTTTTATTATTTTAAATGATTTCATGATGGGAATTCAGAAATTTGGGGAACAGACTGATGACAGGCCTTCCATCAGATGCATGATAATGCTCTCCTGCGGTGCAACGCTGAAAATGGTCCCCGGTGGAAAGACTCCTTTGTTCTTCCAATGTGCGGCTGCGGCAGTGTTGTACAGATGAGGAGTATGCTACGTTAGCCGGAAGAGAGTTCTCGCACAAGCACTGAAAACCTAAACCCCGTTTTCAGTTTTGGAAGAAATGGTGCACTGCGACAGGGTTAGCGGTGACATTTTCTTCAAATGATTGCAATCACTGGAGCCTTTGTATGGCAATGATCGCACCTTTGTCGCCACCTCATTATTAGCTACATTGATAAGTGATCAATCATAAAGGCATCTCTACTGCAGATTGCAGTCTCTGAGAGCAGTTGTCTCTTTGGCTTAGTTTCAGCAGTTTGAGCCTGTCATTTGGGAGGAGGCTATTTAGAAGGTCATCAAATTGGGTTCACCCCCCTGTGGGTCTGGCCAAACACACGCACATGCGCACACACACAAAAACACTTGCACAACCCTTTTTCAGGCCAGTGAGCTTCCACCCCTCAGTAGCAGCTTGTTTAAATCAATGCTGAGGAGTGGCAGGGGACCAACAGTGGGGCACACAGTCCTCTAGTACACACACACGGATCCCTCAGTGCACTCACACGTTCCTGCACGCACACACACATCCTCAATCATCCTCTCAGTGACACACACACACATTATTTTATTCTCTCAGCCTTCTCCAGTTCAGGCCTTTCTCTCTCCTGAGTGACACTGACAGGACAGCTGCGTTTGGATAGAGATTGTTTTTGGCCATCACTGCACCCGTTCCGAGAAGTGTGCACCCCTCCCCCTTTGTGACGTATTGCTCTGTTTTCCAGTTATAAGTAATGGAAGCTGTAGAGCTGGAAATGAAAGACCGTTAATAAGAAAAAAAAAAGACAATAAGGCATGTATCAGTACAAAATGATGCTAATAATACGAATGTGACAATATTCATCATAAGCATGGACATTATGAAGGTCATGTGCATTCTGTTAATTATATGTTGTTTAACACCCGAGGTAGCAGTGAACTTCACCCATGCCGGCATGTTCAGTGTCATACCACACTCCTAGTTCAAGGCCTCATGTCTCCCAGCTCTAGTCTCATTAGTAGATTGTGCAACGGCATGGGTACAGTGGTAGTGTTTCATTCAAATTATGTTCAACATATCAAGAGAATATAATATTGTGAGCCCATTAATGAGAAACAGTAACTGAGAGGAATACACTGATCATGAATTTTCATGACTGATTTATTTTTTTTGTTTTATTAGCCTTTTTTTAATACCCAAAGCTCTGTGTGGACTAAATGAGCAAAAACACACTATCCAAAATTTTCTGTTAGAAAAAGTTGCAACATAGATTACATTATTAGCATTTAAAATTCTAAATAACACAAGTGCTATTGCTATAGTTGTTTACTGCAATGAGTCTTACATGAGTGTTGGAGCATGTCGCCGATTGTGAACTGAACGTATTGCTACACACCTAGACACAATTCAACCAGGCTTAGGTGCTTAGGATATATGAATGAAGAGGAGAGCAGTACTCTCTGGTGTGCATCCATCCACACAGTGTGGACACCATTTTCACATTTGCATAACTAAAGGACCAAAATCTGTACTTTTAACTTAGTCCTTAAAAAAGGTCAGTATAAACTTAATGCAGTATATTATAAGTCAATACATGGCTATGAAAATAACTTTAGTTTATTAGTGCATGCGCTTATATGCATTTGCTTGTGTGAAGGTTAAACTCATCAAAAGAATAAGATGAGATGTTGAGAAATCACAACTGATTTGTTGGACTGGAATGTGGCCGTTGATGTTACTGCTGTCATCATTATTTTATAAATTCATACACTGCTATACTACACTTCTTCCATGTGTTAGCAGCTAGTAGTATATCGTTTTATCAGTGATTGCAGAGTATGACTGCAGGGAATAGAATAAACACAAAGGTGTGCGTGAGATAACTGGGAAAATGCTTCTGTGTTCTCTGTGGTCATGGTCAAATCTGTTTGCAGACAGATAAACCTCTGGCCATGTTTAGGTCTGTATACAGCAAATTAGAGGTGAAGAGACACTAGTGCAACACTGCACAAGTCGGTTAATAGTGAAAAAACTGAATAAATGTACTTGTAAGAAAAAGTTTATCTATCTTCAGATATAATACTGTGCTCTGTTCAAGCCAGTCATGATCTTAGGAATAATTGAATTATTTTAAGGCGAAGTGGAGAGTAGAGGTGTGGAACAGAGGGAGAGCACCTTTATGCTACGACCCACTTCACCTAGCCTCCTTATAATTAGTCCACATACGGAGGGAAGCGTGAGAGAGAGATCCCGAAATAGAATGGCGAAATGAACGACAGATGAAGGTGCTCCTCTCCTCTGCTGCAGGCCATGTTACACCTCAAGCTCTGATTATTCTCATTACCTGATTAGAGAAGGGTAGAGGTGGACACACACGCACACTTGTACTCGTACCTAGATTGCTAGTTTCTGTTCTGCTTTATCAGTTCTGCTCAGTGTAGCACATTGTCCACAGCATTAGAGAGAAAGGGACGAAAACATGGCGTTATTTGTATTAATTAGGAAAGTGTGAAGAGCTGCATTACCCACAGAATGGACCTCAATGTTTAAATTTGAAGCAAAACGTGTGAATAAAATGGGACTTTGAGGGGACATAATAATAGCAATTTGATTTCACACCTCCCCATAAGCTCTGGGAAGTGCTGAGAGTTCACTCCTGCATGTAAATCATCGCCAGCGGGAAAGGAAAAAAAAGAGTAGAACTCGCCAGCAAATTGTCGAGCAGAACTGGCCAGCGAATTAGGAGGCCAAAGGTCAAGTTATCTCAGAGCTACGAGTGCTTATTCAGTGCACCACCATCTGCTGGAATGCCCTTTCTGTGGTCGCGGCCGAGACTGATTTACCCGGAGAGAGGCAGAGGGATGGACACTGTCCTTTGTTGAAGTGCGAATGTTGACAGTAGTTCAGAGTGCATTCACACATCATGATTTCCTCCCCCCACATATGGCATTCTCTCTCTCTCTCTCTCTCTCTCCCTCTCTCTCTCTCTCTCTTTCTGCTCTTTCCATAAGCCCTCCTTTGGCCTTGGCCAGCTCACATCCCATAATCCCGTCAGTGGGAGTTCCTGCACAAACCAGCCCTGCGCTATCCTTACTGCTGTTGACCTCTGACCTACAGCTAGAAGCTCTATCACGTCAACATCTAATCACACTATTATGTTGTTATATACACACACACACACACACACACACACACACACACACACACTCTTCTGACCAAACTCCAAAACCATGCAGTATAGAATGAATAGCACAGAATACGTCAAGCCCAAGGTAGCCTGACCACTACATTAAGCATATTGTTCAGTCAGACCATCAGCTACTTGTCTTTGCTGGCTACGACACTAGCAGCTTCGAGACATGCGAATGCCTGATGTACCCTTGCTCCAGCCCTGCAGTGCTTGAGCTCTGAACTCGAGTGTGGAGAGAGTATCATGCTGCTATAAAGGCAAAGCCTATCTGTGTGAGAGTGGGCTCCCTGTCTTTGCCCTCTGCTTACTCACTTGTTGGAAAGCGACCTGCAGCAAAAGCATGGGGCTGACCAGCTGACTGTGGCCAACGTTGAACACGCAAGTAGCAAGGAAATAGACAAGCATGATTGTGGCCTGAACAGGGTTTGAAAGAATACGGAAGAATCCCCAGTACAGAGTTGCAGCACAGAGTGGTAATTGAACTATCCATGCTCCGCCAACTGTTGTGAGGTTGGATAAGCTTTACAGAACATTTGCAAAAAAAATCAATCACTTCA
Organism: Brycinus macrolepidotus; assembly: GCA_037974445.1. Lineage (NCBI taxonomy): Eukaryota > Metazoa > Chordata > Actinopteri > Characiformes > Alestidae > Brycinus > Brycinus macrolepidotus. The sequence goes on along the minus strand of JBBPCZ010000040.1, from coordinate 17,313,588 downwards.
ATCTAATGAGACTATGTAGCACAGGAAACAGTTTTTTTGTCAAAATATCTGTGTAGAACTCGTTATTTCAAAAGTTGTTTTGAATTCATGTGAAAGGTCACTCGATAATAATAGATTTTTGCTTATTGTATAATTGTGTAATGTCGTAGTTTCCAAGCTGCCTAGTTTTGATTAGTAACTAAACCATAGCATTTTGAACTGGAAACTCAATGAGTGTGTTCACATGAACATAAGAAATGCAGAAAATTAGATTTTAGAAAAAATAAGTTGACATGTTGACAAGCACTTCAGTTTGATTATGACAAAACTCCAAGACTGCAGTTACTCAGTACACCGAGTTCACCTTTACTATTGCTTAGCCATTCTATAGTAAACTCAACAAAATACAGCATGTGACAAAACGGAGGCCCCAGTATACAAAGCCTTTTATGTCAGTTTGGACACATTCTGCCTGCATGTTTTGTATGAAGCGCACAGTTTATACTTTGTGTGCTTTCGTACATACATCAGGTTCAGGTTACCTTTACTGATAAATTTTTACTTGGGAGCTTATATGGTTTCCAACTGCACAAATTGCGGTCCATTTGTCACATTTCATGTATGTAGCACTGCAATGAGGATTTAGTGTTTACTGCTTCCCAGGGAAATTTGTCTTTGTTTCGGTTCTGTTTCCGCTCATGCACAGAGTAGGAACTGTTAGAATGACCACTTGAATCGTCAGGCAGCTGCTGAAATCCGATAATTGTATGTGAACACGCTCAATGTTATGCAGTAACCATAAACCAATATTTTTGCTGTTTGATGTATTTAATTCTAAAGTATTTGTGATTGTAAGTATGCTAACAAAAAAAACGCAGTAAGCATTACAGTTTCCCATAACTCGGAATAGAATTTTTGCTAACGTTTTGTAAAGCCTCATCCAATCTCATAGTTGTCATGAAAGAACGTCTTTGTGGACAAACCATGGAAAAGTAACCTTAATGATTAAAATACTTTAGGAGATCATGGTGCACTCCGTTTGTATTTCCCCCATTAAGGTTCAATGCTTGAGGTAACCTATGCTAACTTTTCTTACCTAACGGTAACTTGCTGCAAATTAACAGTTTTTCTATACAGCAGCTTTCACTTTAATAAAGATCTGTCATGCTTATGTTTCCTAAAATAAGAAAAATGTAGAACAACCTCTATGTTGAAGCCTAAACCTCTCTAAAGCCTAATATTCACCACCAGTTTGGTTACACAGTGCAATAAGGGGAGGCTTTGGCCTTTGCTAAAGTTGATAGTGGAAATTTTAGAATACTGAAAACAACTTCAAGACTTTTAGAGATAAAGACAAGTACAGGAAAACTTAACTCTTTTTATTACTATAATTAATTATACTAAAAAGGAATCACATCAAGAGTAGTCATTTGTTACTTTCAACCTCGAGACATGCGAAAGAGTTGGACATCCATCTCCTTCCCATATCGTGGATGCAGCAGCCTGCCACAGAAGGAGCTGCTCAGTGTTGTCAGAGTCTCCTGCATGGGGTTGGATGCATCTCTCCCCCCCAGCAGGAGGGAGAGACAACACTGAGCAGCTCCTTCTGTGGCAGGCTGCTGCATCCACGATGTGGGAAGGAGAGATTCCGCAGGTCTTTCCTTCCAACCGCTGTCAGACTGTACAACAAAGACTTTGCAGATGACCACACATGCACAGACAAACAAACACACACATCCAGTACACCATGGTAGTTTCTCTTATGTGCAATATTACTTGAGTGCAATTTTTCTGATGCAACATGTGCAATTTTTGGGATAGAATATTTTTACTGGGTGAAGTGTGCAATTTATAAATGTGCAATTTATAATGTGCAATTTTTCTGGTGCATTATTACTGTTTTTGTCAATGCCTGTCACTCCATTATGTACCGGTGTATATATATATCCACAATGTTCTTACAAATATTTATATATCCACTCTGTACATACATACATATATATACTCATTGTGTACATACATACATACACTTATCTAAGTTTACATATACATATGTATACATATATTTTCCAATACACACGTCCATATTTTATATTTCTAGATTGTATAGTGTACATTTTATACTGTACTGTTGGCATAGTTTTTATTCTATTCTATTTTCGCTGCTCTTACCTTTGTTCTGTCCACTTTCTGCCGTGACAATGCAAATTTCCCACTTGTGGGACTAATAAAGGTTTATCTTATCTTATCTTATCTAATCCTCTATGCTTTCTTCCATTCTAAATATTGGGTCTCAATCTGTTTGTAAAAAAGATCCTTTGCTTAACAACCCTTTGCATCAAGCTGTTATGCTAATGTCAGTAATTTCAATGATTCTTCATGTCTTAGACAGAAATTCTCTGCTCTTACACTTTCTCACTATAGTTGGCTGTCATTAACTTCTCTTTACTTCACATTTCTGTCAACTGAACATGGAGACTACTTTCATTTCAAACACATTCGCTTCGCTTCTCCCCTCTAATAGTCATTAACTCAGGCTAAAGAGCCCTCTTTTGGCCCCTTCACCCTCAGACTAATGGCATCGACTGAGCCTATTGACTGGGTATTGTCTTTAACTGGGCATTTGGCTAGCGTGAGAGAGACTTCCTGGGCAGCAGTTGGTCCCCACCTATTGAATCCCTTTTGCTTGCCCTAGACGTTACACAGATTTTATCTCTTATCATTGACATCATTTGTTTAGCGCCCATGCCACCTGCTGTATGGCATTCTAAGTGAATGTGTAAATTGGATTTGCCCTTTGGCTTACTTCGTGTTGAAATTGACGTTACATGTGGGCTGGCAGTGTTTGGAATATGCGTTTTGTTTAAGCATTGTTCAGAGGACCACTCAGCCTTATACACAGATCAGCCATAACGTTAAGACAACCTGCCTAATATTGTGTAGGTGTTCCTTCTGCTGCCAATCAAGGCATGGACTCCACAAGACCTCTAAAGGTGAACTGTGGGATCTCTCACCAAGATGTTAGCAGCACAGGTAGGGCTGCCATTTATTGGACTGGTTTTCTCAACACGTCCCATACATCTGATTTTGGAGACCAAGTCAACACCTTTTTTTGCAGAGTGGTAGGATGCATTATCTGGAAGAGGCCACAGCCATTAAGGAGTACTGTTGCCATGAAGGGGTGTCTTTGGACTACAATGTTTAGTTAGTTAGTGTCAAAGTAACATCTACATGAATGGCAGTGCCCAGGATCACCCAGCAGAAATTTGCCCACAGCACCACGCTACCTCTGCTGGATTCATCAGGTCCAGATCTGATGCTCGTGTGCCCGTTGCAGGCACTTTCAGTAGTAGACAGGGGTTAGCGTGGGCATTCAGTCTGGTATGTGGCTACGCAGCACCATATGCAGCAAGCTGTGATGCACTGTGTATTCTGACACCTTTCTGTCATAGCCAGCATTAAATATTTAGCAATTTGTGCTACAGTAGCTCTTCTGTGAGGTCGGACCAGGCAGGCAAGCGTTCACTCTCTATGCTCACTTTCATGACCCTGCCTTTGGTTGTCCTTCCTTGGAGCACTTTTGGTAGGTACTGACTACTGCATTCCAGGAAAGACTCTGACCATTCCTATGCTGTCTAATGCATCCACTTCACCTGTCAGTGGCTGTAGTGTTGTGACTTGGTGTAGCTTTAATGTTGGGTTATTATGTAGGATTTTGTTTGCAAAGTTAATAAAAGTTCTAGCGAATTTTTGACGTGGGTCTTGCTACAAGAGCCACGTTCACTCTGATGATTCTAATATTTAGCCTGAAAGTTGGCAAATGCTCTCATTTGACATTGGTAGTGTTCTATAATGTAAACAAAAGCAGCTCTCCTCTGCCTGAAGCCAAAGCAATTACGTTTTGTGAAATTAGTTTCACTCAGTCTATCTGTACTGTCTCCTACTGCAGTTCATACCATCAGACTGCATTTAAAAGGAGCAGTGGGGGAAATAGCCAAGCCCTTGGTCCTGGCACACTCGCCATAATTAAGTTCAAGCAGGGTCTGGAAGAAAGAAGACCAGCTGCTTTAATGAGAAAAAAGAAGAGTCACGCGAGGAGAGTGGAAGCACAAGGTTTTGTCCTAATTCAGCCTTTCCCGTCCCCTGTCCCTTTCCCCTAGCTTGTGCCTTAACACCTCACTGTTAAACAAGTGAGAAGCCACAGGCTTGTCCTCAGTTACTTAAAACTCATGGTGGGGGGGGTGCATGATCAAGTATAACGAAGAAAGAACAGTCTGGCTACGTCTATTAATTTAGCAAATAGTGATTAGAAGTAGATGTACAGCCCTAATGATCCATATTAAGAAATGTCTTATGAGAGGGCCAGCTCTCAGAACCCAGTTTGTTGGGCATCAATCACCCATAACAGCATTGAGCCTTGTGGCCCTTTTTTGGATGCAGAGTGAGTCTCCACACTTTTTTATTTGTGTGGATGTTGCATTGGCTTTTTTCGTTTTTGTGTTTGTGTGTTGCTGCCTATTGGTTGCAAATCTGCCAGGGCGACATGGTTTTGTTTTGCCTAGAGCAGCAAAATGGCACGCTCTAGCCCTGGACATATTATATATCATGTGACCACTGTGACTGAAACATCACAGTAAGGTCTGTAGTGGTGTGTGGGTGTGTGTTGTTCATTGATGCTTAGTGGTCATTCGCGTGGAGATGGATAGTACAGTCAGAGGAGTTTCCTCAGTCTCAGCTGTGTGTGTGGGATTCATACTCCAGCCCTCATCAGTCATCTCCACACACACTCTCACACACGGAGTTGCTGACCAGTGCCTAACAGCAAGGCTGTGTAACGTGTGCTTGAGTGAGCAAATCTGTAACTTTTTTCTTATGTGAGTCTGCACTGACATGTGAATCATCATAACTCCTGAATGGTTCTCTTGGAAGAGAAGTAAAAATAGTTTTAACTTAGAGGAGATGTTTTAAAAATTCTGTGTCATTAAGATGTGAACAAAATTTTCAGTCTGGTTTGATATGAAATGCACCTTTGTAGAGAAACGTACCATGAAATTTTGACAGCTGTGTTGATAGGAACCAGAAGTCTGAAGCATTTAATACCACTAAAAGCTACCTAAAAAGTGATTGGACAAAATGGTTACAAATATGTTACCTGAAGAATTTTGTATTATTTTCTGACAGGGTTTTGGTTTGAAGTTCATTGCAGACCGCTGGCAAAGGTACATGCGGGACATTAAAAGGAAAAAAATAATTCTCAAAGAAAACTTTTTTTTTTCCCCCTCCCCCCCGAGATTTGCCACTATTTTACCGTTGTAAGCATATAAACGCCATTATCAACTTATACACCGGCAGGCCCCTTCATGAGTTACATCTACCTATCTTCACGCAATGTCCATTTGTTCAATGGATAGGTCATTCTCAGCACAGCAGTGACATTGACATGGTAGTGGCATATTAGTCTGTGCATGTTGCAGGATTACCACCAACATGATACCTGGTCAGTGGGGGTACTGACCTTTGATTAACAGGTTAGAGGGCTACAAGATGCAGAGGAACAGATGGACTACAGTGCACGTATATGAAAAGTAGAGCTGATAAAATAGACAATGATGTAGATGTACCACATGGACAATTGAGGAGTGTGTGCTGCTTCTACTTAATAAAAAAAGTAATAATGCAATTTATTGTAATGTATGTTATATGAGCAAATCAATTCTGTAAGAGACCTGCCAAACTGTTGAATGTTGAATTATGTCGTAACACTAAACCCTGAATGCATAGCTGGAAGCATTTGTGGCCTTAAAGCCTTAGCACTGTGTGTGTGTGTGTGTGTGTGTGTGTGTGTGTGTGTGTGTGTGTGTGTGTGTGTGTGTGTGTTTTCTCAATATATTCCATCCCAACAAAGCATGCAGTGACTTGGACTTGTCAGTTAATTAGATGCCAATGGAAGTCATAATTGACTTAAAAAGCAGAGATGGATAGTTTGTATTTTACCGACTGCTTGGAAAAGATCAGCCTGGGAGTTGGGGAGAGTAGTGGTGTAGGCCCATGGCACACCCAAACGTGTGTGGACATTTTAATGCTTCTGCGGCCTATAAACCCTCTCATTGTCTGCAGGAACTGGGCCAGGCTTTGTGGAGGCTGAAGTGAGCAATCTAGAATGGAATTGCATTGGCACTTGAGAGTTGCATTCGCTCAATACTAAAGCAGTGGACATTCCAGCCGAGCAGATTATCATATCTGAGACTAAGCACACACAAAACATTATCCCAATTTGAATGAATGAAAATTACTGCGGCTCTCGTGAGGCTAACTTGGCCATAATGGTCCCAAACACCGCCTCAAAAGTGAGCTATTCTGGGCTCTAGCTGGTTCTTAAATGCTGTCCCACGATGCCTTTTCTACAGTCGTCCCGCTCTATCGATGTCGGAGCGGTGTGTGGCCTTCACCACAAGCGCTACACCATCGACTTCCCTGTCAGTCGCCGAGCAGATCAGGCCTCGCCGCACAGAGCCTCCTGGATAAGAGCCACGTGTGTGAAGTGCCTCTGAATTGATGAAACAGCAAGGGCGCAATTCTACCCTCTCTATTCTCCCATCCCACTGAGAGCCTGGGTCAGGACACCAGCAACATCACCTTCTCTGGAGAGGGCATGATATCGGCTAGAGTGATTTTGTGGAGGATGTGATATCTCTCTGACTTATTTTCCTTTTCTCTTTTCATTTTCATCTTTTGTGACAACAGTGACTCTTCTCATGTTGTTGACCAGAAAATTTTGAGTATATGGCTATTATAAAGTACCAAGTCAGAGACCACCCTTTCATTCATTTGATTTAGCCCAAAATGGTGAAAAAGGGAAAAAGGCAGAAAATTACACAGAGACCTCTATTACTGCATCCGTTCACAAAAATAGTTTTCCATGCTTTTTGTGAACACCTGCAAATTCTTATAAATTGGTTGTATTTTCTGCTTTTCACATTCCAAGTAATCCCAATTACAAATGTTGGCAAATCAGTCCATGAAGCCTTCCTCCACATCTCAGATGTCAATTTCAGTCTTCTAGTGCAATTTTCTTTCTTTTTTGTCTATTTCCTTTTCTCAGAAACAGGTTCTTGACAGCTACACATCCTTTCAGACCCTCCACATTGAGTGCTCCTCTCACAATGGAAGGATGGACAGAAACGCCTGTTGATTTTTTTTTTTTTTTTTTTTGGAACTTGTGGAACTTGTTTTTCTCCTATTTCTCAGAGAGTAAAACTTTAATGCTGTTTAATTGTTGGGGACAGTTGTGGTGTTGTACCAGGTCTTGCATTGTTGTTAGGAGTCCTGTGGGTAAAATGGCAATACATCCACGGATAAAGAGAGGACACATTAAATATGGACAGATTTGGTTTGAGACAGAGTATATATTAGGCAGCAAGTGAATGGTCAGTTCTTAAGGTTGATGTGTTGGAAGCAGGAAAATGGTCAGGTGTAAATATCTGAGGGACTTTGATGAGAACCAAATTGTGATGTGATGGCTAGAAGACTGGGTCAAAGCATCTCCAAAACAGCAAGTTTTGTATGCAGTGATCAGCACCTACCAAAAGTGGTCCAAGGAAGCACAGTTGCTAAACTGGACCACACAGTGCATGTACATAGTGTAGCACAGCTTGCTGCATACGGGGCCACAGACAGGTCGGAGTACCCACGCTGACCCCTGTTCATTGCCAAAAGTGCCTACAGTGGACATGGGAGCATCGGAACTGGACAATGGAGCAATGAAAGAAAATGACCCAGATGTGTGTGTGTTGCTTACTTGGGGAATAGATAGGACCAGGATGCACTATGGGAAGAAGGCAAGTTAGTAGAGGCAGTGTGATGTTTTACTCTGAAACCTTTGGTCCTGGCATTCATGTGGATGTTGCAGACCAAAGACACCCCTTTATGGCAGCGGTATTCCCTGTTTCCCTAATTCCCTCATGATATACCACAGCACACCTTCTTGGGCAGTCCATGCTTTGACTGATCAGAGCTGTTTTCAGAATCAGAATCAGAAAACTTTTGGCAGCACATTGGGGACACAATATGATGAAGGTGGTTATCATTTTTATGGCTGACCGGTGGAAGGACAGTGGAAAATATGGAGAGACGCTGCAGGACATTTCAGAACTGGACATTTCAAAAGTAAGAGTCCCAACCATGATTGAGGATGAGAAATTGTTTGCTGTAAAGTGTTTCATCACACTATCGTTGTTGTTGCTGTTGCTGCTGTTGCTGCTGCTGCTATTGTTGTTGTAGTTATTATTATTGTTATTTTTGTACTTGTTTATAAAGGCCTTAAATACTGAACATTAATAATGCCATGTAACTTGCAGTTCTCTAATGAAAGATTGTCATCTTGTCCTTAAGTTTGACCCTTTTGAGCATTGTGTTACCTCATTGTTCTTATCTTTTCCCTCATATTTAAACTGAAATTTAAGTCCAAGCGTTGACTGTGTGTTCACACTTCAGTACTACCCCCTCTCTCCTGATTCTAATGAAAATGCAAGAATGCTGCTTTAAGGTGATTTATAGGTGTCTGTCCCGGCATTTGCTGGTTTCCTATGGATTTACTGCAATAGTGGAAAAATGTGGCCATAACCCCCCACAAGCTGCGGGGAGTAAGCGCCATTAACGTTATTGTATAAGTTATACTGCATCTGTGCACAATGTCAATACCCATATATTCTGCTTAATAAAAGGCATGAGTGTGAAAGTCTGGATCTTTCGGATCTTTAAGCCACATAGCGAATAAATAAACATGCAGGTTGGCGCTGAAAACTTAGAGGAGACTTTCAATCCCACGGTCAGTTATAGGAGGAGAATGAGTGAAGGGGACTGATTTGCCCTGCAGTTGGAGGCTTCAATAAACCATATATAGCATATAGTTAAAGGAGTTGAGAGTGGAATGACTTAGGGCTGCACGATTATGGCCAAAATGATAATCACGATTATTTTTATCAATATTGTAATCACGATTATTAATCACG
>JBBPCZ010000040.1:17293631-17304498 GCA_037974445.1 Brycinus macrolepidotus | reverse complement strand
CCGACGATCATCTTAATTTAATCGTGGCAGCCAAAATCGTGATCGTGATTAAAATTCGATTAATTGTGCAGCCCTAGAATGACTGCATGCTTTTAATGGCAGCTGAATGCACATCTTATAGGGAAATACCAACGTTTTTTCAGTCTGATGTCTACCTGTTCCATCTGTAGGATCCACAGAGAATCATTTCAGTGTTTTTCCCTCTACTTAGAAAAGAGCTAAAAACTTGTTGTCTTTTGTGAGTCACTGGACAGTTGCAGAATTCTGTCTGTAAACTGTTATGCGAAACATGTATTTTTGTTTAAAGATCACTTTAGTGTTTGTAAATTAAGATGTAAATTTGGGCAGTTGCAGTTTCTTCCAGAGGGAAGAATTTGTGGCAAAACATTACTAACATAGTGATACAGGCAAAGTTTACACAGACTCTGACTAAAGTTATTTTTTGTGTTACTGTGTTGCTTTGGTGTTTGAAAGTTGAATAAACCTTCATTAGAAAAGCTTTTGTAAATTTTAGGAATTCTTTCATGTCTGTTTTAAGTCTGTTGAGAACAACAGCTGTAGTTGTGAACATGCATTAGATAGTAACATTTTTTTAAAGTTTCACTGAACTCACCAACTGCCCATTGGCTTCTATTAAAGATTTTTAGTCTATAAGTTCAGAGGTATAAAATGTCATCCATGGTAATCAACTATGTTCTATAGAAATAAACAGAAGGTAGATATATGGTTGAAAAATGTTGGACTATCCCTTAAATGATATGCTCATCCCTATACAAACCGTTGTGAAAAACTCATTACGGCTGAAACTTCTTTTTCCCCCAGCTAAAACGTTAATGTCACAGTGGTATTATGCTTTCCAAAGCTTTTCTAAAACATGGTATCCTAAACATTAACCTGACACTGGCATTATGTGTTTGTGTCCATAAACAGGCTTTTATAAAGCATGCATGCACATAGATACAAAATCTGTTTGACACCTTTTCGTCCATTTTCGGGCTTGCTCATCTTTTGCCCGCTCCTCAGTCCTTCAATTATGTCTGTGTATAATGTGTCATTTTCAGTGCTCCGCATGCTTTATTTCAGGACGCAACTGTGATGGAGTTGCAGCTTTTAGAGAGGTTCAAGAGAAAAAAAGAGGATAAAGAGAAGGGAGCATGCGGAAGGCCTGGGTGACTGCGCCCTAATGATGTTTTTCAGGTTTACTGTATTTTTCCCCTCAACGCCTGTGTTCTCGCATCTCAGAAACTAGCCCTCATCTCAGAAAAAAAAACAGGCGTCACAGATTTCTAACAAGCCTCTCCAACTGCTAATGGCTTAAGAAGAAAGGAAAGAAAGGGAGGTGGTAGAAAAAAATATATCCTCTACTTACCCCTCAAATTTTCTTGGAAATATTTTAAAGTGGTCCAGTGCTGTCAGAATCACAGAAAAGAGTGGCTGTGCTAATGAGATCCCTCTTACTCTCCCTCTCGCTTTCAACAGCCTCTCTTACTCCCTTCTCCATTGCTTTTTCCTCTCTGCTCCTTTCATTTGCCCTCTTTCTTTCAATTTCTCTTGCTCATATGGCTAACTATCCACACTGTGTTCTTTGGGTCTTTTAGTTGTGCTTTGCTTTTTGTACCTCCATCTTGGCCTTCTACATGTTCTACTTTTCTCCTCTTTTCTACTGGTTGACTCAAATCCGCCTTAGTTTGTGAACATATCCTGCTCTCTGGGCTATGCAGGAGTCAATTTGTGTGTATGTTTGTCTGTCTACCTGTGTGTCTTTCAGTTTAAATATCTCAATATCATATCATCTCTCTCTCTCTCTCTCTCTCTCCCTCTCTCTCTCGCTCTCTCTCTCTCTCCCTCTCTCTCTCTCTCTCTCTCCCTCTCTCTCTCTCTCTCTCTCTCCTTCTCCCTCCAGCAAGCAGTGAAGGAGAACGGGCGGAGGCGGGAGGCGGAGGAGAAGCAGAGGAGAGTGAGGGCAGCCAAAGAGAAGGCCGAGCGCGAAAAGCAGGAGCGACAGCAGAGGAAGAAAAGACTGCTGGAGGTTAACGCAGGTATGGCAGAAAAGTTGCGCATCCGCCTTCACATTATGCGATTTTGCACCTAAAGCAAACATGGTTAGGCAAATGAGTAGAGCTTTTAGAGTAGGATAATCAACTGCATGGCTGCGTGAAACATCCTGAGCACATCACTGAAGAAGCAGGCAGGGCAAAGGGCACACCTAACCATACACCTTTTTTTTTTCTTTTTTCTTTTTTTTTTTTTTTTTTAAAGCCAGCATGGTTATCAGGTCATCACTTTTAAGTAGAAGTAGGCAATATGGCATAAATATCACGTTACTTCTAGAAAATTTCAAAATACATGATATGTCAAATACAACTTTCAAACATCTGACATCTCGAAAACTGTGTACAATGATTTTTGTTCAACATTCATTAATTACAGTGTGCTACACTAAATCCACTTAAACATGACTGTTCTGTTTGTAATGAAACATGATGGTGATCAGAATTGTAAGAGCACTGACTATACTCAAGGTAGACTCAAAAATATCGTGATCTAACTGATCACAATAAAGTATCAAACTTTGTGTGCATTCATTCATTCATTCATTCATTCATTCATTCATTCATAATGCTCGCTCATATATGGGGCAAAAACCTCCGGACATTCTTGGAAGCCTACAATATGAGATGGTTTATTATATATAAATAGTTACATTATTGTCTGAGCAAAGCCTTCTTTCTCCAAATCATTTAGAAATTTACACACCATCTAAATCTAAAGATGGCGATTTCAAATTCAAATTATGTAATAAAAAAACAATCAAATAATCTTCACACGATACAGATGCGCTACATCTGACAAGGGAGATGTGTGTGTGTGTGTGTGCATGTGAGAGAGAGAGAGAGACTGAAAATGCAGTCCTCTGCTTACACATTTACACTCCCACTTTTGCCAGAATATGCTTTTGAAAATTGAGCTAAAATCAAGAAATAGCATGAGTAGCACTGTTTTTTACTACTCACTTTATAGCAAGAGGCTGTAATTCATTTTTCATAGTGGGTTAGAATGGCCTACAGTGTCCAAACAGCTTTTCAAACACTACTCCAACAAAAACACTTCTTGACTAACAAGCCTCTCTTATAAACAACTAGCAGACTTTTAGCTCCAAAACATGCTGGAACAGCTAGTTTAGTTTCACTGCCGTGAATCCCTGATTTAGATTTACTTCACCCTGTTCACTCACAAGGGGTTTTAGGGCAGCTGTTCCCAAACTGGGCGAAGTAAAGCAGTGACAGGGATTCACAGTTTGGGAACAGCTGACGTAAAATACCTTGTGGGTGAACTGGGTGAAGTAAATCAGCGTGAATGTTTGTTTCAGTATTAGGAGTAATGCAGTACAAAGCAATTACATTTTACTGTTAAATAATTTACCACATTACAGTCCACACTATTGTAATCACATTGTAGTTACTTAATCAGGATTCAGTTACTTACATTAGTCATATGTTTCCGATAGTGCATTGTTATTTGCAGTAGATTGTTGCATTTTAGTACATTAATTGTTGCAAAAAGTCACTACAAGCCCCTTATTCTAATAAAGGACTTAATAATGTCTTAACTGGATTTGGAATAACAGCCAATAGATTTCCTGGATCCTGTTTTTTTTTTTTTTTACTTTACGGTTTTGTCCTTGGGTCCTTACTATTTTTTAAATAGTTCTTTCCTGCTTTAATGTGATGTTATGGCAGAATTTTGTGCAAGTTTGTCTGTGTTTACACTTTGTTACTCCAATTAATTATCCAATTATGACATTTTAGTTTTTTCCCATTGATAGAACCTTTTGGGGGTTTTCAGTGTAATTTAGTTCAGCTGTCTTGGAACTTACCATCGTGATATCCTTCCTAAATACCTAGTAATTCAGAGCTTGGACTGCACACTTACTTGGTTAATACCTGGAACTGTAAGAGAAAGAGATTTATAGAGTAACTTAAAGTACTAAGCTGAAGAAGTAAAGTAATAGTGAGATTAGAAGTCGGGTTGTGGGGTGCATAATCATCAAATTTCAGGACTGCTAAAAATAAAATAAATATTGTTTTTTAATTGAAAAACATAATAATATCCAACAATATCCCATGTTTTAAAAATATTAGTGTTTTTCAACACCTGTATTTCAGTTTGCATTGAATTTCAGCATGTGAGGCTCTGGCTGTTACCCAGTTGGTGCCACATATCAACAATCTAACTGGCTGTTGCTTAGTTAATTTGCATAATGTTCATTCAGAAGTAGAGAGTGGGGTGAGCAGCATGTGCTTCAGCAGTTTGATGTGTCACTAATACTTGTATAGTCTATATTATTATCTCCCACGATATTGTCAGCACTTAATGACATGTTCTGTTTCATGTGACAGCACTGATGATACACATGACACACACAGAAAAGCATATTATTAACATATTGTTATATTTATTTATTGTCATGTTTTGGTTAATTGAGTATTCAAGCAATCTGTCGATGATTTTGACAATTAAGTAATCTGTTATTGTCGTTAATGCTTTTAATTCGAACACTAAAAAATGTAACTGACGAATTTACAGATACATTTTAGTAGAATAATCGTGATAACCAGTTTAGATTTGAATCTGATTCTGCAGTACAAATGCTTCAGACCTAGAACTGTACCACCCCACCACAAAGTAACTCTAGTGATTGCATAAATCATGGGGGAGTTGGAGTGAATCCATGAACATAACTGGGATTGATTGAACTTGTTGTGTGCAAAAGTAATGAAAGAGACTGTTCAGCATTTTCAGATGCGTGCACTAACACACCCCACACACGAACACACACACACACACACACATACATACACACACACACACACACGCACACTCAATCACCCATGAAAGGCAATAAGCAGCTCTCTAAGTGACTGAGTAGTGGGGTAATAGAATAAAAAAGAAAAGGAAATGATATTTGTGCTGTGATTTGGTTAGAGGATTAGCCAGGCACAATATCAGCAAAAACAATTTCCTCATTCTCTGTACTGATGAGTCCTGTACGGTCATAACACAAGCGGTTACAGCTGATCGACTGATATGCACACGCAAATCGCACCACTCTATTTTGACTTGTATACCACATGGTCTCATAAGAAGCATCAGTGTCTGTTCTTTCTTTTATAGCATTTCATAAACACAGTTACATTAACTTTTATTTTGAAGAAGTACTAAGTACTTGAATAAGGATAGGTGGTATATCAGTAATATACGAACATGATGCAAAGGTCACTACAGATCTTTCCTATGTTAAACATTTTTGCAAGTAGCAGATGCAACAGTTAGAGAAACTTCAGCTTAAGGAGGCTAACAGCTGATCAGAGGAGAGTGTATACTGTTCACTGTCAGGTGGAATCAACAATTTTACAAAAACTTATAAGAAAGAATGTGAGTGCATTGCAGATGTGTAAACTAGCAGCATACAATTTTCAGTCACTCACCTTAACTGCTTTGTGGCAAAGCAAAAAAAAATGGCATCTGTAATAATCCATCACTTTTAGTGCGTGCAAGGCAGTTAGGCCAGGTCGGGTTTACATTCCACATCTGTCTAGTAAACTGACAAATAAACACATTTTGATCATTTATATTTTAGGGGAGGACTTTTTGATATATGGGACCTCACTTATTAGTGGCACTGATAGGAAAAGGGGAAAAATCTGAGCAGGATATACCTCAGAGAAACCATGCATAACTGACTCTGCAACAGCTTAGAACTTCCTACACTGCAGACCATATTTGAATTCGGCTGTCACTCTAACACTAGTCACCTGTCTCCCAAACATGAGTCACTCTAAATGAGTGCGATTTAACATTAGTTTGCTGGTGCTGAGCCTCTACTGTGGGACATATCACTTTTGGTCTCCTAACTAAGCTCCTGATAGCATAGCTAAGTCCACAATCACCACAGAACAGTCTGAATTTCGGCTTTTTCATAATGCAGCACTGGTCAAGCATAAACAGTATAGCAGAAATGTGTTGCATTGCAGTGTTTAAGGTATAAACCTTTACTTTATTAGTAGATTTTACTCATTTCTGCTAGCGCTTAGAGGTGACATTTCATGTGCTGATATTTAATGCTGTGTTTTTAAGCTTACAGCACTGAATGCTCACTTTCTCACACAGTGTTTAACTCTGTTCATGGCATTTCTAGCTCAAACACAATCTTTTGAAGCTTGTAAGAAGTTTCAGTAAACATTTTTCTTGACTTTGCTTGTTGCAGTTTTATAGTACATCCTGAGGAGTTTGATGAGCCTGTTAGCTGTCTGTCTCTGTGAGTTTCTGAGCTGGTAACCCCTGCGTACCTGCATATAAGCTATATGAAAGGGGTCACATCCACCAATTATGTTGGTTTTTTTTGTATTTGCCTTTCATCTAAGGTGACTACTTGCCATTGCCTGTTGTTAAACTAGGCCGTCAGCATGACAGCCATGATGAAACCTACAGATTAGTGAAGGTAGAGACCTACTATCAGCAAACGAAAGCCCGCTGTAGAAACAAAACACTGAAACACACACACATCTGGCTGTTTAAGCAGTCTCAAATCTGCTAACCTTTTAATTGATGCGGTGTGCTGGGACTAATTAAAAATTGTTTTGCTGTGATACATTAGGGCACATAGATGATGCAGAGTAATGGCAAAAGCTTTCCAGGACTTGAATGTAGAGAAATTGCATGAGTTAAAGTGGAATTAGGCCCTGTGCTCATATGTTTAAGCGCATGAATGAGAAAGAAGGAGAAAGAAAGTTTGAGTGTGTTTTCAAAGCAGGCTAATCCTCAGTAGGAATGAGTCAAGGTTTTGTAAAGGACAGTCACTGCAGCTTCACTGATTCTGTTCAGTTCTTTGAAATCAGATTCCGACGGTTCTATCCTTCCTTGAGAATAGATTGACTCTGTTGAATGCGCTGAATGCAAGGAAGCTTGAAGTGAACAAAATAACTGATTTGCAGCTTTATTGAGAAGCACCAAAGGTGGAATCGGATGAGATATTAGAGCTGTATTAATACTGCAGTCAGAGAGTGGTCAGTAATTTGTCATTTTCTGTGCATCTTATTTCCCCTACCTTCTGGTTAAACATTGTTTTACCCAGAGACTTAAAGACTTAGTGTTAGTAAACAGTTCGTATTCTCACTCACTCTCTCTCACTCTCACTTTCTCCCCCTTGATCTGCCTTCTTCTTCTCTCTCTCCCTCATTCCCCCCACTTTTTATTTCTTTGTCTCTGTCTCCACTTTTCTCTTTCTCTCTGCTTTCTTTCTCCTTTCTCTCTCTCTCTCTCTCTTTCTCTCTGCCTCTCTCTCTCTCTCTCTCTCTGCCTCTCCTACACATCAGAGTTCATCTTCAGGAGTGAATGTTTGCATTTACATTTACATACTGAGTGCATGGAGATTGAAATTTTGATTCAAAAAGGAGCTGCATGTGTTTGTGCGTGTGGGCCCACACATGTGCGTGCGTGCGTGCGTGCATGTGTGTGTGTGTGTGTGTGTGTGTTTTCTTTTTACTGTCTGCGTGCCTGCCGTGTGACAAATCGCTTGCATTAAGTCCCAGGGCGCACGGTTGGAGGGGAGTGTTTGTCAAACGACAGATTACACATCAGAGTTTTATTTAACATTCCAAACAAGGCCGGCACAGTGAATGATTCAGTCAGAGAGAAAGAGAGAGATGAACAGACTGGGAGGAGGAGATATTAAACGAAGCCCCCAGCTTTTTGAGCAGCTTTGCCCGTCAGGTTGAACACAGTGGGTAAGAGGGAGAGAAAGGGGTCGAATGAGCATGTTAGTTGGAGGGAAAGAGAGAGACACAAAGGGTCAGCAGGTCTCTTGGCCCGCTCTGTGGCCGTGTAAATGCACCTCTCTCTCCACTGGCCTCAGGTGCCTCTCCAGCTAATGGTGGCTGCCTGTCCACTCATCCGGGGTGATTGCTCTCTTCTCCATGGCCACTGAGCCACAGAGTGGCCCCTCTTAGCCTTTGGCAGCTGGGCCCCTGTGTCTGTGTGTGTTTGTGTGTGTATCTGAGCATGCATGTGTGTGAGAGTGTGAGAGTTAACTGGTGCTGTTGCAGGAATTAGCCTTGGCCGGCCTTTGTGTGATAGGAGTGACTACGTTCTCTGAAAGACAGCAAAAACTAGAGGCTGTCATACCCTGCCCCACGATTAGCCGCACTTCTGATTCTACACATGATCACACACACTTAATACCTACCCAGCCTTTGCTGTGGGAGAGGCATTCATTTTTTTTTGCACTAGCTACCTTATGTATAAAAAGGGGTTTCATAAATGGAGATTTTATGCAGTTGTTGTTATTATTAGTAGTCATAATAGTAATGCTAGTAGGGCTGTCAAACTATCTGTATAAATGCAGACTGAAGCCTATTTTCATATTCATTTTATATGGGTCCTGCATTTACACGAATAAAATATTGTTCATGAGTATCTGATTGTAATACAATGTGATGAAGCTTATATTGTTCGCTCACGTGACTAAAACTAGGCTTTTTAGGTGGAAAAAGTAGAAAATGTCATTTTAACTGTAAATTTTAAATGTAACTTTTTAAGTGGAAAATGTAATTATAGAAATAGTAGTAGTAGTAATAGTAGCAATAGAAATAATAGTAATAGAAAAAAGTAATATAAATAATAAGATTAAAAGTAGTGTTAATAGAAATAGTATTATTAGAGGTGATAGTAATAGAAAAAGTAGTAATAGTAGTAATGGTAGAAATAGTAATAGTAGTGATAATAGTAGTAGTAAAGTAGTGGAATACTGCACACACATCTCTACGCTGTGCTGCTCTCAGACTCCTCCTCTCTTCTTCATCTGGTTCCACGTGGAATCACACTGTGTGTGTGTGTACTGGTGATACTGTTGTTTTAAAGTGTGCGAGTGCGGGGGAAAAGAGGAGTAGAAGAAGCAAAACGCTCCTGACGTGTCTCTTTTGCAAGCCGTGCACCGTCAGGTGTGGGAGAGAAATGGGGAGAGGTACAAAGGGGGTGAACATCAAAGCAGAAGTGAAGCAGCGTCATCTTCAAAGTGGGATTACCCCCTACTTCCTCTAAACCATTGGAACTGAGCCCCATCTCCCACTCGCCACAATCCAGCTCAAATCTCTCTCTCAGCAATTAGCTTCTCATCACACTGCCCTCTCCCTCTCTGTCTTTACCTCTCACTCAGGCTCCTGATCTCTTTACCCCACGTCTCTCCTGCTTTCTTTGCTCCTCTCGCTCACTCTCTTACACTTTCTCTCACACTCTCTCTTTTCCTTATCCTCTCTCTTTCTCTCTCTCTCTCTTTCTCTTTCTCTCTCTCTCACACACACACGTACACAGGCACACGCACACGCAAACTTACTCTCTCCTCCTCTACTTGTCTCCCTGTGTGTGTATGTGTCTGCCCTTTCTCTTGTTGCCCCTGCTTGCTCACTTTGCCTTGTTTTCTTACTTATTCTGTCTCAATGTCTTGTTCTTTTTTGTTTTTTCTGTGCTTTACTTGTGAGCTTCACATAGAGCAGAGGGACTGTGTGTGTGTGCGCACGCTTGACTGTTAAAAAATGATTTTGAAATGTACAAATTCATGATTCATTCCCAGAGAGTGCAGTCAAAAGAAAAAATATATCACTTTATATTTACGGATGTTTTCATGCTTTCCTACCTCAGATCTCTCTCTCTCTCTCTCTCTCTCTCTCTCTTTCTGCCTCTATCTCTCCCTCCTTCTCCCCCTTCCCTTCCCTCCTGTCAGAAGTCAGACGTTGCACAAATCGGGTCTTTTGTGTTTTTCAGGTTACTGTTGCCGCCTCCCCGCTTCGTCTCCACGGAGACTGTCAATTAAAGTGTGGCGGTAATGCAAGGCGCCCCCGGTGGGCGCAGCCCTGCATGTGTGTGTGTGTGTGTGAGGAGGCAGGGCTCTTTTTGGTGGTGGGTGGTAGGCTGGAGAAACAGAGTTTGTTGGTGGAAGTATATGATAAATTGCTACAGCTCCGCTTGCAGAAACTGAAGCTACACAGCAGTTTTACTTCAGAAACATGTTTGAGTTTCTGAGCACACACGCGCACACACGCGCACACACACGCACACACACACACACACACACACACACAAACACAAACACAAACACGAACACTTTTTTTTTTTTTTTTTTTTTTTTTTTTTTACACATTTGAATGTAAGCCTTATGCTTAAGCCTTATACCCTAATCTTCACCTCAGTAACGAACGTCACCAAAATGTGACTTTTAACACTTCACTTTGTTTTTCTGACATTTTAGGTTTTTTGACATAGGACATTTTGACCCTCAGAATCTACAAATGTACATACACACACATGCAATTTATGTGTGCTTGGAAGCGATGGTTTTATAGAAAGCATGTTGAAAGCAGAAGAGAAGAGGTAGCTTTTGTCATTTGCCGTGACAGACCACACAGGTAACAAAATTAGGACTCTGACAGCAAACATGCAGGTATGCCACTCTGTGTGTGTGTGTGTGTGTGTGTGTGTGTGTGCGCTCTGCCCCAGATGGGAGCTTTTCTCTATAGGAGAGGCACAGTGGGCTCTCTGGAGGGAACTGCCGCTAAAAACCTCCCAGGAGCCCTGGCCTCTGATACCAACTGGCGGAGCATGTGCCCAATGTAGAATTACTATAGAAACGACAGAAAAAGCTACACAGGAAACTACACAAGAAGGCTCTCAGAAGATTTTCTCTTTATTGTGAATCTTAATAATTGTGTGTGTCTCTGTGTGTGTGTCTCTCTGTATGTGTGTGTGTGTGTGTGTGTGTGTGTGTGTGTGTGTGTGTGTGTGTGTGTGTGTGTGTGTGTTTGTTTGTTTGTGT
>JBBPCZ010000040.1:17279475-17290802 GCA_037974445.1 Brycinus macrolepidotus | reverse complement strand
GTGTGTGTGTGTGTGTGTGTGTGTGTGTGTGTGTGTGTGTGTGTGTGTGTGTGTGTGTGTGTTTGTTTGTTTGTGTGCACACGTGTGTGTAATATTCTTTATTCACTGAATTCATTAGTTCAAAGAAAACAGTGCATTCCAAATGCACATTTTAATGCAGCCTTGAAGACAGTGAAGGAGGGCTTTCTCTCCGACCATGGATGCCCAGCCTTGTGCAGACACAAAGCTCTACTCATATTTTCTCCAGGAGTCTTGCCTGCAGGCTGCCACTTCTGAAAGCTGCAAGCATTGCATGTTCAAGATATCTCAGCAAATTTTATCCTTTTGTCAAAGAAATGAACAACAAGAGTATTTGACCTTTAAGCTACAAAAATGACTTTAAAATCAGATGCACTGCTGTTGAATCAGATTGGCGGATGGTATTTTGCCCGACTAATACAAGTCGGATGGTGAAGCTTAGATGGTCTCTGTCGCATCTCTTCAAAAGCTATGATGTGGAAGAGGCAGATTGGAAATGGAGAGGGACATGAGGATGGGAAAAGGTCGGACTAGGTGATTGCAGGCCTGCTGCCCAATAAGAACTCTAGTGTTTAGTGTCTTTGCTTTTTGTTTGTGATTACACGCTGTATAGACTTCTGTCTGCTGTACTCAGGAATACGTCTGATCTCTTCAGAGATGATAATCAGATCTGATATTCATAAAGCCAAATGCCGTTTTGCATTCTATGTTGGCATAAGTTTAGTCTTTTGAAATTTGAATTTTCTCACTGTTACTTTTCAAATGATGGTATTAGGGGAGAGCAGGATACTTGTTTATTTTTATCGCCTACCCTTTTTGAACAATTTAGATTAAAGCAGTGCAAAGGCAACTTACCCCAGGTTGAGGAAGCTTAGGAGATAGTTGCAACAGTCACTTAAATGTTTTGTAATTTATTTCAAACAAAATTAAGTAAGTATAGTTCTGTGTTGTTTGAACCAGACAAGCTTTTCAACCTACATGCCTTATATCTGCATCAAAAATAAAAAGATTACTGAAAAGAAGCGCTATCATACATGGTTAATTTAGTTTTACCGAAGGCTAGAAGGGGAAATGTCAGCTGGCTGAAGTATATTTAATCAAATCACTTGGGTTTTTAAGGACTCTACAGATGCTTAGTTAAAACTAACCTCCAGCTGCTTGAGACTGTAGTTGCTGTGGTATCCCAGTTGGTTGCTAGGATGTTCCTAGGCACTTGTTGTCATATTCCATATGCATCCTAAAATCATTCTAGTGTAGTTGTATCATGGTGACTTAAGAGGAGAGTATAAACTTTTCCCCACTTAGTTACTCCATTCACTCCTAGGAGCAAAAAAAAACTCTCACTGAAAAATTCAAAGAAACAGAATAATATACTGTTAGATAAAAAGAGTGTTGCAATTACTAATAATGTCTTTAGGGTGAATCTTGAGAAGTATTGGATTGCTCTGAAAGTTGCAGGTGTTGTTGCTATGGGAATGTTAAAGATTATCAAAAGCATGTAGCTCAATCTTTTAGCTCAAAGGTTTAAACTGGTGCAACATTTGACTGCTGATGAGAGCACAACAAGAGCATAAAATGCATGAGGTCTGGCATTGTAGCCAGGGTAGTACTGTTATATATATATTATCACTTATTTAAATTTTGATAGGCAGTGTAGGAAGTAGTGATTTTACACTTGTGGCTCTTCTCATGCAAGCTTCTTCTACAGTACTTTTACACAATAACTCTGTTACACTGTTACGTTAAACTTTTGTTTTCTTCTTAGTTCTTTTCTTTATGAAAGGAAACAAAGGACGTAAGGCCACAGCAGTCAGGCCCAATGTTTTTCTGCTGACCACTAAATCGTTCCATATCTCTTCCTCTCACACCCCCCTCTCTCCCCTCATTCACTCTTTTATTAAACCTTCCGACCATTTCTGTCTCCTCCATCACAAACCCAGCAGGTCACCTCCATCCTCTCCTCGCTTTCTCCTGCTTTCTCAGCTTTTTTCAAAAGAAGACTTCTCAACATCCATTCATTCGCCATACCAATATGCCATCCAGCCATTCACTCTGCTCTGTAAAGATCCATACCACCAGTAGCACCAGAAAGGCACTGGAGATGTGAGAGTCAGTATTGTGGTCAGTCATGTCTTCTTTTTCTCTGCATTGTTATCCGTTCTGTATAAGTGTTCATTTTCACTTGACATGGTGCATAAGCGTATAGCTACTGTATAGGCAGATGCAAAAGTATGAACACCCCCAGTCAAATGATGTTTTGTTGATTTTCTAAATGAAAACAAGAACACGTTCTCTACTAAACACTGTTATTCTACTATTAAACACTGTTACTCTACTAAAAATGTTATTTGTTCCGCTTATTTCTGTTTATTTGCAGTGTATTGTAAAACACATAGATACAAACATTGTTGGGAATACCTTTTCCAAAGACCACTTTTTTTTTTTTTTTTACTTTTTCCTGCAGCAAATAAACAGTAATTGTGCATTAATATGTGGAAGTGTTTTTGTAAAATGTTTATTTTCACCTTGAAAAACAGTAAGACTTGTAATTTGACAAGAAGTGCCCAAACTTTTGCACACAACTGTATGTATGATGCATATCATACATATGAGACATATGTTTGATCCCATGCCCTGACAGCATATGAAAAAAATGTGTAGGTGTGTGTCACAGGATGTTGCAGAATATGAAGTATAGCCTTGAGCTGAGGCTAGAGTGATGTGGGTTTCAAGGAGAAGGGCTCTAGTGTCCTCAGACACACACTCAACAAGTGCATGATGCATTCACCTGCTTCATCCTAATCACATCTCCAGCATCTCTCTTCTCTTTAGCTTGCTGCCTTCCTCCTCTGAGCTTCCTAACCTAAATTTCTCATCTTTTACCCCCTCCTCAAAATCTCTTTTTCACTTTTCTCTCATTTTCCCTCTCAACACTCGCATTTCCCCTCTTATGCTTTTCCTTGCTTTCGGCCTTTAAGACATTCTTTTTCCCTTTTCCTCCGCCTCTCCCTTTCTCGGAAAGACTGATGTGGAACAGTGAGGACCTGCCTGGTTGTTAGCAGGCAGCCTGGTGCTGCTGGCCGTGGCTGGCTGAGGTTTGAGGCAGCTCGCTCTGCATGCTGTTGGAATGAAGCGATAAGTGATTGACATTCACGGCTCGTTTTCCTGCGCTGGGGTTAGTGCGTGCTGCCATGTGCCGTTACCCCGTCGCCACTGAGTAAAAATAGCCCATTGAACCACCTGACTTGTACCCCTCAGCCACCTCCACTCTGTCAGACACAGCATCTGCTAAGCTAGAGAAATAGACTAGGAGGAGATTGGGGGTGTGTGTGTGTGTGTGTGTCTGTGTGTGTGTGTGTGTGTGTGTGTGTTTGTGTGTGTGTGATCGTGTATTTATTGCCTTATGGGAACCAAAGGTTCACAGAATGACGGAAAGCATGAACATGTTGAAGTTGTAGACCTTTAACTCCTCCTGTTTTTTTTTTCTTTCTTTCTTTCTTTCTTTCTTTCTTGGGCAAAATGGCAAAAATAAGATACTTTATGAAAATTACCATGATACATGATGTATAACAATATTTTTTCTGACACCTGATTAGATGGAAAGAACAAGTGTGAACAAGCAGTACCACATTTAAAAATCACTGAGTACAAATTATATGTATTCAGTATATATGTATTTACACAGTGCCTATCTCAAAATCCTATTAGGACTAACTATGCTCTTTTTAAGCTGAAGCACAGTTGGTCAGTGTTCTAGAAGTTCTGACATTATTGTGACATGCTCAGTAAAGCATAATGTGACTCCATGGTGGTCAAACTGGTCTGTTGGGCAGGTGAGCAGGAACACCACATCAAGGCTCATCTTGCACCAGCATCAAATTGGACTGGATAGTTTAGCTCGGCAAGGAAACACACTGATAGTTGTGTTTGAGGTGACTGTATACAATATGTTGGGTTAATGGAGTGCAAGCAGTGACTCCAGCAGGCCAAGCTGAAATAGCCTAGCTCCCTGAGCAACCACCGCCCCTCCTCTCCACCTTCAAAACACCTGAGTGAATGAAAAAGAGCAGCAGGATGACAGCATCAACATCTCATCTTACTTCAATGTCCATGAACCCCCAGATCTGCAGATTTTATGCAACGAGAAAACAAATTAAGTACAATTTTGTCTGAGTCCTGAGCACTGACTGGAGCTCTATTCCAAAGCTGGGGGAGTTTGTATGAAAAAGCTCGACCTTCTGCTATAGCTTTAATAATACTAACATCTTGTGACCTCAGTAGGTGTGATGGTTTATAATAGAAGATTATTTCGCTTCAGCACTGAAGGGCAAATACATTCGGAGCTATGCAGAGAATTTTGAGTAAAGTCAAAAGCTTTTGGTTAGCAAAGCTAAACATTAGCTTTAGTTAGGTGTAAGCACATAAATGTTTAGCTGCAGTATGTGCACTTCAGTGAAAATATCTGAAAAATTAATCTTTGTCCATTTGAGGAAAAAAACACAGTTTCTTTCAGTGTCGGTTTGCATGAGATTAATATAAACGTAGGTAATTTTTACAGCTCAGTTTATGGTAGGTAAAAACCATCACAGTATTTTACACTGAACGCAATCCATCCAAAGTTGACTATGTAGCTAAAATCAGAGTTTTTTGAGAATAACTACATGACTTTTTGGCCTCATTTCCAACTGTGCTTACGTTCTTAATGCACTTAAATGTTGTTTCTGGGAGAACAAGCAAGTGCTCATTGCATGGGGACTCTCAGCCCAGTCTATTGCTGTGTCTAATTGAAGATTTTCTAGTAAAGGTCAATGGTGCTCTCCTCCCTGTGTATCAGTCCCTGATAGAGGATGTTACTTTGAGTCCTTTCTCTAGATTCTCCTGAATGCTATACAAAAGCATAACTCTTTTGTCCTTAATTACCCAGCCCGCTCCCTCTCTGTTCCTGCCATTACAGTCAGAGAATTCGCACTGATTGAGACTGACCCCCACTGTATCATCTGCCCCAAAATTATTGAGCCTCTTGATTTCCCTTTAATACTGAGACTGGTCTGTAACAGACCAACAATTGCACAATCAGCATGACTGTTTGGCCCAGACATGTGTTAATATTATCTATGGAATGGTGTGGTGTCGTGCCTGGCAAAGCATAAAAGCGTAAAAACTCACAAAAGAGATAGATAGAGGAAAAAGGGTGAAGTTTAAATTTTTTAAAATGTCAAATATAAATGTAGTGCCCTCGAGGATTAATGATGTCCTAAGTAAAAAAAATACAAACAAACAAACAAACAAAACAAAAACAATAAAGGTGATGCCTTTATTGCCCTTTAGCTTGATCTTACACTGAGAAGAGGGACAAAATTATTTACTCATTTGGCCTATAAGTCAGCTTATACCCAAACAAAATTTATCCGGATATGCTTAGAGTAATTTGATTAGAAATATATGTAAATACAATTACATTTTAATTATAGAAATGTATATGGAGTGCCAAAAATTTTTTTGTAAATGTTTCTGCTAACAGCACAGAACTTCAAAGTTCAGCTGGCCTGGAAGTGTTGTTAGGTTTTCCATGCTTTAGCAAACTGTTGTCTGTCTAACAAATGTCTATGGTGCAGTATTTAAACCTGCTGGAGTTCATATACATTGAAGCTTATTTGCTTTCTATTTGCCTTTCACATTCTGCTGCAAAATTGTTGGCCAGGACCTATGGTCAGAGCTATGGTTCAGTGTGTGCTGCTGGCCTCCTGCTGGATCATTTCCCCAGGTTGGCTAGCCAGGTACATTAATCAGCAGTCCATCAAATTGTGGGAGACGTAGGTAAAATTATGTTAGACCTTAGGTTCACATTCAAAATTGGAGTACTAGCATCAACGGTGCGTCCGTAAATTTACTCTGACAATCTCATTTGAAATCTCGATCTGTTCACCCTCTCTTTTCAGCCGGGAGAGTTGAAAATGTGTTCTTGGGGGAATTTGCAAACCAGAATCCTGAACACATGAATGTGAGGGACAGCAAATGTACCCATCGTCTCTGGGTCAGGTGCATGGTACTAATGTAACAGGGTCAGAAACAACCAAGATAGTCGGAATGTGAGCATGGCATGGCGTCAGACTCAGAAGCCTGAGTGAGACAGGATCTGTGTGGGTAAGAAAATCTAAGTGCTTACGATATACAGACGGCATATACATTATTAGCCAGTAAATGAGAAAATTTAGTCATTGTTACGATTGGGACCAACCAGTCATGATTTATCTGTAATTATTGATAACAGCGAAACAGCCATTCTCAGTTAGTGAAATCAAGTAGAATTGATCTTTTCTTTCTTTCCTTTTTGTACGCATGAGCACTGTTCATGCCAGTCTGCTCTGCTGATTTGACTTCATTCTCACACAGCAGTGAATTGCTCTGTAAGTGAGAATCGCACTAGTGTGTTGGCACACAAAGAGAATGCCACCAAATCGGTGTTTTGCTACTTAATTATTGTTTAATGTTTAGTCATTGTCAGGTCTTTTCACACCAAGTAATGTTTAGATGTTTAACTCACTGAAACCTTCACACCAGTTCAAATGCGTTTTTTTTATTATTATTTTGTTTTATTTAACACTGAGCGCACAGGAAGAAGAAATGGATCGACTGAGTACTAATGGTGACAAAGGTTAGATTTTTTCTTTTAACCAGCTCAACCCGAAGTCTCAGACAGACAAAGAACACACTCTCAGAAGAGAAGAAACTATTTTAATTATTCCTGACCAAAAAAACAATCCATTAGAGCGGTTCTCAGAACACAGACAGAAATACAAGGAAGAGAACCTGTTTCATTCCATGAGACTATTTGACATCATAGCGGTACATAAAACATTCAGTCAAAGCTATTTCTTGGCACTTTACAACAACACTTTACTAATTATTCCACATTTAGTAAATAACCTTAACAACAATATATTTAAATAAAAACAGAGGTAATGCTCAGAACTCTTGGCTATGGTCCTCTACGGATTGACCCTCTAATATGACACTAGAAATCAAGTTCCTACATCAAAGCAAAAGTGTTATTTTTTTATCTACATTTTATAAATTAGTTCTAATATTAGTTT
This sequence comes from Brycinus macrolepidotus, assembly GCA_037974445.1. Classification (NCBI taxonomy): domain Eukaryota; kingdom Metazoa; phylum Chordata; class Actinopteri; order Characiformes; family Alestidae; genus Brycinus; species Brycinus macrolepidotus. Next base: position 17,283,690 of record JBBPCZ010000040.1, on the reverse strand, counting down.
AACAGACCTTGTGTCAGACTCTCTTCTTCCTAACTCTGAAAAAAAATGATTACAGACTTATTTGATTTTCACCTGTAGCATATAGCATAAAAGATTTCTAAAAAGGCAACATACAGGCCATGTTAAGATAATCAAGAAGGACCTGATATTAATCTTTAACACAACTGATATAAACAATCAAATTAGGCAATTTAAAACCCTGCTCTGAGATCTATAAGCAGAAACTGCCACAGACTTAATGAGTATAAATATAATAAACCCGTAACAATGTCGTCCAGATTCATCTTTTTTTAATTAATTTGCTTTATTTAGCCCTATTTATCATTATTGGTAGCATACTGGAATAACAGACAGTAATCGGGCTCCCTATTTTTATGTTGCACGTGCACTCTTGGTGGTAGTTTGCTAACAGTAAAGCTAATTAAATTTTTTCTGATAAATAAAAAAAGTAAACAAATTAAAAAACAATCTCCACACACAGAAGACTGGAAATTGCATTACCTGTCAAGAGAGGGATGCCAGTGCTATTTTACTCCTGTTATGTGATTCTGGAAAGATCATCTGCTTAATAGTGTATAATACTGGCACAAAATAATGCAAAAATGTCATATGTGATTCAGCTGTGTCATGACTATATAGATTTAATCAGTGTAATCACTGAAAAGAAACTCAGTATTGCTGCTTGCTTTAAAAATCTGTATTTAGTTGTTTCATTTTTTCTTTGCTAATTAAGTCTAGGTTTGTCAGAGTGTGAGAGAAAACAGCAGCTTGTCAATTGTTGCAGCTCATGTTTGCCACTGTATGTGGGGCATTCCTCCCACACCTGGCTCTCCAGGCAGATGTTTTCAGCTGTTTGACACCTACTGGAGCTCTTCCAGTCATAGCTGCATGTTCACCAGAGTGTTGCTAACTGTTATCCAACGGCACAGCACTGTGTTAATTGCCCCACTGTGATGTTTTAAGACATTTTGGCTTTGTCACATTCCTGATCATCAGGGTCTCATATTCAGCTATATTTTTGTCCCACGTAGGATGTTATGCACCTCAGGAGGTGAGAGTAGAGAAAGGAGATCAGGTTCTAACTGAAAGTGGTTCATACAGCTGTAGCAAAGGAAAAAAAAAGATATTTTCAGTTTTGATTTGAACCATGTAACCTTTTCCTGTGTGTTTTCTCTTTCTGCAAATTCAGTATCAATATATCAAAGGATTGATGTGGCAAGGTTACACTGTCAAGACTCAAGGTGCTTACCAGTTAAACACACCATTCCAGTGCATTGCTGAAAAACACTTTTCCTGAAAACCTGCTGAAAACCACACTTTTCGGTCAGCTTTATTTCTCTCTCTCTCTCTCTTTGTCTCTCTCTCTCTCTCTCCCTCTCTTTCTCTCTTTCTTTCTCCTGTAATCTGTGTGAATCTGTGGGTGCTGTGTCATGTATTCTCTTTGATTGTGTGGGTATGGTGGGCTGTGCCGTGGTCAGTGGTGATTTAGTTGCAGGCTTTAGTCCAGCATGGCTGTATTCTGCCTGAGGGGCTGCAGTGTCCGCAGGCCCACTCTCTCTCCTCTCTGGAGGCCTCTGCAGCAGAAAAGCCAGTTGCTTCGGGTTAACGACTTCAGCTCCAGATCCGTTTTTATGAGAGGGCCAGCAAAAGCCACAAATACAGTGGATTTGTTTAGAGCGAGCGGCTCACAGGTGATGTATGAGCCAGTTAAGGGCCTGTCTGCTTCTCAAATCGCCAAGCTTTCCGCCCTGATGTACTGCCCAGGGCCTGGCTCCTCTAATCTTTTTGTGCATTGCTATGGAAACCCTCACTCAAGGCCAGGAACATAAAATGAAAAAGAAATGCCCCACCACAGTCTGATGGTTGTGTTCTCTCTCTCTTTGTTTCCCCTTCTCTCTCTCTCTCTCTCTCTCTCTCTCTCTCTCTCTCTCTCTCTCTCTCTCTCTCTCTCTCTCTCTCTCTCTCTGTGTGTCTCTCTCTGTCTCTCTCTCTGTCTCTCTCTCTCTCTCTCTCTCTGTGTCTCTCTGTCTCTCTCTCTCTCTCTCTCTCTCTGTTACACACACATATTCTCTCTCTCTCACCCACTGTCTTTTTCCCCATTTCCTTATCTCTCCTCTGTCCTTCTTGCATGTTCTCTCTTTCTTTCTCATCTTTCTCTCTTCTTCTCTCTTTCTGTCTCACTCGGTCTCATTCTCTATGTATCTCTTTCACACACAAAATTCCCTGTCTTGCTCTCTCACTCTCATTTTCAAATCTCTCTCTCTCACCTCTGCTCTTTCTTTTCCATCTCTGTCTCTCTCTCTCTCTCTCAAACACACTCTCTTTCATTCCCCCTCCTTCTCTCTCTCTCTCTATCCTATCTCTTATAGAGAAAGATGAGACTGGAGTGATGGACAGCTTGCTGGAAGCGCTGCAGTCCGGAGCTGCTTTCAGGGACCGCAGGAAAAGAGCACCAAGGCCCCGAGGTGAGTTTCATCTCTTTCATAGCATCTCCTCTCCTTCCCCTCCATCACACACATTCACTTTACATCCCATTCATTTAGATGAACCCCCTACCTCTTCAATCTTTTCTCAGTAATCTCCTTTTGAAGAATACACCGTCTATGTCCCCCCTGTCGCCATGGCAAGATTTATACACTGACCTCTGCCTTCAAACATGCAGTCTGTATGTATAATATCATATTGTTGTAGATAACGTGGAGCCCCACGGACAGAACATTCCCACAAAGGTAAGGGGAAACTGGGGGAGAATGTGCCGTCTACCCCCTGTCTTATTACGACTGGCCGTCTGGCTTAGATCTTCATGCTGTCTGGCTGATGTCACAGTTGGTTACAGACCCGAGTACCTCTAGTAGTCTCAGATCTGATTGCACTGACGCCGGTCTGAGTCAATGCAGCCCTTTTTCGCAACATGGACGCTATGGGAGACACATGCCCCAGTACACACACAAACACATTGATGCACAATAAGATATATACTTGCCCACACACTCAGATGACATGTAGTGAATAAATGAATAAAATCATGAATGAACGCTGTTGCAAAATGAACGCTGGTACTGTGGTACTGAACACAGTACAAAGTGAAATCAGTATTTTAAGAGCATCCGCCTTAAGCTGCAAAAGTAAAAGACTAGTTTACCATTTTATGACAGACAAATGATACCTAATAACACTGCCCATATTGAAGGAGAAGACCAAAAAGCCAAATCAACTCCCCGCCGACAGTGCACAATCACCTTATCACCTCACTATGGATGGTGATCGGAATATACCTCTCTACACTGTAAAGAAATCAACCCCCTGTAGCGGAAGCGTCCAGAACAATAACCTAACTTTCAGACAGGAGCAATCATACAGTCTGGTGGAACACAGAGGAGAAATCAGTCCTTCACAGAAGTATACAGTGACTCTGTTCTCTCAGACATTGTTATCAAATGTGTGCTTCACATTCATACATTATCTGTCTGGTGTCCCACAGATGAACCACCTCAAACGGTCATCCAAAGGCCAGTTCTGAAAGACTACAACCATGGTAAATAGAAGAGCAAAGAGAAAGCATTTCTCTTCTCTGTTTGCTTGGCTCATATTCTTTGTTACTACTGTGAATCTAACCTTAGTCCTTGTTCTTTAACACTGTGCTGTTAGTCTTTTTCTGTCCCTGGCACCATAAAGCATTGAGCTTTGCCTCATTTTTTAGCCTCTGTGGAAAACTAAGAATGATCAAGCTGCCTGTCTAACGTATTTCAGCCTTAGTAACACCATCCATGGTCGTGATACATAGCCATGCATTAAGCCGGTGAAGAATTTGGCACTTAGTGTGTCGAGCCATTACACATTTCACATTATGCTTATAAGTCAAGGGGACAATATGGCAGATAAGGCATTTTCATGATACATTATGTATCACAGTGTTTCGTTTTTCTGAAGTTAGAAACAAGCAAAACAGTAGATGGCGTATGAAAAGTTTAGTACACATGGATGTTATTACGTTCCAGTGTTAAGAAAGAACAAGACAATAATGTGATAAAATTAAACATAATGGCATAATAGTACAGTTAGCCCAAAGAGCATTTTACAGACAAACAAATCCTCAAATACGTGTTCTGTGTACCAAAAAGCTATCATTTTTATTAAATTGCAAAATAATTCTAAGTATAATTCTAAGTATGTTCTTTTGATTATTTATTGATTTATAATATAATAAATATTTTA
>JBBPCZ010000040.1:17254874-17266146 GCA_037974445.1 Brycinus macrolepidotus | reverse complement strand
TCCTCTTCTTTTGATCAATGGAGGTTCGAGACGAGCAGTGCTTGAAGCTCTGAGAGGACGAGAAGTGACACGCTGCTCGATCAGTGCAGATAGGTAAGGAGGTGCAAGTCCATTCTTGGCCTTGAAGGCAAGCGTTAAGGTTTTGAACTTGATGCGAGCGGCCACAGGGAATCAACTGAAGTGGTCTCGTTAACCTCAGTGGAAGTTCAGCCAGTAGAGAGTTGCAGTAGTCCAGCTTAGAGATGACCAGAGACTGGACGAGTAACTGTGTGGCTTCAGTGTTCAGCTCGGTTCTTTTTTGTATTTTCATAGTTAATAGTGCCACATACTCCAACCAGTTGTAATCTAGGTAAGACATCTTTGTTACTTTACAATTCTTAAAAGTACTTCAATTTTTTTTTTTTTTTTTTGTGCTTGTTTGCTTGTTTTTAATTAAAACACTTTTGCCATTTTCTTGTGGACGTGGTAATCACATTTCACCATTATGCTCTTGTGCACATATTTGCAGACCACTTCTGTAGAGTCGGGGCTGGGTTAAATCTAGGGCTGGAGGGTGGTTTGGTCAGAGCCATTCATTTGAAGTTGGTTTTGAAGTGTGTTCTGGCGAATTTGGTATCCTGTGTGGTTAACTAAAAAAAAAAAAGAGAGATGAAGACAAGCAACATAATTTTTGCCAAAGCTCTGAAATCTTGCTAGAGGCCATTCACACATAGTTGCTCTCTCTGCATTCAGAGTAGATTATGCTTTACACCAGGTCTCTAAGTGCACTGAGCTTTCTGTCTTTTTCTTTCTTTTTCTTCCTCCATCTCTTGCTCCCTTGATGTCTCGTTCTTATTTTTTCATCCTTTCTCTAATCCCCCCACCCCCCACCCACCTCTTTCACTCTCTGTCTGCAATGTCCCCTCACTGGCTAGCGATTACCTCAACAAAATAACAGTATCAGCCTCTTTCTCTCCCTCTCCTTTTTGTCCTTTCTGCCTTTCTCTTCACTCTCTCTTTCTGTTTCTCTCCCTTTCTCACTCTTGCACCTCTCTTTCACTTTCTCCATCCTTATCCTTTGTGTCTGTCTCTGCCTTCCTGTCTCTCTCTATCACTCTCTCGCTCTCTCTCTCTTGCTCACTCTGTCTCTCTTGCCTCAGTAGTGCAGTGTATTGTGGTCTGTGCTGGAGCAGGGTTGAAAGAAAAATGGAAGAATGCAGGCATGTGCTGGTGAGACAGTCATAAGCTAATCAGGCTGTTTAGAAAGTTCTGAGTGATCTGTAGGGGGTCTCTAATCTCTGATTGCTCCCCTTTCCTGCTTCCAATGTGCAGAATGATTCTACATGCTGGTCCTAATGCAGGACAGCACTGGATATTCCTGGCACAGGAGCCCTCCACAAACTCTGAGAGCGAGTCAAGTGTAAATGCTTGAGAGGAATGACAATGGGAAAAGTAAGACAACATTACTGAGGAGCCAGTGCGTGAAAAATCAGGAAGGGAAGGAAGGGGCTCAAGATAAGGAGGTCAAAATAGAGAGATGTGAAGACCCTCTCCATAACAGTGGCTAAAATATGGAGATTGAAGAGAGTGGTGGCTGAAAGGTGAACGAGGAAGAGTACAGATAAGGGATAAGCGCAGCTTAGGGCGTGAAATCCTCAGTTAGCATGGTGATAGCATGGTAAAGCTCTGCCAGCTTCCTCTTTCCATCTCCCTGGTGTTCCTAAACCAATCTGCCTGACACTGCATGCCCTAGCTGCCACTACCTTCAACAGATGGGTCGCAGTGCTGGCCCGCATTCAAACAGCACACAGCCTTAATGGAAAGAGAGAAGGATAGAACAGCGACCGGTATTGTTGGAGAGAGCTAGATGAGCGAGACTCCATGCTTTATTGTGCTAATTGAATTTTACTCTACCTCTTATCTTGGAGCTTGTGCCCAGACGAAACCCTCCCACAGTGGCTTGTCTGCTGCTATCTGTCCTCGAGCCGGTGCTTCTGGGAGGCACAACAGGATTGTTCCCGGACACATTAGCCAGAGATCCACGTGGGGTGGGGTGATCCGTCCCACACCCTGCAGCCACTGTGGGAGTTTCACACTCAGTCTACATTCACTTTATAAGCCTTATTGCTCAGTTATTTATTTTTGGTTTGTTTTCCTCATATGAAATCTTTTTGCTTTGACTGTTCACATTCACTGCTCACATCTTTGTAAATGATGCGTATCTGTCATTATGAATACACCTCTGCCCTGACAGGACCTGGATGTTTCATCCTGAAATTGCTGCAGACATGCTGCTGAAGCTGGATGATGACATGTGCAGTGAAATGTGATATTCAAGAAAAGTTAAATTTCTTTGTGTTCTGACACCAAGAATTAGACCAGGATATCTACACTGGAAATGTCAAGTAAAAATGAAAACAAGCTGCAGATCAGATCAGCTAGTAACTTGAGCTTTCCTTAACCCTCCCAGCCCCCATGGCTTTTGTTCAATTATTTTACTAGTAGGAGTTGCATAGATAAATAGACTAGTCAATACCAATGGCAATGCCCAAGGTACAGCAGCAGAAAAGGCAGCAGTGTATACCAGGACAAAAGCCAAAGCTCCTGAACCTTACTGTTTAGGTTATACTGTTGACATTGAAGTATTTAGCACAGTTTGTGCTTAACCAAAACAAACTCACAAAGTGTGCTAGTCAGCAGACAAGCAAAGTCATTCTGTTACTTGATGATAACTGCTTCCAGCTAAATTTTGGAGTGACTTTTGAAAACAGGATTGTATGAAGTCAGCAACTATTTTTGTTCTGTAAGGCTCAATGCTCTTTGCTGTAAGAGAATGATACATTCGCTACTAGCATTTAGGCTGCTGTGCAATCATTTATTTACCACTGAACTGAATAAAAGCGGTGTACAGAAGTGCGTAGCCGTGAAAAGGAAAATTCTGAAACGTGTGGTGATTTGATCACACTTGATTTTAGTGGACATTTGATCCTTTAGGTCCACTACTTAACCGCTTTTTTTGAATAACTAGTTGACTGGTAAAATGAGTAGTTGTGCAAACCCTATTCACTATAAGCCCATTAAAACAAACTAAGAAATTCCTCTTAAATGATGTAACCTTAACTTAAAGTCTGATGCTCATTTGTGTTAATAAGTTGAAAAATATTTTCTTAAGATTTGAGTTTGAAGGAAAGTTGTCATGTGTAGGTTTGTTTTGTAGAGAAAAGCCATTCTTTATGTTTTTTGTTACATTCTTGTCATTTATTCATGTCAAAACAATCAGGAAGAAGTCAAAATATAAACCTATTGATGCAGAACATAAATCAGACATGACTGTGATTCATGCAGTAACACAGTGAAGCTAGTTATGCAGTAATCCTAAGAGGGTTGAAGCAGCCATGACTTGGGGTCAGTGGACCACTTTTGGCAGAGCTGATCGTGCTCTCAATGTGAGGATTTACTTTTCCCTGTCGATAAAGGAAAGGTTGTGTGAAGTTGTGTGAGCAGCAGCTGGAAGAGATGTGCTGAATAGCTACACATGTCAGGGGAGTAGCACTTGTTAGCTCTCACCCTTTTAGGTTGATACCTAGGGGAGACCTATAGAGCGCCTGGGAATTAACTACAACCCGTGCAGAGAGAAGTGTTGTGTTTATGTGTGCAATGTGGGGTGTCACTGATACTGTTGTTGCGACACAATGAAATATTTGGACGTATTGGAATATTGCTATTTTTATATTTAAGTTAAAATCAATGTAACAAAGAGAAAATGACACAACAGTGCAGTATGTTACCTAAAAACATCACTTAGCAAGTGCCGTATATACACACTTTAATACCCTTTGAGTAGTTTGAAATGTAAGTCGTCCCACTACCAGGTTAATGAATGACCAATCAAATGAGAGTGTTCCGTCTGGAACAGTCAAATCATGTCAAACAGATACAGACCACATCACACCACTAACTGAAATGTCCTTTTAAATCAGCATAGTATTTATCATAAGATATGAATATAAATATATCAAAATAATAACTAGACCAAGCATGATAAATACAATGAAACCTAGGCCCTGTTTACGCTGGGTTTTAAAATGCGTCTTTCAAGACTTTGTCCCGCTCATCGTTAAATGGGAAGCTTGCTATTTGTTGTCTTTGGCTTTGCAACATGCAAGCTTCAAATGTTTCGTTTTATTCTGCTCATCCTTATTTTTTGAGCATTGCCATGCTGTCACAATGTATTTTCCTGTGACTTCCTTGTCATGGATGCATCATGACTTGTTAGCTTTTACACAACAAAAAATATGTGGTCACATGCATCCCACCTTGCCCAGTGGTTTGAGTGATCAGCTCTCAAGACCAACCGTCACTCAGTGTGACCCCAGTGGTTTCAGGGTTTAAAACAGTAATCTTTGCATCTAATAGCAGCTCATGCCCCTCATAGTGAACTGTTTGACTTGCTTCATTACTAAACAAAGGTTCTTGTGCACTTTGAGTGAGTCACTGGCACAACGTCACCAACCAGAACTACCTTTCCACATTTAAGGTGTCTCGTTTACACAATTTAACCAGCAGTTACAGGTGTGTCTAGGGAACGCCAGGCCCTTACAATTGTGGGGTAGATGCTTTTTTGCTTCCAAATAGTTTGTGACCATGGAGAGGTCATTTTTAATGTGTTGGTGACCCTGAAACAGTGATCCTTGGAGAAAAGTTTGCTTAGGCTTTGCTTAGGCTTGTAGCTATATTTTAAAGCCATTGCCTGATTTATTAAGGTTAGCACAGGTTTGTCTCTTTTCGTTATTGTAAGTAATCTTCCTGTGGTGATGAATGAGGGAATTTGAAACAAAAAGTTATGAATGACCACTTGAGAGTCCCAGAACACTACAGGATCACTTGAATTTTAAGGGTTTTTAAAGTAGTCTGATTAGTCATTTAATTGAATGTTAGGTGGACATGTCAACCAGTTATAGCAATAACTGTTGCATCCCTTGTGAACTTTCCATTAACCCTTGTAATTAAACCACATGATAATTAACCCCAGAGGATTGTTTCTGCCCCCAGGCATCTAGTAGGTGGGGTGATGGTGTCATGACGCTTGGCCCTGGGGCGGCTCTCACCCTACCAATGTTCTTTAAATCGCCTCTCACCTTTTCTTCCAGGCCTTAGGGCTTTAGTGCCTGGTCTTCTACTGCCCCAGGCGGGGAGAGTTTAATAGGGCAGCCCAAGCTGTGATCACCTCCCTCTAAGGTATAAATTAAGCGGGACTGCCTCTCTGATCCGTCTCGGAATGACCCGCAGCGGGACTTCCATACAGCTCACTGTTATTAACACGCTCTCATCCCACATCGTCATCTGTACCATTAAGGCAAATTTCCAGCGTGCTCCCAACATTTTGCCATCAGGGATGCTTACAGGTGGTTTTCGTAGTGCTTTAGGAATCTTAGCACCCCCCCCCCCCCCCTCGTTCTCTTCGCACTATTAAGCCTTTTGCTTGCCACATATAACTTGTGACATGCAGCAGTCATTTCATTGCCCCCCAACCCACTGCCACGCTTGTTTCTATTTGAGTGAGAGAATTAGGGCTGAAAGTACACAGTGGCGCTCTTAACAGGAAGCAAAAGAAAATGGTTTCAGCTTTGTAATTGCCTTGCTTGACATTTTGCTGAGTATTGGTCTCAAGAGATTAACGAATCTCCGTCAGTCTCTCTCTCTCTGTTTCTCTTTTTCTTGCTCGCTCCTCCCAACTTCACCCTCTTGTTTGAGAACATCAGTGGTAAACCTTAACCCGGGTCTAAAACAAGAGCAGCTTGCATGTTTAGAATTTTTTGAACACGGTCACACATCAGTCTGTCATGCTAGTTTGCACTAGCAGGCAAATGGCCTTTTTTGCAATCCCATGCGAGAGCAATGATGCTCTTGGCAGGAGTTTTACATTTATCATAGGGAGAAAGCCAAATAGGCTGCTGTTTGTTAACTTCTATTTTCAAATTAAATCAGCACGCGTGTGTGTCTGCATTTTCATGCTGGCACTGCCAAGTGCATGTTTTGGCCAGGGAAGGAATCTAATGAACGGAAATGAGCAGAATAGCAATGTGATGGAGAGAAAGAGAGGCGGGGGATACGGAGAGAGTGCAGCAAAGACAGAAAGCTGTTTAAATAAGTCTGGGAGATAGATACCCACAACAGTGAATCAACCATGCTGTGGTTTGCGCTAACTATGCACGATTTGCTCAGACAATAAAATCTGCACTGGTATCTCCTTTATGCAAGTTCCCCATTAGCATCTCTGGAGTTTGTGTTCAAATTGGCCTGAGATGGGAGAGCTCATTAATGCAATACAGCCGTACTCTGAGACAAATTGCAACTGCAGCCCACTGATTGCTTGTAGTCGGAGGAGGTTTGTGTGTGTGCGTGTATTTGCCCATGTGCATATGCAATTGCAGTGTTGCACTGAATCGCATTATTTGGCCGTTTTGTTTATTAAATAATTCTTCTTTAGAATAATAGTGTTAACAGAGGGTCACAACACTACTTGTGTGTCGTCCTTTCTTACCTCCAGAGGGCAGTTTGCTACTTCGGTCACCATTTTTATATAAATAATGGCACATGGCATTGGCATAGAGAAGTGTAAACACAGTATTGTCACTATGACCTTGGAATGATCATGTTTTGTACAGTGGCCCCAGAGACTGTTTGGACACCTTAGTTTAGGGACAGTTTAATGAAGTTCTTTAGTTTGCTTCATAAAATATTTTACAAAAGAGGGAAAATACTTTTATGATGAGACTTATGGTACCTTTTGTGTGGTGAAAGCCTGGAGAAGAATTCCCACCAGACTGCCCTGAGGGTGCTCGAAAAGCACAGAAGTGGAAACCAGGGCTTTTTTTCATACAATAGTGTCAGTGAGCTTGTGTTCATCGATAGGATCATGAATGCGGAAGTGTACAAGGTCATTTGTGATTCAGACCTGCAAAGAAATAACAGTCTGAAACACTATAGCCGATGTTTAAAAGAAGAAAAATGCACATTTCGTTTCCTTACAGAATGAGCTGAAGACATTTGTAAATGTCGCATGAATGCCTAGGAACTTTTTGTGACCACATTATGTAAATTTAATGAAATTTTAACAGCACTGATATACTGCGCATATACACTATGCTGTGACACAGGTGGGGTCATATTATCTCTTGCGCAGGTGTTCTGAACAACTGTAGGCTCGACTGTTGAGGTTTCATTCCCAGAGTTCTGGTTTTCGCTAATGTATTGCTTTTACAATACCTTTTTTATTACAGTACCTTCACCTTACTTCTATACATGATGAGAATAAGCAATACCTATTTGTGGCCTTGGTAGCTAGTCTTTTTTTATTATTATTATTTTTATTATTATTTTGGCTGCTCTGGTCACTTTATTCCACTTCATCTCCCTCCTGGTTGGAGAGTCCATGAGATCTGTCCCTTATTGTGAAATTGTGACAACAGAAGCATCTCGCTGCAGGTGGACAGCTGTTTTACTTCAGAGTACATCAATATTCCAAGACTTGAAGCAGCGCACCTGGCACTGCGACATGTCCTCCCATGGTCACTGTGTTCTTGTTAGGGCAGACAACATGTTGAGAGCATTTTACATCAACCTGAGTATTAGCTTGGCTTTCTTTAAAAACTTAAAATTGGAGCAGTTGCTGTGTTACTAGGTCTGTCACAGAATTTTATTGATTTTTTTTGCGATTGTCCTATTACTAATCGAAACTAACAATTTAATTAACTTTAAGCAAATATTAATTAAAATAAACCAAGAAGCATCAAGTAAACAAACATTACTCACGCCTGTCCTGTTAATGAGGTGTTTTAGCACCAGTTAGAAGTTAGAGCTTTTGTTGTTTCTGTGAGATTAATGACATGACTTAGTAAATGTATTTTCTGCTTTCTTTTATTTGCATGCATTTGCCCCAGATGTCAATGTTTCATGGCATAAACATTTGATGGTGAAAGCAAACAACTTTGTTTAAAAATTATCAGATCAAATGATCAAATAATTACAGCCTATATGTTCAACAAGGCACATCTTTTTCATGCAAGACTTGCATGAAAAAGAAATCTAGCCATTCACTTCTATCAGCACAAACCAGCAAGACTATTAGGTTAGCTTGTGAGCTATTTTGTGTGTGTAAATGACCTTTTTGTTATCTTCAGGATTCAAAATACTGAGGAAAAGTAAAGGCATGCTCAATGATGATCCATAATGACTGATATATAAAAATACATTGTGATATAGTTTTTGACTGTATATCTTATTCCATGTCATTCTATGACTTGCTAAATTAACATATTGTTCTGTAAGCAAGCATGTGAAGCATCTTGTAGACCCCATCATTGTCAGAAACACAATCTAAACTGCAACCAGTGTTTGTAATAGTTCTGAGTTCTGCCCACTTTTCTTTATTGCTGGTTGATTGGTGACCATGAGAGCAGTGATTCTCAAACTGTGATACTCCTCTAGCCATATGGGGAGGAATCTTTGAAAAGTAGAAAAAAAAGAAAATTTATTTAAAAACATAACACTATCAACATTAATTAAAAAATCTTAACCATGAGATCATTAAAAGGAGATTTTAAATACGTTTTGCCTTTCCTATTTTTGTTTCAATATGAGCCTGTTTACAAGTAACTTGCTAATTAACCCTTAGAACCCTGAGTGAAATTTTCCTGTTTCTGCATTACTTATTCTTTTCTAATGTTAAAGCCTTAAACAATGTGTAATATACTAGTGTCTCATATTCTTCTTTTCAGCCCACCTAGAAAATCTGGAAAAAAAATGATAAGAAATAAAAGAAATAAGAAAAAATAAAAAATATATTTAGTTATTTTTAGTTGAGTTACTTTAGTTACTTTTAAACAACACCATTTTTTAAAAATAGACCATTTTTATGTTCCAAACATCATAAAGTGTATATATTTTAAATGTTTGAGATCTCTGATTCGTCACAACGTATGATCATGGAACAAAGCCTCCTGTGATGTCTGAAGCCTCCACTGTCAACCCAGAGACAAAGAAACTCCAAATGAGGACGTACTTTTCGTAAGAAGATGCTTTTGCAGCGATTGTGCATAAGAGTTTAAGTGCCAGTTCTAGTGCTACCCCTGTGTGCCTGTGGTCGACAGCAGTCAACAATTAATAATATTCTCATTAGGAATAAATTTGTCTCCTGCATGAACTGTGACAACAATCATAGTGTGGTACTTGGAGAGATACATATTTTCTGAGGTGGTACATAGTGTAAAAAGGTTGAGAACTGAAGTACAGTTTGGGGCGTGTTATGTTTTTTTTTTTCTTAACTGCTTCTCATCTCTCCTTAAAATTCATCCTCTCCTCCTCTATGCTGAAAGAGAGTTCAGAACTGCAAGCCCCATCCACTCTGCCATCCCATCTTGGCAGGATTATAACACCTTTAATGGCTTAAATCTACTTTTGTCCAGCAGAGGAGGAGCAGGGGGAGGGAAAGGCCAAGCTAAACAGTGGACAGAGAGAGAGAGAGAGATACTTCCTATGACTAATCCTCCTGATCCAGCCCCCACTAGCAAACAAGTGGGATGGGAACAATGGACTGAGGCTTTGGAAAGATGGTAGAATGGGATTAAAGGACAAGAGTGACACATGTAACCTTTTTATGTCAAAGCAGAGGCAGGACCCCAAGCTGAGATAGAAAGATTACTTATCACCATGTTTGATAATTAGACCTCTTCCTGGAGAACGAGTGTGTTTATTTTGATCAAACGCCATTCTTCCCAGCTGAGTGTCTCCTGCTGTTCAGAGCATTACTGTTTGGAATGTTTGGTGAAATTATCTGTTATTTGGTAGTTATTGGACCTGTATTTTCTGATGTATTTATCTATTTTCTTAAGTATGTTCGCTTTCGGAAATATTTTCTTCTCACATTATTCTGGCCTCTGATGATTAAGCCGCCTCCCAAGTCCTCTGTTCCCTGTTCTGTCCAGGCTTGCACGTCTGCAGCGGAGAGCCGAGCTGAGAGAAGTGCACAAAAGCAGCGCTTTCCAGCATCGCCTCTTTAAAAGCTAATTACCTGTCTTTGAATAGAGAGAGGAGAGATGTGTAGCGTTAAAATAGATCAGGGAGACGGTGCAGGCTCTGATCTTCCTCTTCCAGCCCCGTACGCTGAAATAATGAAACGCTCAAGTTCAACACTTTGGTTTTCATGTGCAAATTCGACTTTGCACATTGACAGTTCCTATCAGTTTTTCTTGAATGTCTCTCTCTCTCTCTCTCTCTCTCTCTCTCTCTCTCTCTCTCTCTCTCTCTCTCTCTCTCTCTCTCTCTCTCTCCCTCTCTCTCTCCCTCTCTCTCTCCCCCTCCCCCCATTTCTTCTTTTTTGTGTCAGCAGATGTATCTTTGCCAGTCCACCTCCAATTTGCCTGAAACAAAAATCAGTGAAGGTGGTAAAGCAACTGACATTTCCTTTTGTAAATGTAATGGAGCTGATTTAGAGATGCAAGAGAAGATGACTAAACAACAACAGGAAAACAAATGTGCCTTGAAAGCCGGCAGCTACCCACCTTGTAGGGAGCAGTTTCCATGCTGTGAGGCGGACAGTTCTAGGAAGATTTAGGGCCATTAACACTCTTTAAGCACAAATCCACACCCACACCCCCCCCCCCCTTTAACTCTGTCACTGTAGCTGTCATAGTATGTCACATTTGGGCTAGAGCATTTAGGTTAGAGTTTGTCAGAGGGCAAGTGTTAGGAAACATTCAACATAGACATTTTCGACTTTCAGCTTGGCTTTATACCCTGAGTGTGTTTGTTGAACCTAGTGACTGTAAGGACACAGGCCCACACATATGTGAAATATAGAAGAGTGTGTTAAAGCACATCACTAAATTGAGAGAGGTAAGAGAGAGAGACATCCAAAAAACATTGACATCTTAGGTTCTCTTTATATTGTGTGACAATAGATATTGTGCAAAATTTTTAAATTAGCTACATTATAGTTAAGAACATTATTTACTTCTCAATTTTAGAGATACAGGATTTGTTATGATGGTGATGATTATGTAATTTAAAGTAGTGAACTGTGTTTAAGGTAACTTTATGTGGGATTAAAACATGGACAGTGTGTTGTTGTTGTGGAAAAAGTATGGAATTTTTAACATCAGCATCCACATTTCCAGTGTGATGCCTCCTGGCTTTGACCATGAGGATACAGTGTTGTTCCTTGGGAAATTATTTTGTGTGTGTGTGTGTGTGTGTGTGTGTGTGTGTGTGTGTGTGTGTGTGTGTGTGTGTG
>JBBPCZ010000040.1:17223643-17240211 GCA_037974445.1 Brycinus macrolepidotus | reverse complement strand
TGTGTGTGTGTGTGTGTGTGTGTGTGTTTGTGTGTGTGTGTGTGTGTGTGTTTGTGTGTGTGTGTGTGTGTACGCGTGTGTGTGTGTGTACGCGTGTGTGTGTGTGTACGCGTGTGTGCGTGTGTGCGTGTTTGTGTGTGTGTGTGTGAGAGAGAGATATATTTGACTGAGTTTGGGGGAAATGCTCAGTTCATCTGGACTATATACTGATGGACTACAGGGGTCAGGTGCTGCAAGACAAATACAGCATATCGGAAGCATGCCTGCATTAGAGAGCCACAAGCAGCACACACTTCTGTCATGATGATAAATTCTGTATGTATGCAAGGGAATTAAGTATCTGCTCATTATTTTCTTTATTTTATGCCTGTCTACTGCGTCAGACTGCATTCTCTGCAGTGCCCTCCGGAATGATTGACCTTAGAATTGACCTCCATTTTAACCCTTATTTAATATGAGTGAAGAAGGCTGATGAAAATTCCCCTTATTGTTAATCAAATGTCTTCACTCAGCAAATAGAGAAAATATATACATGTTATATGAGCTCATTACCACAAGAAAAAGGGTGATTACAAAATAAATTTTACTCTGAAAAACATGATTCACAATTATTGACACCCATCATTTAGTATTTTGTGTAACACTCTATGAATAAAACATAACAGGGTCTTCTCTTGTAGTGTTTTATAAGACATGAGAGCACAGAGGGAGTGAATTTTGACCTTTCCTCAGTGCAGAACCTCTCTAAATCTTGCAGAGTCCTGGCTCTGCTCTTGTGCATGTCTTCTTCAATTCAGAAACTGTGATCTTTGAATTTTTTTTTATTTTATTTTATTTTTTTTTTAACTTCGTTCACCATCCTCCTCACTGTGGCACTGTGGAAAACAGCTTTTCATCCTCTTCCAGGGTGGAGAGTTTTGAATTAAACTGATCAATGATTGCCGTGACGAAATAGGCATTTTTCATAACTGTTAAGTGTAAGTGTAAATGTGTTGACATGGTCATTTTAAGTCGAGCAGCAGTGTTCTTGTATCCATTCACTGATTAGTGCAAGTCAACACACTTTTGCCTTATTGCTATGGAATAAGCATATTTCCCATGGTGATGGATTTGGGCCCTGCTTCCTCATTTTTATACCCCAGTGAGTCAGGAAATCATTGATGACTGGTTAAAATTTCCTAAACATAAACTATTTAACATACTATACATTCACCTGCCAAATCTGTGTCACTACTGTTGTAATAATAGGTATTATCGTTATCTCTCATTTAGTCTCTTTACTGTTACCCCAATGTTTGTTTGAAAGTCGTAAAATAAAAAAGTTTCTAATCTTAAAAGCAACTTAAAATTAGTTAAATATGTGTGGGATCGCACTTCATTTGCATTTCCTTAATTCATTTGTTAGGGTGCCAATAATTGTGATCAAACATTGTGATGTAATTTTGTTTAAAAAAAAAATAGTTGCTTTATTTTCAAACTAAAGTTATCTTCTTAAAATTTAGATTTCCTTTATTATTTTCAATATAATAAGATAACAACTGATGAAGTTAACTTTTATTAGCCTTTTCAACCAATTTTAGCAAAAGTAACTCTAGAGAGCACTGAATGTTCATACCAGTGGTTGCAAACCATGTTCCCCACGCTTTGCACATTTTAGTGTTTTCCCTGCTCCCACCACACCTGATCCAACCAATCTGCTAATTAAACAGCTTTTCTTGGCTTGTAGTATAGTAGAAAAACACTGAACATGTATAGTAGGGGCAGAGTTGGGAACCTTGGTTCACACTAAGTTTCATTACTGTTTTCAAATTTTGTTCCCTTAATTTACATACAACTGGTGATTTTTAACCAGGTTGAAATAGCCTTGGCATTATTTTCAGCAAAAAAAGATAAAAAAGTGCTGAATGCCATTCATTCAGAAAAGTGAGTTATCTGGCTTTTTCAAAGCTGCTTAATGGGTCCCTAATAGACTCTGTTCTGCAATATAGCCTATTCAGTTGCTGTTGGTTTTATGAACGGTCTGAAACCATAGTAACTGGTTAAGGAAGATATTTCTTCTGTCTGTAACGGTATGCTCGCCTATTGGCACAATTTTGTCCTGTGCCTTTATGTATTTTATTTTATTTCATGAAGTGTTATTTGCATGTTAGTTTTGCTTAAAATGTCATCCTGGTTTGAGACAAATGTGTGTGTTGGTTTACTCAGGCAGCTTGATGTAAGCTTACATTATTTGTTAGGTACATTAGCTTTGTAGCTCCAGTGCGAAACAAGTCTTGGCTGATTGACTTCATCCTGGAAAATTCTGTGAATTAGATTTTTTTGTTTGTTTTTTTTACCGCACTATAGCATTAAGGGTATTATTGCATGATGAAAGTGGGTGCTGCAGCAGTCATGTAGATGATGTAGATGCTGTGTGCTCAGTGAAGTGTCGTGCCCCAATGGTCAGACAGTAAATTCCTCTCTTGCTCTGCAGACCCTGCTGTGTTACTATCATTGCATGAGTCAGAAGGCTCTGACTTTAAGCTCCACTCCAAAGTTTGGAGATTGATGGATAATAGAGGTCTTAGGTTCTTTTTCTCTTTCCTTACTTTTCTTCCCCTCAAAATGTGCTCTGGTTTCCTGCATTTTTGTCACATAATGTATTTGATAATAAAAAATTAATATTTTGAACCCCTTAGACTTCACTCTGACCAAGATTTCAAATAAGGCTTTGTTGGCCATGTATGTTTGGTTGTGGTATTTGACTTCAGCGACACAGATATTTCACACACAGTCACAGACATCCTAACCTGGATTCTACCACATATTCACACTAAGCGGGTAACAATTTTAAAACACAATCAAAAAGTCCGCTGGCAAACAGTGACCATTAGAGCTAGGCTTCCAGTTCCGATGATAAATATAAAAACAAAAAGCAGAGGAAAAAACACACCTCTAAGTTAAAGTACCCCTATGAGATTATACTAGTTTGGCTCATTTGGCTCATACTGCATTTTAATGTATTTAATGCAGGTGTTTTACTTTCAAGGAATCTTCAGTGTTGTCATGGAAAATACCATCATTATTTTAATCTTAATGTCAAGTCTGAGAATGTGTGTCGTTATACCTCTAGTGCACACTGTCACACACATGCAGATAACCATTTTCTTTAGATGTTCACACATACATTAATAAAAAGAATGAGCAGGGCATTTGTGTGAAGTGCTATTTAGTCTGAAGTAGCAGTACTGAATATAATACTGAATTGAAGTAAAGGAAGAAGGGTTGCATTTATTATTCAGTTACTAATCTAAAAACTGAGATAGCTACATCCACCAAGTGACAAAATATGTCCACCAAGACATATTTTATACCCTTTTTCCAGTTTATTATGATTCCCTGTGGTCTTTGAAAAACAACTTTTAAGAGTATAAAACCAATGACATCTTAATTCATCCTTTGTATGTGTTGTCTGCATTGTCTACTCTTCTGTGAAGATTTACTGGTTGTAGATTTTATATATTAATCATCATTGCGCCACTGAACTTCCACCACCAAACTTTTGAAGACCCAAATCCTTAGCATATATCAGCCAAGCATGTGATTACACAGTGTTTAATGCAGAAACTTTGTAATTCTTTTTGGAAAAAGGTTTTATTTAGCTCCATTCATGTTAATGTCTTCTAGCCTGGCAATAGGGATTTATTTGCCTGTTATGTTAGCATCAATCAATATTTATATTTTGTAGCAGCTCACTAGCTTAAACACAGATATTTGAAGCTCATTTTAGTAGAATATTCTTTGGATGTTGGCTTCTCTTTAAATTTAAATTTAAACTCAAATAGATCTGAATAGATCTGTTTGTGTTAGAGGTTGCATGACTTGCGTTTTACTAGTAATCATTTAGTAAGTAGTCATTTTAGAATATTCCCTTTCACAGAAAAATAATATTGTCATCCATGCTACTCAATGCATACATTTGTTCTTCCTTCGCCTCATCTTATAGCGTTTTCAAAAAATATTAGAAAGTGTCTTTTTATGGAGGTCTTGTTGTGTTAAATCCATTAAAAAAAACAGATCAGGATGACTAGTCATTAAATATGAAGCTATATTTTTAAGCGCAAAAATAATGTTTCCAATGCCTTTTTCTTTGCTACATGTGTAAATGTTGTAAAACCAGGGTTTGTTTTTCAGGTAATGGATCAGAACAGTCATGCAAAACATATAAAACAATACTTCCTACTTAACAATTTCATGGCTGTTAATAATAAAAAGATGATCCCATCCCTAAATGCATCCCTACTGCCACCCTATGAATGTAGTTCGGGTTCATGATTAGCACAAAATCTGTTGTTGTTGGTGTTGTGTTTTTTTTTTTTTTTTTTTTTTTTTTTTTTTTTAGGTATACAGTGCTGTTTTTTTCTGCCAGTGTACTCGCCACACCAACTGCCCTATTAGTCTGTGCAACCCCTGGTGTTGAGGTGTTTGTTTGTGAGAGAGAGAAAGAGAGAGAGAGAGAGAGGAGTAAGGGAGAGATCAAGTATTGTTCTGGAGTATCAAGGAGCTCAAGTTATCACGCATATCAACCCCTCATGTATTGTGTAGGTCAGAGTGAGAGGAGAATAAATGATCAATCGTCTGCATCTGTCTCCGTCTCAAGCTAATCATCGCACACACACACACACCCACATTGTTTTCATTGCTATGCTTGAGCTTCTTGCTAAAAAT
Source organism: Brycinus macrolepidotus (assembly GCA_037974445.1). Classification (NCBI taxonomy): domain Eukaryota; kingdom Metazoa; phylum Chordata; class Actinopteri; order Characiformes; family Alestidae; genus Brycinus; species Brycinus macrolepidotus. The sequence continues at coordinate 17,235,504 of JBBPCZ010000040.1, read as the reverse complement.
GGTCGCTTGTTTTCCGTCTGCTTTGAACTGTCTGCGTGCGCGTCAGCAGCGCGCTTAAAGTTGAGGCATATCTTTACTGGACTGATTGCTCATTTGCTAAAAAGAGCAAGATTGTTCCTCAGAGAGGCTTGTGCTTTGATGTCTGATTTCATATGCCTTCCATCGCTTTCTAGGATGCACAAGACATGCGTTATCATTGACAAGTCCGTTGCTTTTTCAGCCCTGCTTTTTTTTTTTTTTAATACACACTGAGAGTCAAGTTCACTCGGAGCCCCAGTCCCACCAGGAGGCTGAAACATGTCTCCTCACATCTCCACCACACACACTAGGCGCACACACTGCTTCCTCCATCTCTCTGTCAACTTCTCCATATTTATCCGCTACTACAAACACGACATATCTGTCTTTTCTGTTAACTGCGGCGCAGGCTGGTGAGAGTGGCTGGTTAGATGTAATACTTTCCGATGCATTAGCCCGTATGGCAAGCACGCGGCTCTTATATTAGCATGCTACCCTAAAGTAATAAAGCTCCGTTAGCCGCCACTGCTTAATTTCCCTTGGCTTAAATTTCAAACGCGCTCGGCCCCCCTCTCCACACGACACGTGGCTTCCTTTATTGAATCCCCGTCACTTCTGCCGCGACGCTAACTTGATAAGTCGAGGTGGAGGCTATATGAATATGACTGTCAGGTGTTCCTCGGTAGAGTCAATTATCAGCAGCAGGCCCTTTTTTCCGCGCCGCTCTGTGGCTTTCACCATGCCCTGTCAGTCTAAATCTGAGGCTTAGACATCAGCCTGCCAGGGGGGAGAGATGCACCAGTGTACCAAAGAGGATTAACAAAGGAAAGGGGGCCAGGCGAGGGCGCGAACTGTCTGACAGTTTTTTGACTGCACCAGCACAGCCCCTCTCCCTACACACATACACTCCTTCTTCACTCTCAGCCACGGATCGAGCAGTAACATACTACAGACTTTGGTTCACTCGGTCTCCCTCCTCTCCACTGCTTGAACCGTGTGCTTCCATTCAGAAGTTTAGAGTCACGTGTCATATTGATATTTGTTTTATATAAAAAATAGAACTTTTTATTTTTAACATATTCATGAGAAAGACGGTATATTTATTTATAGATTAATGAGCATTCATTGAGCTTTGGACATCCTGTCTCTGGTTGTCCTGCCTTGGACCATTTTTGGTAGGTACTGACCATTGCATACCAATAAGACCCCACAAGACCTACCCTTATAGAGATGCTGTGACCCACTCATCTAGTCATCAACGTTTGGCCCTTGTCAGAACTGCTCAGATCCTTACACTTACCCTTTTCCCTGCTTCCCACACATCAACTTAAAGAAGTGAAACTATAACAAGATCAATGTATCCACTTCACTGTCGGTGGCGTTTTAATGTCATGGGTGATCGTGTGCGTGTGTGCGTGTGTGCGTGTGTGCGTGTGCGTGTGTGCGTGTGTGCGTGTGTGTGTGTGTGAGTGAGAGAGAGTTTGCACACACACGCGCACACACACATACACGCGTATATATGCTGACCAGCCACTTCACTGGGTACACCTACCTTGTCTCATTGAGTCTTATTTTATCAGCTCCACTTACCATATAGGTGCACTTTGTGGTTTACAACTACAGACTGTAGACCATCTGTTTTTTTTGCATCATTTTTTATTCCCCCCCTTTACTCTATGCATCAGTTGAGTTCGGACCCTGTGTCATATTACTGTGCATGGAAACAGAATCTTAGACACTTATGTTTAAAATGCTATATTTACATATTTTCTTTTTAGTTTTAAGGTATTTACTGCCATAAAGAATATATTATTGCTTATTTTAAAAAAATAGAAGTTTCTGCTTATTCCATTGGAGATTTCTGTTTTATCTTAAATTTATTTGCTTAATATAAGCCTTTACATCTCAGTTTCAGTGTTTTTTCTAGTTTTTATGAACAGCTTTTTTTGCAAAGCATCCTTGAAGTAAGGCAGCTGATTTAATTTCATAACTTGACACAGCAATGGTAATAATTTGATGAGTGACTCTTTGTGCTCTCTTTGTGCCATAAATTTCTAACAGTGAAGTCCCAGTGCATTTGCGTTTAGTGTTTCTATTAAAACATCCAATCAACTTCATTTATTGTTGTAAAATGAAACTGCCCATAACTATGCAAATTTGACTTTGTATGAGGACGGTTGCTGTTGTTTACTTGGCACACCAGCACGCCGATCACACCACAAAACAAAGAAAACTTCAAATTTTTCTGTTAAAACGCCAGCGCATCCACATACAACTAGGCAGTCTCCTAGGACGCTAAAACTTTTGTCACTTCACTTCACACTTTTAACTGAGTTAAATTTGGACACAATATTTGTAAATACTCATAAGTATAATTTCTCAGTTCAGTGCCCCTGAACAGAGGCATACCAGAATCACTGCTACAGAGGAAGAGAAAACAAGGGGTAAAAGAGGGGCACAAACAAATGGAGAGAGAGGTGGAAGGCAGATGGGTAGATGTGAGGAGTCTGTCTTGGCTCTTTGAAGTGAATCCATTTTTCCTTTAGCAAAATAATAACCATAGCAGCAGAGCACTGCACAAGCCACAGGTGCTTGCTCAGCCTGGCGAGTGGCTAATCAGGGTAATTGCAGCTGATTGGGTACTTTTATGCTAGCCAGAGTCTGATATGATAGCATTTTGCTCAAATAATCCTCAAGATTACTGTTCTCTAAATCAGATGTGAGCAAACGCTGCACTGAAGCAGTTTTGGAATGGACTCTTTAGCAACATTAGCCTTCCAGAATGATAAGAAAATGGGTCTCTAGTCAAAAATACATCTCAACATTGTCTGCTGCCCCTGAATTGACACATTTCCTCCAGACCCCTAAGTCACTTTTTCTATTCCCATCAGTTCAGAACCTCAGCGCTGCCTGCACCCCTTTTACTTAATACAGCTCATACAAAATCTCTCTCTCTCTCTCTCTCTCTCTCTCTCTCTCTCTTTCTCTCTCTCTCTCTCTTTCTCTCTCTCTCTCTCTCTCTCTCTCTCTGTCTCTCTCTCTCTTTCTCTCTTTCTCTCTCTCTCTCTTTCTGTCCTTCTCTGATCCTAATGAAGCTGGGCTAGAGAGTAACAGACAGAGAGAAATTGAAATCAAAATGGTGGCCTCGTAAGGAGTCCTGTCACACATTGTTATTGAGCAGCAAAGCCACTGCTGCATCAGACTGCGCTGATGTGGAGTTTAGTGGGCATACACTCAGTAGGGAGTGAAGAAGGGGTATGAAAGATAGGATCAGATGAAAGCCTTAACCCAGATTTTCTGTCGTTTAGCGCTGAAACCTCAGTGAAACCTGTTGCTGTGCAGAGTTCAGCCTGCTGGATTGAATTTAGAGGTGCTGGTTGCAGCTGGCTGCTGAAACATCTGTTGCTGGGTGCTGTGCCAAACCAGGTCAGCCTTGATAGATTTGGTCATGCTGGGCTTTGCAACCTCCAACAGGTCTAATATAGCACACTCTTCAGGCTTTAAGTGGGACAAAGCAGAAGTGGACAGAAGTGGACATAGATCACCTCATAGCTCCAAGTCAAGCCTGGTGGAGTCTTTTAAAATAATAGTTTGTTATATGCAAACACTTGCATTTTCAGGAGCTACCACTTGCTTCCCTGTCTGTACAGTCCACATATATAAGCAAAGGTGCAAAAACAACCCATTTGGAATTTTTTTCACTAAACCTACACATATACCTACACCCACCCATTCAGTTTACAGCGGTTTAGCATTACCCATTCATGTTAAAATTATAAGGAATTTTTCAGCTTGAGGTCATTTTTGAATATGACAGTTAGACCAGAGGTCATTTAAATGCACACCTGTTTGATTCTAAGGATTAGAGTTTGGACACTGGTCATGTAAAAAATAAATAAATAAATAAATATGATGATTGCTTTTTGTAAACGAATGGCATAAGGATTTCAGGGGTGGGAGTACATGACGAATGTTTAAGACTTATTATTCAGTAACTGCTATACATTGTTTGGTAACTCTGCATAAGCTAATATTTAAGTTATTTAGTAGTGAAGTAAGGAACTGACACATATTTGAGGAGCATATACAGGACTCCTCTCGTCCCTCTCATGAGAAGGATTTTAAGAGTGGCCATGAGTTCTAGCTGTAATCCACATCAGATAGGATTTGAATTTGACGTCGTTGCCATTCGCCTAAACCCCTTCTAATGGCCGCACAAACTTAATTATGAGGATAATAAGCAGGCTGATTGGGACCCTGATCCCTTCCATGGGGAGCTGAGGGCTCGATGGGAATCTTATGCTATCTCTTCATCTCATGATGAAGGATTGAAGCCAATTGACCTCCACGCACATACGGATTAATTGCCTCTCCACCCCCCTCCCTTTCTGGTCTCTAGTGTTTTTTTTTTTTTTTTCTGAGGATTTTTCTTTGGATGTGTGCAAGGTGGAGGTAGGTGACTGAAGACGATGTACCTAGCAGGCTGTTGATATCTCAGCGTTAGCTGCAATGTAAACTCACTGCTCACCACATGCTTCATATCAGCGCTGATCAAAGCTCGCAGCACACTCCACACTACTGCTTCTGCATCACACACACACAAACAGAAGGGGAGGCGAATCAACTAGTCTGCAGCGTTGTTCTTCCTGCAGATTGCTGCCTTTATTTGCTTGTTTGTCTTTAGTTTTGTTTCTTCTCTCTGTATTCGGTGTGGACTGAGGAGGTAATTGCAGGTAGAGCGCCACAGGGAGTCTTCATGCACGCTGTGATGCCTCGCGCTTTTGTCTCTCCAGCTCCTAGATGAAAACGAAAAGAGAGGAGAGGGGAGCCATGTTGATGTGCAACAAATTAGGGTCACGGCGTGCACAAACTGTTTCTCTGAACTGGTGGGTTTTGTCTGTTTGTGTGTGGGGAGAGCTGTGTAAGATGTCTTTGTTAGGCAGTTGCAAGGACACGTGTTCAATCTCATTGTTTGATACCATGTAACAGTGAATAGTGGTCCAAGGTTTATGCCCCCCTCTTATAGCTATATAGAGCCCTTACATCAGGCTACATCGACCTGTTTTCTGTAACCCAAGGGTTTTCAGCTGCTTATAGCCATGCTTGGTTTCATGTTTTCCCCCACTACAGCGCACCTGACTTGACTGGCAAAAAGCTTGATAATGAGCTGATGAATTTAAACAGTTAGGTGAGCCATGTAAACATGAAAGTGTGCAGAGCTGGACTGGCATTTAAAACCCCTGCAGTAACCCATTAGGTGACATTAAATTAGGGGCGGACAGTCAGAATCAAGCAGGAATGTAAATGGCCAATATTCACTACTAACACGTCTACTTGTACATGGTGGGCATTTCTATGTTGTTATGGTAAGGAAGGAACCGTATTAAAGATATCTGAGCCAGTAAACAGTCTGAAATGCTGTTGTGTTTGCATATCAGCTTCACTGTCGACACAAGCTCAAACAAACTGTTCAGCACGCTCAATCTTAGTAACAAGCTAGTAATAAACTTTTTCAAGTAACCTTAAGAGCTCTGCATGAATTAAACTTTGCCTCCTTGCTTGAACCAAATAAACAACATCCAAACAAATGTGTCTCTTCCAAATATTCACTGTCAACAATTTGTGTAAAATCAGGTGTTTTGATTATTATGTAAACCTGTAATTGCGTTAAAGGTGAGAAAGAGAGCCGTTTGTTGCCCCTCTCTACTTTTAGAGGAAGCAGAGGACATTTGCCGTTTGTGACAAAGATCAGCCTACCCCTGTCTGATTGATTAAACGTTATGCAAAAGAGTACGGCAGCTGCATTAAGTTAAAATCTGTTTAACATTTCACCACACCACAACCCATCATGCACTGTACAGTATGATGCAGCTTGCTACTGAAAATGACTAGGAAACATCAAGGCCAAGTTGCAAGTAGATAAATTTAGGATTAGAAACATAAACACTGGTATTGCTTTTAATGACTGTTCCTTCAGTCATTGCCCAATTTTGCCATAAAAGGATCACCACTTGACGTAAAGGTAAATGATTGTTACAAGGATGCTATTTCTGTGTCTCAAATGGAGTCATTATTGTAGTCTTAAGGCTAGCTGTGTGTTCACACTGGCATGTCCTGTGTTAATATGCATCTAAATAGGTCTAGAACAAAGTGTCAAAATCTAACATTTAATAAAATGGTAACAATAATGAGAAACAGTGGTAAAAATGCTGTTTGTTTTCATTTACTTTGTGTTGGTCAGCTCAGACACGTTCAGACCATTTTAGCAGCTGAAGATAAAGATAGACTATTTCACAGTTTGCACGAAAGACATTAGACAATGGATCATCGGGAACATAGTTCATGGGGATTATTAAGATTGTGTGCAACAAACAAGGGCTTCTCCATTACAGGTTTGATTCCACAAATGACTTAATACGCAGAACACAGCAAAAAAATAGAAAGAGAAAGAAAACTCCCTGCTATCACACTATCTGTTCCTTAAAAAAGGATAACATTAAAAATATTGGAATTAATTTCTCAGCTGGCCAGCCACTGCATGGCTGTCCAATATATTTTTTTTTTTTTTGGCCGGCTGTTTGTGTAGAAGCTATTCATAAATGATTCAATGAAGTGATCACTAATCAATAATCCATAATTTCTTTGAAGACAAACCATTCTAGTTCAATTTGAGACCTTACCACCCCACAAATATCCTGGCACTAGACATCCATAGTGTGTGCTGTGAGAATATAGTACATAAAGCCCTAATTTAGACACAGGGTGTGAGTGTTGTCCCATGTAAACCTCTTGGGCTTTATGATACTACACACACATTCCTCTGTCCTAGGCGATTGTCATCTTTTGATTGAGCTATGTGAAGTAAGTAGTCCTTCAGGACCACCAGTGGAGTCTTCGACCCCTCTCCTCCTGCCTGACCAACACAGAGATCTGAGACAGTTCAGTTACACCCATTTGCATGTTATTGGAGGTCAGGGGAAGTGTTCACTCCCTCTGTTGCTTTCAGTCAATAATATCAATCCAATCTCTAGCCTGTTCCTGATATGAAATACAAAACAATGTACTCCTGTTATTGTGTGTGGCATGCTACTGCATTTGAGCTGTTCTGGTGGTCCGCAATATTATAAGCCTTCTAAACGCTTGCTTCTTGTGGTGTTATTAACTTTTAAGTGTTCCTTTTCGTGTTTTGTTCTTCACTAGTCAGTGTGCAAAAATCTGTGTTGTGGTGATATCGGGTGTTGAATCACCTTTATAGGCTTACGTCAGAGTTGGGTGTAGTTGATAAAAAAGATAATGAAAGCAGCAGTAGTAGTGTGGCTGGTAATTGAAATTCGTATCAGAGGGACCAGTCGAATGATGTCAAGGTCACTGCCTGTGCGCATAGACAACTAATGATTTGTGTTTGTTTTATTTTTCTTCCTTTTTTTAAAAGGGGTCTACGGCCCTGCCTGCTGCTTAATCTGGAACGTAATTTCACACTTGGCATGCCACTGTGATAAATCCATATGTGCTTGGTGGCCATCATGCACTTCTATTTCTTCTGCATCTCACACAGCTTATGTTATCTGTTCATGTCTTCTCTGTGTCTGTCTGATTGATTCAAATACAGGGAGTGTTCCGCATATAGTATGTGGGTAATGATGTATTCTGCATACAGCATGCGTTTGCATTCTTCACTTTGTGTGTGTGTGTGTGTGTGTGTTACAGTAAATGGAGTGGGGTGTGGAGGGTGTTGCTATGTACTTCAGAAGGACATAGGCGTAGTGGTCCATGTCTTTTTAATTGCTCTTTCTGCAGCGGGGGGAGCAATCTCCGCAAACACATACACACAGACAAGCAAGCTTGTCTCTCCGGACAGCAAACTGACGGTTAATTTGTGTCCTTTTTACTCTTATCAGAGCATCTGTGACCTTCAATGAAGTCTAACATTGAGTCTAATTGCAAGGCAGTGGCAGCAACAGTGTTCAGGGAGCTAAATTAACCATTAGTTTTGCCCACTAGGCCTGCAGACAGCCAGGCTGTTGTCTGATGCAGTGACGGCCGATAGTCTTCAGCACTGTAACATGGGGAGACGAATGTGAGAGTAGCAACTTCAGCATTTCAAATTTGTCTTAGAATTCTGACGGATGATGACAATGCCATCAGAGTCAAATTGAGCTATTGTAACTGTAAAATGTCAGGGTACTTTTTTGTTTTTATAGGCCTGTATACTACGTTTATCTTTTTTCATTTTCCCCCTGAGGTCTACTTGGGACATGTCTGTGGTTTCATGTACCCAAAACACTCACAATACATTTGCACATGACAATTTTCCATGCTCTTCTTATCTCTTAGAATTAAACAGACTGCTTTTTTCCTTGGACTTTAAGACTGATGTAAACAATCCTTTGCTGTAATTCACTGTACAGTTCTATGACTCATTTGAAGATCAGAATTGAAACACTCTTTGTAACTTCTCCAGGAATGAACTAAGGTAAACCACTGTTGGCTGAATAGATAGATATATTTAAATGCAGTGATTCAAATCCTCACAAAAACAAAGGATTCAAAACAGACTGTTGTTTCTTTGTGGTTGAATAACTCAACAACACACAACGCCTTGACAAACAGTGAATGGACTGTTTGCTTTCATTTATTATTGGCAACATTAAATCTCTTGAGAGGCCTATTTTCCCCCTATTTTATGGCCACAAATATTTATATCATACCTTAAGTGTTGCATTTTTTTATCCATGAGCTCATTCAGCTCAATGTAATTTAATCCAAGTGACTTTTTTGTTAGTCATACATCCATGCATGGGTAGCACTGTCTGGAGAGTTCTCTCATTAAAAGGGTAAATATGTATGTGCAGAAATGTCCTTTTATTGCAAGATAACTTCAGAGAGAGAGAGACAGTGGCAGATTGGCACCAAGCATCTGCTCTTATCGCCTACGCCACAAGTCTCATTTGAGATTATGAGTTAAAACAATTCGTCTTCCCTCTTTTGATGCAATTTATTTAAGTTTAATTAAAAGCATGTGACCTTCAACCTTGCCTCCGTTCATTCTGAATCGAGCTTCATTTGTTTCAGCCTGGGCTTTGTTGACCTGAGCAGGATTAGGCCCCACAGATTTGATTAAATGTGCAGTGGAGGTTGACATTATTGTTATTATTTTTTATTAGTAACACAAGAGGCTTGGGAGGAGTCAGCCTGAATAGAACACGAGTGCCTTGTCGCACAGCAAGCGGCCGTGGGGTTAACTCTTAGGTCAAGTGGGGGAAAAGGAGCATTTGTATTGTGTAAATGTCAATCTCTGGATAATAGATTGGATTGCACAAAAGGCCTCTTCACTGCCCATCTATGGTTAAATAGAGAGTACGATTTGGACACTGTCTCTTCACACCTCTGTGATAGGTCCTCATATTTGGAACAGTAGCCCTTACTGTTATGGTCTGTCTCTGTTAAAAATATCGTGCTGTAGAAGGGCACCTTTTATTCGAAATCTTATGCTAAGCACTGAAAAGGTTTCTGTTCTTAGTACAACATACTGCCTGGCAAATGGTAAACGGCATCTCAACATGAACTTGACAAGACCCTATCTTAATGAGCCTGTTTTGTTGTTTACTGAAGGGCGTAGTTCATGAGGATATACAACACCTACAAAAGCCTTTCGTGGCAGCTAACATCCAGACATTTCTAAAGGCTAATTCTGAAAAGTTTCAGTTGTTATAACACTTTCTTAGGTGAAATGACATTAAAGTGGAAAGCTTTTATGACAACTGCCACTTATTGTAATACAAACAGAGCGCCATGTCCATGCCACAATGGAAAACAATACTGCATTTTCCACTGATTTGCACTGAACAGCTCTCTTTATTGTCTTAAAACTAAAAACATGCCAAAAAAGCTGATGCAATGTGGGAAAATAAGATACCTAACCCTGATATAAGCTTTTATTAGATTCCAAAACGCAAAGCGGAACCAAAAAGACGTCATAGGGGCCTGTTTGCAGGGACTAAATGGCTTATCCTCACCTGTTAGTCACTTTAAAAAACAGTTTTCTGCAAAGAGCCTGTAGTGACTGGTGTCTGACATTAACATTTAGCTTCTAGCTACTGTGATTAGTAGATTTCCAAAGAAAACATTAGATGCCAGCCATTTAGTACAACTAAAATTGTGTATTTTGGTCTTAAATGACGGCGGAAAGATCTGAATTAAGTTAATGTCTTTTGAGGTGCAAACCATATATATATATATATATATATATATATATATATATAGTTCTTTCTTGGGGCAGAAGGGGATTGAAGTGGTGTAGTGTTGACATTTTATGTTAAAGCTGTTTCAAGACAGGGTGTCCCACAATTTTCTATCCTCTCCCATTCAACTTTACGGAATGTCTTCCCCATGAGGGGTGTGGTTTTCCCTCTGATGACATGATGCGCTCTGGTTTTATAAGCCTTCATAAAAAATATAGATTTCGGACAGCAAGACATTTAAGACTTAGAACTTAAAGTAAGATGACCACAGCAAGCAATAGCTATGTTATATGGAAAGAGAAAGTGGAAAAAGAGAAACACTGACAAAAGAAACATATACTACACTTTCAGAGGCAAAGCTGCTGATCTGACCTGAGGTCAGTGTGATTGATGTCTAGCACTGAAGAATGATTGTGGAAGAACTGGTCTCAGATCTGTCGTTTGAGCCGCAGAGTTGACGGTGTAGCTGTGGAAATATCGTTTAGAGGAGCATACGCTTTGTTGATGCAGACAGCCTGTTTACCAGAAAGGCCCCGTCTCCTTGTGAAAGAGAGCTGGTGCGCCTGACGCAGCCGGATGTAATGCAATATGGCATATGAGATTTTATTTTTAGGACAGTAGGGCCTCAGTAAGAAAGGTTTGTAGGGTTTTGAGTGGGCTGATCTTTTTAAATATTCAACTTCAATGAAATATGGAGCATGACTCCAGGCTGTTTTGAATTCATAAGTGCATCTCACCAGGCTGGATGTGCATACTGAGACCTGTCGAATTCAGCTTCCTCGCACAGCACACAGAGCAGCCCGGTGACTCGAGGAGTGAGCAAGCAGACCGACTCTGAAACCCTGCAGCAGGGGAAAGACAAAATCCAGTGGCAAAACCAGGAGATGAGATGATGCCATATTTCTCTTTAAATTCTCATTGTATTTTTATCTTTGTCCATGCTATGAGCGTCCTTGATGAGCCTCATAATATAAGATAAGATAAACCTTTTTTAGTCCCACAAGTGGGAAATTTGCATTGCTATGGCAGAAAGTGGACAGTACAAAGTTAAGAGAAGCAAAAACAATAGAATAAAGCTATACAGCAGTATAATATAAAAAGCACACTATACAAATAATACAGTAATGTAAATATAGACATTTATGTGTGTATGTAAATATATATGTGTATATAAAAGTATGTATATATGTATGTAGTGGAGATAGATATATATATATACATATACACACACGCATATATCTATCTATATATTTGTATATATATATATATATATATATATATATATATATTTGTGCTGGGAACGTTAACGCGTTATTATCGCATTAACGCATTATTTACTTAACGCTGACAATTAATTTATCGCGCGTTAACGCATTTTTTTTTTTTTTTTTTAACCCTTTTATTTTGAAAGTTTGTTGCTTTTTTGTGCTCGGGGTGCGAGCTTTGAGTCTCGGCTGGTTTTCGCGGGGTCAGGCGTCCCATTACTTTTGTTCATATATGTCCATTACTTTATCCATATATTATGGCTTTGGTTTTATATTTGATTTGATTACATTAATGTTTAAGTAGAGATTTACAGAAATATTTTAACTGTAACTGTGT
>JBBPCZ010000040.1:17191842-17214342 GCA_037974445.1 Brycinus macrolepidotus | reverse complement strand
ACCAGACTTGGGATCTAAATTTAAGGATAATTTTGTCTTGGCCAAAAAAAATTTCTCCCTTACTTTATGATATCAATGCCATCATTATACAAAGTTATAAAGTTGGTGGTCTGTGGGTCAGGTTATGTCAGCTCTCATAACGGGTTGTGCAGGTGCAGGTCATAAAAAATCCTGAACTGTGCTTCGTTACAAGGATGCAAATGTCAGCCTGCCAGTTACATCCTTATGTCCATGTTTTACCCAAGCCTGCCTGTTTAATGATAACAGAAAACTTCATCTAGAGAGATGAACAAAATGTAAAATTTTACATTGAACAAAGAAGGGCATTGTTTGCAGTCATATATTGCAATTTCACTGTGTCCCATATCCCAATACTTTTTCCTCACCCTTCGTTTTCACCCATAATTGTCAATCTTTAGAGAAGCACAAATGTGTTGTGTGTGGCGTAGCAGTGGCTCTGGACTCTATGGTGGAGTGTTATGACAGTGATAATGTGCTTAATTACTGCTTAACTCATGTGGACACAGAGGGAAATGTGCAGGCCATTGCTCTGTTAGTCCTCTGCCTGACAGTGAGGGGCATTAATGCCTTCTCCTCCACCACATTTATCACCCCTTTGTACCATTAATGCCTTTTTTTCCCCTCAGACTTCCCTCATTTTTGGACCTAGTAACTACACACACACATAAATACACAATTCCCTGATGTGCTTAAACGCACTGGGTTATCTTTTTTTTCTACTGCTTCGCATGCACCTAAAGGCATCAATTAAGGTATTATTTATCACCAGTGGTTCAGGTCCAATTCACCCGCTTACGGAATTAGCTCTGATTCTCCCCAACCTTGTCAGCTTGTGTCATCCCCTTCCTTTTTTTTCCCCACCCAAATGTAGATAAACGAGCGTGCAGAGAGTCCAGAGAGAGAGAAAATGAAAGGTCCAGCAAGAGAGCGCCGATCATTAAGCTAGATTTAGTCATCAAGTGCTATTATTACATCATCCTTCATTAGTTTAGTTTACTACTTTATTTCTGAAATTTTTACTGTAATTTTTCTCCATTTTCCTGTTTTTTTTTCCTGTTTCCTGTCTTTAAACTTTTAACTGCAGACTTATTACTCAGGCATTGACCCTATGACTTGAATTACTCATTGCTATGTAAGCATTATGTAGTTATGAGAGTGATAATACTTATTTCCTGAGGGAATATTAGCATTTTTTTTAACCTAGTCCTTATTACAGGTCTGCATTAAATTGGAACCCATATTCAGCCTATATCCGCAGCTTCGAGAACCGAGCCTGCTAGTGACTTGTACTGCTAAGTTTGAGACCTAAACCCTACTTGATCCCAGTCCCACCTGCGTGCACTAACAGAGATGGCTTATCACAGACCCAATTTTGCTGAGCCTTGCTTTGTTGCTAAGCTTATGAATTGGGCAGCTTGAAAATGGTAGGGTCATTTTATGATTTCGCTGAAGGGCACGTTCACTTACTCCAACTCTGGAGTGAATTAGAATACAGCTAACATTACGAGAAAGAGAGACCGCATGAGAGAGTGAGTGTGTAAGGAGAGCACATGCAAGAGAGAATGAACACGAGAGAAAAAACGCATAAATGCAGAAAATCTTCTACATAAAAATAACTTATTTATGCAGTAATATACAAGAGAAGTTGCGTATAGTGAGTTATTGGCACTGGTGTATCCGATGGTATAACATGACCTTGAGTGTATTATTGCGATTATTCAAGTTTAAATTTTTTTACACCATGATGATCCAAAAGTCTAAAAAAAAAAAAAAAAAAAAAACTATCAAGAAAGTTTATTTTGTTTATATTGCAAAAAGTTAAAGATGTCTAACTTATATTGGAAACAAGTGTGCCATCAGGTCAAAATGTGTACAGACTGAGAACCTATCATAAACATATCTGAAGCTATTTTAGTTAATATCCTTAAAAAAAATAGAGGGGTCATATTCGTACTTTTTTGGTTTACTTTCTTCTCATCCTTTCTCTCTCCTGTTTATGGCTAGAATAACCGTGCTTTGACAAAATACCTAACTACAGTATTTTAAGGTGTAACAAAAGTGTGATGCAGCACATCAAAAATAGAAATGGGACGTACGTCAAAACAGAGCTCTGCCACTCCTGTCTGGTGTAAACAGCGTGTTTGATGACTGTGGGAGAGTTTTTGTTTTGTTGTCACTCTCTTGCATCTCTTGCTGTTAGGACAGGGTTTTATGTGTTTTCTCTTTGGCAGGCTTATTATTAAACTTTGTTGTGGCTGATAAATGTTTTCTTTTAATGGCTGATCATTGTTGCTAGGTCAAAGACTAGAAACAGATTCGATTTGATAAGAGAATGCTGTTATTTTGAGACTTTTGGCACTCATGGCATCCCTCTCATCCATTCACTTTGCAAGATTTCAGCTAACTGTGGTATAATAGAAAATAAACCCAAACCCGATGTTGCACGTAAAAAAAAAAGAAAAAAAAAAGTCCCGAACTCGGCCCGAAACCGGGTGGCATGTTTGTCTCTGGTTTGTGAGTCTCTGGCTGTGTTGCCATCTTTTGTTGAACACTGCTAATTGGACACCTAAACAGGACCATTTTTAATGATAAATTTTATGCACTATTTCTATTACTACAAGCTATTTTAACTACAGTATTTGAGGTGTACATAAGTCTTAAAATATTTAAAATATACTTATAAATGAGGAGAAGCAACACCCATTGGCTTCTGTTATGTGTTTTGAGCCAGTGAGTTTCCTTTCTTTTCTCCAGTTCTGAACAGATTTGTCAAATTAAGTTGGAAAATGCTGGAGTAATCTTTTAAAAGGGATTGAACAGGACACATTTTTTATTGCTGTGACTACCCAACTAACAAAGAAAAACACCAATCTGGCATTTGCCATTGATGAAACAATCAGTTCAGTATCAGTAAGGATCATCGTATCTCATTTCACACCCTTATACATGCTAGCTGAAAAGCAATATTAGACCCTAAAAGCCCCGCTGGAGGTGTCCCAGTCTGCAGCACTGTGGTGTCCTGCTGAGCAGAAACTGTCCCGCTATTCTCCAGACTAGCTTCATCATTTGCACTCGTTCACCACGTGCCATTCCCTGCTTTATGACCGCTGACCAGAGGAAGACAGATTGCATAATCACTCCTAATACATTTATATATAAAACATCACAGGGCGTGTGTGGTGGGGGGATTGCATTGTGCTGCTGTTTGGAATGGGATGTGCTCCGCCGTGGCTAATCGTAAGCTTGTCTGCACACTGGCTCGTTAGAGTGATCAAGCGTCCTTGTCGACTGTCACGTTCTGGCGAGCTGCCTGCCAAAAATTTTTAGAGGCGAGGAGGGGAGAGGAAAGCGCGTGCTTGAAGGAGATGAAAAGAAAAGCGACGACTTTCCCTCATAACAGCCTCTGTGCAAATGCAAAATGAGCAAATGATCTTTCTGAGCTCAGAAATCTGCATTGCACTCCCGTTCTATTTGAAGACAGAAATGAGAGTCTCTCACTGTCGGCTGGCTGGCACAGGACGTGAGCAAATTTCTACGAGCAGGGTGGATAGGCCCACACACTGATAAAAGACTGGAGTGACTTCCATAATGGCAACACAGAGTTTGTCTGTGTGGAGCACAAGGAAGAAGTACAATCCCTTAGAAAGGCACAAGGAGGCAACATGAATGGACAGAAGGAAGGATGGATAGGAAGTGTTTGTCACGAAGACTGATGGATAAATAGCTTGGTGGTTTGACAGAAAGAGACTAGAATGGTTTCAGATAGTGACCCTTAAAGAAACAATTTAGTGAAAATCTGATTCTTGGGGAGATCACAAGTTCCATCCTCAGAGGTAACACAGACATCCATGGCTGGGACATCCAAAGCTCTGGGAAACAGGGAAGGCCACAAAAGGAGACTTAGTTAAAATGTCAAACAGAAAAGATTCCAAAATATGCACACAGTCATATGACTAAGGTCAGCTTCTAGAAGACATCAAACAAAATGCGGATAAATGTTTAAACAGGGAGTAGGACAAAAGGAAAGCAGGAAAAATAAAGGGAGATGAGAGGGAGAGAAATTGCAAAAAAATAAATAAAGAAAAAAAGAACAAGAGAGCGAGAGACTAATGAGTGTGGCCTGAAGCATGGGGCAGGGAGTGCCACACAGTGACAAACGAGTGTGCAGCCACACACAGTGGTAATGAGAGCAGAGTGGAATACAAACTTAAAGCTCCATACGCAGCCTTCGTCTTCATGCAACACTTACCAAACACAAATACAGCTCTCGATATAGCCCACATAACCTTCAGCTTAGAGCCACACACGCACTCTCACTGTACATTCTACAACTCCCTTCTGTCTGACACTACAACTGAAATACCCATTCATAAATGAACAGCGTTTTTATAAGAACCCAGCGGTTCATTTGCCCGACCAGAGGAGGCTTCAGTTTGTGTGAAGTGCAAGTTGTACGTCAGGTCGCTGTAAGCGTTCAGCACTGGACATTTACTGTAACAGCCCACTCTAATCCACAGAAAATTAGTTTTCATAAACCCTTGCAGACCCATAAGGCAGAATTGGAACAGACCTGTAAAATTCTCTGGCTCTATAGTGAATTCATGCAGTAGCCAGAGGTTGTAACTGCTTTGATACCTGTTGGGGTGGTCATATCATTTTGAGCGGTTCGCTAACCCATCCTGGAGCCAACACTTCTAGACCCAAGTGCCAACGTCACCTATTTTGATTCATATCTGTAAATTATATTCATAATTCATTCATTCATTAAAGTTAGCTCGTTAAACTTTAGTGGTATGATTATAGTAAGGGACAGTATTGAGATGTCTCTATTATCAGTAATTTTGAATCCTTAAAGACCAAGAATGGACTCCCAGCCACAGATGTCTGCAGCATCACCCGAGATGGATGTTGCGATATCCTGTGTATTTTCCATCTTACTTCTTAATATGATGGGCAGTTTATGCATATTATTGAACAATTGAGGATGAATAATGTCAAATTTCATAAAGCAAAGTTCACACAAGTGAATTTTTCCTCACTTTTTTCCCAACTCAACTCAGAGTCTCAACAGCATTGTTCTTTCACTGCTGGCATAGTGTCTCAAACTCTGCTTTTTTGGAAGCCGTGAAGCAGTGACTTTTTCACTGTACTTTCTCAGTATGGTGCTCTCTCTCCCTCTTTCTCTCTCTCTCAAATGTGATCCCTTTTTGCCTCTCTCACTTCCTCTCTCTTGCTGTCATTGTCTGTAGAGATTGTCCAGGTGAGCATCTTTTAAGACACTCATCCATCACTCACTCTCCCTTAGTAAGTGTATGTGCTCTGCACCTCCGCTAGGCTGTGTTTCCGATGCTGGAGCAGTTTGGTTCCGGCCGCTTTTTCTGCTCACGTTGATAAAACACACTGTCACGAATGAGCGGCCCCATCCCAGAGCCACCGCTGATCTGATGATAGAGCGTCGCACTCAGGAAAGAACTAGGCAGGGAGAGTGGGGAGAAAAAACTCAAAAAACCTTTGAATGGCGCATCACTGCAGCCTCTGATCCGGTCGAACCAAGGTCACATTAATATGGATTTCCTTTTCTTGTCTTCCATCCCTCCCCCATCCTCTCCGTCCGTCTATCTGCATCTCCATCTTCCTTTCTTGCTCTCTTTCCCTTTCAGATGGACAAAGTTTAATGCACTCAGACTCAGAGAGATGTTGGTTTCTCATGTCTCTCTCTGACGGTCAAGAGAGGATACAAACAGTGGCGAGATCAGGTAGAGGGAGGGGAAGATGAGAAGGAAGAAAAAGAAAAGATGTGTCTGACGCCAGTGGGTTGGAGTCATTCAGGCATTCAGTGGTGTGTGTGGCAGAGTGGACCGCAGGAGACGATAAGTCCAGAGGGCTGTCGCTTATTAGCCTCACCAGCATGAGCACAGATGAGGAGGAAGGCTTAACCCATGTGAAGAAGAAGAGTGGAGAAAAGAGACAAGGGCCAGGAGCCCAGGCTACACATCCTCTGCAGCAGAGGAAGAACAGAATGGAAATCAGCCCATTACTAGTCCACTCCTCCTCACCTCTGTCTGTGTGTGTGGGTGTGTAAGTGAGTGGACTGGCATGTGTGTTGGGGGCTTGGTGTAGGGAAGGGGGTTCCTGCAGGAGTGTGTGTTGAAGATTTAATTACATTAGCGTTGTAGTGCTCAGTTGTCATCTGCATGTCTAGCTGATTGACGCCTCCACTCCTCCTTAAGCTCCTCATTTATCTAATGAGTTTTTGCAAAGCCAAACGTAATCTTGCAACAAAAATACAGTACTTGTTTTGTACTTGTTGAATTTTTGGTGATGGATTGTGGCAAAAATCACAACAAATGAGTATGCCCTCTCTCAAATCCACCCCTAAATCCTTCTAGTCCGCAGCTAACAGAACATTTTTCCCTTGCCAGACATAAGGTTTATTTCTACTGTGTGTGATGTGTAACACATATCTACATGCTTAAATGGAGTTTGTTGGTGGAGATTTTCAGCCATGCTAACTTATATTCATGAGCTAACCGTAGACTTGTTCATGGAATAGTGTCAACGAGCGTTGGATTGGATTAGAAATTTCACACTCAGTTTGTTCCCACTTTAATAAGTCTACATTTCCTCAGAAATTGTCATAGTTGTCCCCAGATGTTCCTTTTACGAAATCACGCCTGGCCCCACAAGACTAGTGATTGCTAAGTTCCACGCAGACCATTTTCCAAAAATCTGCCAGTATAGATAAATACCTTCATGGGACTGCAATCATTACTCCTTATAGTCCCATATACACACAAACAAAACATCTATCTCCTTTCTCTATGTTTTGAAAACCTCATATCTTTTTAGTGTGTTTTTATTACCGCATGTTTTACAGGTACTGCTTGCACATGGAAAGTGTGAACATTTCATTATGAACAGACTTGAAGAAATGGTCCTAATGCGTTATTGGTTTTTCCTTTCTTAAAAATCAATCATAATTTCTATTGATTTGTTCGTGAACAGGAGCTAGCATGTTCTGTGACCCCCCCCCCCCCATAAACAATGTTTTGTACATATACACACACATGCATAGGTACATTACATTAGAAACAGGTGGCAGCACTGGCACCATGTCTTCAATGTGCTGTTTTCTGAATCTTCAATGTGCTGCAAACAAGGATAAATACTTTCATGAGAACTCACTCATTTCTCCTTATACCCCCATTCTCTCTCTGTCTCTCTCTCTCTCACTCTCTCTGTCTTTCTCTCTCTGCTGCAGAAAACACGAGGGTACCTCTGCAAAGGTCACGGTCTCGGCAGAATATCAATTTCAACTCAACACGAGCCCCTGCTGCCAGGGAGGCTCATTACGAGAACGAGGCCCATCCGTCTGCAGCCCGGAGAGCAGCACCAGCCCACCAACCAGACAGAGAGAGGGAGAAGGGGAAGGAGAGGGAGAGAGCAAGAGATCAGGAGAGTGAGAAAGAGCAGACCCCACCGGGGCGCTCAGCTAACGGGGACACGGATGTGGAGGCTTTACTCGCACGACTCCGTGCCCTCTGACCTCATCTCCTTACGGTCACTATGGCAACAGCCGGACCAAGTCCGCCCCCCTCGTTCTAATGAATGCCGTCAAGTAACTCACACACAAAAGTCTTAACAATTAACCTTTCCTTTCACACGTCCCTGCCCTTTTCCTCCCAGCAACAGGCGAAAGAGGCGACTCATTGTCCTCTGGCGTTCACCAAAAGCTTTTAGAGTTCAGTTCAGTTCAGGTGGTCTTTGTGTAAATGAGGAGGTTTTTGATGGTTGAGGGTGACCCCACGGGCACACTTCTTGAACATAATAAAAAAGCATTTATACTGAAAGTCAAATTTAAATCACATTATATTTAACGGATGCTAATGGCTAGAAAGCAGTGGTACAGTGTTGCCAAAATGACACAAGTAGCCAGACTTCATGTTGGTCTTAAAGGCTGCAGGACTTTTGTCTTAAATACATATGTGCACTTTCAGAATATTTCTTACTCTATGCAAACACATTAAGCAATAATATTTGTGGCTTTTTATTTTCATAATTATTTTACCTTTTAAAACAGACAACAAAGAACCAGCACAAATTATTTTAGGTTTAGCTTCGCACACTGCACTGCACTGCACTAACTCCTACTAAATCCAGTGACTAATTATGCTGTTTGCAATGATTTATGTAGTTGGTCAGTGTTTCAGAAGTACTGATGATATTATATTCATTCTTTCAGATAAGCATACTGAGACATATTGTGATGTAATTTATCACAGTAATTATAAATAACATCACATTACAGTTCTACCCTCTCTACAAAAGGTTAAACCAATAGTAAAACAAAGTTATGGATAGTTTCACTGATCTTACAACAAACAGTGAAGTGAATGTAAACATGGAAGTCTTTAGGGTTTGACCTTTAACATCCTTTTCATGACTGCTCATAAGGATACTCTAAGACTACATAGTGTCATTTGTGCTTCTCAGACCACAGAAAGCCACAGCTTACATTACCTTAAAGCAGGTTAATGACGGTAAGAATGCCATTTTATAACTATGCTATATCGCCCAGCCCTAATTCCAGCTTCAAATTCTAACTCAGTTTATGTGTTATTTTCAATATCCTCTGATATGCTAACCGATGTTTGTACATCTGTGTGGAAACAACATAATCATTTCTGTATGTACTATGTATGAATGTATATGCTAATACAAATGAATCTATATATTAATTCTGCTTTTGTACTCCTGAGGAGAAAACAAGTAATGCTTGTTTGTCTCACAAGCAGAGCATTTACTATGCAGGACCTACTGTTTCCCATTCTAGTTCTGTTGTTTGGAGATATGAAATAGTCTCTTATGTAACCATCTCATGCTTTTTGTATTTGTGTGTGTGTGTGTGTGTGTGTGTGTGTGTGTGTGTGTGTGTGTGTGTGTGTGTGTGTGTGTGTGTGTGTGTATGATCTAATTATCTGAGCAGTTCAGTGTATGTTTCTTTTCAGTGTTCTTTATTTTTTTTCTTGTATTTTGTTCTAAGCCAGTAGAGCATATTGCTTACCTTAGAACCTTTTATCTCTCTTTATCTTTGATACTTTGTCCACAGTCTCCTCTTTTGTTCAGTGTGTGCATGTTGGAGTCTTGAATTCAGTTAACCAGCATTTCCATCTCTTGTCAACATCTTTTTCCTTGTCTTGTCAGCATCTTGTCCATTTCTGAAATTATTATCATCTTGCTGGATTCAACAGTTTGACTTCAAAACCAGCATGGCGTCAGAGTTGCATCATTGATGGAATTATGTTAGAAGCTTTTAGGGTTTTTGCTATTGAAATCTCTACATTTTTCATACACTTGAGCGCCACATCATTTATTGAGTAGCTTGGGTTAAAGATTGTAATTCTTATTAGGGATTTGTAGTATCATTTGCAATAAAGAACAAGAAATGTGTCTCAGCTGTGGGCGTCATTTCAGAGCGCTGAAATCGGTGCTTGTGCATATCACTCCATCCAGTCTCTCAGCCTCCATCATTACAAGGGAGAACACACTTGTTCGTCAGGATCACCCGTTCATTCAAAAAACTCATTTTATGCACCAGCAGCTGTGGGTATGTGTGTGTGTGTGTTTGGGGGTGGGGTGTTGGGGTGAAAATAGAGTACAGGAGAGGTGAAGCTCCTGGAGTGATGAAAGACTCTGCTACCCACAATCAAACTGTTTATTGTATTATAAATAATAATTACTGCCGTTTCCAAAGGTGTGCGTTCCAGTTTAATTAATATGGGGGAAATCAAAGTGGTGGGTTGCTGGCTCCCAAGGAAACACCCCACTCCCTCACCCGGTCTCCTTGACACCAGTGGGGCCCAGAAGTAATTTACGCTATGCTTATTTATATTTGCCTGTGTAGGCAGTGTAAAATGAAGCAATCATTTCTGGTACAATGCCTTCCCAAGTTTACCTGGACGACTAGACTTTGTGCAGCTGTAAAATAGTGTTAAGATCTGTTTAACTCGTCATCCTACTATCCAGAGCTTAATTTCTTCTCTTATTTCTTACTGTATTTTTGAAGCTTTTTGTAAGCTGGAGTTGGTAAGAGGCCCACTGATTGCAGAAGAAGGCTCCATGCAGAGCTAATTTGGCCCATTTTTGCAGTGGGTGATGGAACCAGACTGCAGGAGGCCTTGTTTTTCAGAATCAGAGTCATATTTATTGGCCAAGTATGTTAACACACTCTCTGGTACTGCAGGCAATATATAGACAATATGCATATTATTTACAGACAATGCACAATATACCAGTAATATACATGGTGTGTGGTAGTGCAAACAGCAGTAACGTGCATCAAATATGGAAATGAAGTGTGTATGAGGATTTATACAATATAGTGTTTGTAGATGTGAAGCAGAGGGTTGTATGGCACAGTACTTGTAGCACAAGTAGTTTTTTGTCGCTTGTCAAGTCTGTCTGCTAAATGGTCACACACTCTCATAACGTGGTCTTTGTTTCTGTTCAAATACAGAAGGATTATGCATATATGCACAATAGCACTAGCATTACGGCATTAGTGGTTTAGGTCAGTGCTTGAATGGACCTGCCGCTAAAATCAACCGATACAAACCTTTTATAGATTTATTTGTACTGGCAAAATTGAAATCAATTTATACTGAAAAGTCACCAATATTGTGACTTTGGTCATATCAAGGGATATCAGCCAGTTTTATCAGAATTCTTAAAATTGGTATCTTTATCAGTGAACAAATTTCACGTCAGTCAGATCTTAGCATGTGTTTTTATAGGATTACATAAAGATGAACAATCAAAGCCACAATTAAGAGGAAACCTGTCAAATCCTGTAATATGATACAATTTGGTCTTGGGCAAATTAGAAAGAAGTACCAGTTTCTGAATGAAACCTGTTGAGTGCAAAAAATACTAAGGTAAAAATCACATTTTGCACTGGGGGAGAAATTAAAGAATTTAAGAAGTACTGACACTGGTAACATACTGTCTTATTTTGTCAGCTAGATTTTGGAAAAGGCTTATTATCAGCTTACTGATTCCCATAAGAACTAGTATGTACACAAACAATTTCAATATTCAGACCTAATAGCACACACAGTAGATTCAGTGGTGCACACAATGTCTAGGTTTATGTAGCTACAATACTTCAGGTACCTTGTGCTGAGTGTGTTTCCCTGTTTCTAATCCTGCGGCGTGTCTGTATCTGTGTGGGTGTGTATATGTGTCAGTCCCCAGCTTCGTGTAGCATTCTGTTTTCTAGGGAATGCAGCAGGCCTCTCATCACGCGCTGTTCGCTGTGCATATCCTCTGCAGCTCATTTTCCTCTGGCTGTAGAGCGCAGGCTGTAGGCTGAGGCATCATGTTCCCCACTGCAGGCGCTCCTCTGTTTCAGCACCATGGACAGGGACAGTAATGAAGAACAGCCTCCACCTCTCCCATCAGACCAATGTGCTTACTGTAATCAACTCAAGCTTTCCTGCTCTCCCACCGCCAGTACAGCGAGGCCGAGGGAGGGAGAGTGCATTACACTGAGAGAGAGGTTAACCTTCTTCATCTCTCTTTATCTAATCAGTCCACTTTCTCCCTTTGTTTACCTTCATCTTCATTTTCTCTAACCTGCCCTCATTAGCTACAAATTGGCATTTAATAAAATTCTGTGCAAATAACTTGAAACCTCTCGACATTTATTTATTCATTTGTTCGTTCATTCATTCATTCATTCATTCATTCACTCCAGCTGTACAACGAATAGGATCGCTAGAAAGGAAAGCCCCATCCACAGTCAGGTGCAGCATGAGCAACAGCAAACAGACTCTAGGTCTGCCACGTCCTCTGGGCGAAGAAGAACTTGTCTCCCCTTGTTAATTCCTACTGACAGTCAGGCTTGTTGAGGAAAAGAGCGAGACGTGTGTGTGTGTGTGTGTGTGTGTGTGTGTGTGTGTGTGTGTGTGTGTGTGTTTGGGGGGGTTGGTTGGGTAATGAAAAGGCTGAGAGAGCCCTACTATTTCTGTGCCTCTCCTCCAGACATACAAACAGCGGAGGAGCAGTGTGTCCTGCTTTTGGCCTGAGAGCAAAACGTGGAAGGAGAGAAGGAGAGTACAGAGGTTAAAGGTGCCCGTGAGCTTTTTTTTAATGTTATTTCTTCTAGAAAGACCCTTCCATTGTACAGTAGACCAAGGACTTCTTTTGGTGTTTTATTATTTCCTCGTTTATTTCCCAGACTTTCTATGTTGTTGCACGGCCATTTAACATTTGTAGGAAACCTCTTGTGTCCGCCCATTTCTGTCATCTCCACTGACCTGAATTCCCCGGTCCAGTTATTGTTGGAGAGTGGATGTGCCGACATGCTGTAATTTTATAAAATGACCACTGCTGATCTGCTGAAATGGAAAAACAAATATCACTGTCAGAACAAAACCTCATATCTACAAAATGGTATGATGGAAGCAATATTATTGCAAGAAGTAATGTAACAAGATTATATGAGTCATTTTTGGAGCTTTTCTATTGGTCCAACCATTTTGAAAGTTTTACACAGTGTAAAGAGAGGCTAAAATTCAAATTATTTTTGGAAAAAAATGACAAAAAAAAAAAGGCTTGCAATAGCAGTGGTCATGGTCTCCAAATGCATCAGATGTACTGCATAAAGGACACTTTTTTGTAATTAAGGATCAGCTTTAAAAACAAATTACAGCTTTATTTTCTTTCTGCTGCTTGCTTTGAGGGTTTTAATTTGTATTTGCATGTGTTTTGTTACGGGTTTTTTGTTTTTTTGTTTTTTTGTTTTTTTGCCCATCTCGACAGTTGGATGTGAATTTACCGGACAGACGGGCCTTCAGTAACAAAGTGAAGGTCTGGCTATTCTGCTACATTAGCTCTCCACACGAACGCAGCCTGTCGAACAACAGAGGAGAGAGAGGGATATGGCCAGCGAGATGAAGAGACCGATGGGCATCTGTTGATTCTAGACAGGCCTTGATGTGTCTCAAGCTGGCATCGCTGTAGCACTCCTCCACAAGGCAACAGGGGAGAGGAGAAAAACAAAAGAAAGCAGTCAACAAAGGAAGACAGGGAGAGGGAAAATATAGTGAGTAAACACCTCTCTCCCAAAAGTTATTTATTTATTTTTTTAATCTAACAGTTGTGCGGTAAGTATGTTTGTGTAGTAAAGAGGAACGGAGCATATTGTCTAACAGATTGCAGTCTGCTTGGCTTTAATTGGAGATGGAAGGAAGAGACAGTTTGGACAAGTGATGTTGATTCTGGGTCAGGCTGTGTTCGACTGTAATTACTGAAATGCATTTTTTCTTTGCCCTTGTGTTCCTCTACGGTCAAGATATTGGACAAATGTATTGATCTCACCCGGGGTCAGGATATGAGGTCATGTTAGCCATTGCAAGTCCAGCAAATAAGAGTGGGTGTAGTACATTTGTAGACAGGGAAGACTAGACTCACGGCTTGGTTATATTACTGCTAAGCCATACATATATCGTTATGTGCTGTCATTATTGTGTTTCATTACATAAGAACCAGCCTCTCCTCTCTCTTCCCTCGTCTTTTGTTTTCTCATTCATCCCTCTCTCTATCCTTCTGTTGTTTTTGATTGAGCTTTGCAGAGCACCAGTCTTGTCTCTGAGTGTCGTTAAAGCCTCTGGGACCTGCCTGGCATGCTTGGCTGTTAGATCCTGTAAGGGAAAGATGTGTGAACGGCATGTCCTACCTGCCAGTCTCTCTCACTACCACCCTGCCAGGCCAGCACACATCCACATTCGCTAAGTGACAGGGCTCTCTACTAAGGTTCTAGGTGTGTGTTAATTACACTAGGATGGACCACACCGACCACACTGTATGTACTTCTTCTTCTTTTTCTTCAGCTGCTTTACCATTAGGAAGCAATGACGGGCTGGGAATTACTGTTGATAAAAGTAAGTACCTCTTTTCTCCTGGATGGACCTCTACAGCAGGTGAGTACAGTGTCTCCTTCCTGTCCTTTCGCTTTCCCTGTCTTGCCATCTCTTTGTCTTGATTGAGTAATGTCCTTTGAATGCACACATCCATGAAAACACCGGGCGCCTCCTAATAAAACATCAAGTCAAGGCGGGTGGGAGAGTTTTGGCCTGCTTTTCCTTGTGAAGAAGCCTGTTGACGGGTATGGTCTGTGGGGAGTTTCTCCTTTTAAGAGCCAGAAGGCTTGGCAGCTCCTGTGGTGGGTATCTCTGGCTCTGCCGCACTTGCAGACTTCCTGTGTTTAAGTGCTCGACTGATCCCCTTCCTCTCCACAGGGTTTGTTTTTCTTTGCCTGTGTCTGTTGCTCCCCTCACGTCTCAAAAACAGCGCCCTCAAAATGCGTTTTCTACCTCCCCGATTGATCAGGACTCTGACCTTCACTGCTGATCCCCTCCTGAATCTCTTGCCCGGCCTCATTTTTCACCGTTCTTGAGGATCTTTTTCTCCGCTGTTGGAAGGACAAGCCCACTCTTCTGTTCCCTGGTTCTTTTCCAAATCCTATTCCTGCTTGATAGATGACTTTTTTGGAGGCCGGCGGGACTTCAAAGGTCCTTTCACCTTGAAACGCCGCTTACGGCAGCTTCCCAGCTCCTTCAGCTTGCTGAGCACAAGAGAGTTTCAGGTTGTGGAGTCCATCTCCGACTTTAACCGGAGCTAGACACTGAGTCACCTGCTTTGGCCTGACTGTGTCTGATTCGGGATTATCCTGCACCAACTCAGAGACTCTTGCTTCCTACTTTATTTCTATCTCAAGGACAGGTCCTAAGAGAGAGGCTGGCCTCAATCACTGATGGAGGGCACAGTGTGCTGCTGGAGAAAAGATCTAGTGGTTTTGGGGTCTCCTCATGTCAGGCTTAGAGAGTGGAGAGCTCAACAACAGGCATAAACCAACTATCTAGAGTAGCACGTAATCACAAATGTAGTGAGTAAATAAAGAATGAGGAGAAATGCTGAAGCAACGCTCTCACAGTATGTGATCATATTAAAAGATATCTGTTTTAAAGTAGAAAACAAGGTTCAAATTGTATCAAAACCTCCTTAGAAAGAGTGACCTATAAATAAGCATTAGTGTGTACAGAGTCAGTGGCTGTCAACATAACTTAAGCGAGGGGTGTGTAGTCATCCTTTCCATGACAGACAGAGGGGTATTCAGGCCCCCCCTCAGGTGGATTCTGGGTCACCCTGTCCACTCAGTGCTTCTTGAGCCCACTGTATGGTCACCAGGGCATTGGGCATTCAAACGGCCCCACTTGCAAGGTCATGTCACCCTGAGCAGCCGTGGTAATGTGCATGGAGGGCACCGCTCACAGCACATGTGATGAAATGAGGGCATTGTAGTGACCCCCGGCAGACGGAGCCACCACTGCCTCGCCTGACGTGACCCGGACCGACAAGAACTTCCTAACAAGAGCTAACTATCATCTGCTTTAATTACGACCCCTTTTTCATTTAAAACAAAGCTAGCGTGATTGCTAGATCCACTGCAAAAGGGATTCCAGAAGCTGCTAAACGACCGTTCACTTCATCCGCGCTCTCCAGAGGAAAACTCCACTGTTTATGATGAAGATCATAATGTTGTTGTGGAAAGCATTTTTTCATCTCATTCTCTCTACTGTCGGAGGGGCCAATAATTCAAACACTGTGTTTGGAGCGTGGCAGCGAAGAATGTTAATTTGAAGTGGCAGCCTTTGATCTCCATGGCAGTGATGACAGCGATGGGGTGCACAGAACGTTCCGGAGGGTCTTCAGGGATTCATTATCCTGTTTGTGAGCTGTTTTAATGAGGAGGGAGGACCCTGCCCTCACAAACAGTCAAAACAGCAGACCGTTTATGTGGCACACGCGCACACAAACATCAGCGAAAGAGTTGTGATTGTTCAGTGACTAATTACTCTCAAAATAATTTCCTGTATCAGGGCAAATGGATGTCACTGAAATCCACAATTTTGTTTAGAATCAGTTTTATGAATCAGTTTGTTTAGAATATTTTTAGAATCAGTTACATGAATATGGAACATGCTGATTTTGAATAAAATGTAGGCAGTGAAACATTCTGTCTTTTAGGATCAGTTAGGATCATTGCAAGGTCAGAACAAAGTAATTCTGAGGGCTGGGTTACTTGAGGATCAGCGACGGAAATATTATTGTTTAGAAAAAAAAAAAAAAAAAATCACTACTGTCAGTTTTATTTTTGACTCCGACCACTCCAACCACTGCTAGACTTGCCCACTGATGAGCTTGAGGACATATTGGGCTCGACCCCCTAATGTGTGTATGACGTGTGTATGTGTGTGTGTGTGTGTGTGTGTATATAATGTGTTATATGTAATCTACCCAAACTTTTTATATCACTGTCCATGTATGGATAAATACATCCTTTTGGTCTATAATTCTTATATTACATAAAGACAGCATTTTTATTTTATGTTTGATCTCTCTCTCTCTCTCTCTCTCTCTCTCTCTCTCTCTCTCTCTCTCTCTCTCTCTCTCTCTCTCTCTCTCTCTCTCTCAGGGTCAGGAACGACGAGGGACACAGTGTAACTCTACCCCTTTAGGTGCATGGAGGTCTATGTGTGTCAGGCAGCCCATGGGAAAGGCATAAAAGACACCTGAGCCTTTGAGTGCCGGCTGTCGTAGTGCATTTTAGCCCCAAACGACTCTGCTTTACCTTATGTGAGGAAACAGGATCTCTGTTTACTCTCCTGTTGGGATTTGTTCTTCCTACCACACTCTGCCCCTCTCCTGCTTTTACAGCACAATGTATTACTGCTTGTTATGGGCTACTATAGATCGCCGGCCATGTTTAGCCAGCATTGGCTCATCCTGAGCAATTTATCACCAAAGAACTGCAGGACACTGGGACACTTTTATTTTCAAATAGGAGGAGGAAATGGGGGTGAAAAAAGTGGATAGTAATCTGTGCATAGCGATTGTAAAGATATCATGAGCAGATATCTGGATGAAGACATAGCCTCGCTGTTTTGACGCTCGAAGTTGTTTAACATATAAAACCTCAACAAATTGGCATACAAACGAGTGTCAGGTAGAGCTCCTCATTAACTCGGCGCTGAGAAGACAGACTCGCTGGGTCTTCGCACTGAGTGCTAGAAGGGGAGCAGAGAGGTAGATCAGAGCGAAAGCTCTACCGTTACCGCCATTCTCCAGAGTAGCACTCTCCCCACCACAGCCACCCCTTTGCATGCGAATAACACAGGCTTTGACAAAAAACCCTACAAAATCAAATCACTCCACCGCCTACTCAACTCAATTTGCCCCCAAAGTTTATACATACTCGTTTAATATTTAACAGACGTAATTTTGCCAAGAGCCTCGGATTAGTGAAAATATGCATTGGGATCACAAGGAGGGAGAAAAGGAGACATTGGGAAAAGAGAAGGGGAAAAAAAATCAATATAAATGAAGGCTGATATCAAAAAGATGCATTTCAGACATCTCGATGAGCAAATCTGCGGGTGCGGCAAATAAGTCACTGTGGATGGAGCTTAATGAGAGGGAATTAAGATGGAGAGAGAGTAGTGGGCCACGGGGCTAGTTTTAGAAATAAAAAAATAACCCGGGCTGATGTCTGATCTCATTTGCAAACCCTCCACGTCGTTTCCAAATCCCTCCCTGTTCCCTTTATTTATTTATTTTAGGCTTTATGTAAAACAAAGGATGAATAAACACGCCAACTTCATTAATATGTATGGCCATGCCTGCCTCCTGTAGTACAAGGGTTGTCAACAATGCTTTGTAACAAATAAGACTCTATTTCCAGCCAGTGCCCTTAAATGCATTATCAGCATTCCAGCATGTTCAGCTCGTCTGAAATATGACTTACGCTCAACGATGCTGTTTGCCTGGCATTTTGCATGAGCGTATTAATGAACAGTCGATGCAGAACAGCACTAGTCCAACTCCTTCACTAGTCCTTCTGTCTGACTGGAAAACCCAGAGCTCTCAATGGCCGGTTTTGTGCATATTTTAAAGGTGCGCTTACACAAGGTGTACCAGACAGGCAGCAGAAACCGCAGGACGGAAAAGACAAAAAGCTCCCCAGTAATCTGTGGGTCACAAAACCGAGGTGGGGCGAAAAAAGCAAGAGAAGAGAGCATGTATGCTAATTACTTTCCAAGTTATGCAAAGCGGCCACATTGTGAGCGAATCAAAGATCGGTTTGCCATTCAAGTTTTAATGGGTGCCTAATTGCTCCTTTCCCGTTAGTCATAGACTATTCATGTGCAATTAGCATGTGATTCAGCCTGTGCACAAGCGCCATGGAGCAGCTTTGATGTGCGCCTTCTGTATCCTGTGGCAAGCGGTGGCTGTGATTCAGGGAGAGCGTGTGCTGAGCAGCAGAGTCTTGCTGCTTTGATGAGGAACAGTGAAGGGCGCATAAAGCAGCGCTTTGTTTAAGGAAAGCTTGCCACTTGCTGATTGTGCATTTGCAAATACAGTGGTCATAGTACTGGTCATATTTGCTGCCTATCTTGCAGAAAACTGTTTTTTAAAACTGTTTATTTGGTAAGAGCCATTCCTCTTACCAAATTCTATTACTCCATTTCTTTTTTATGATCACTAGTGATTTGCTGGTCGGGGTTTTTATGACCCGCACCCACCTGACCCATCATGAGAGCCAACCCAACCCCAAAAATATTAGTTAATCAAACCCAATCGAACCCAAACCCGACCCAACCCAAAGTGTTTCTGTTATGTGGGTTACGAGTCAACCTGTGCATCACTAATTCAATTCAATTTTATTTATATAGCGCTTTT
The DNA here is from genome assembly GCA_037974445.1 of Brycinus macrolepidotus. Lineage (NCBI taxonomy): Eukaryota > Metazoa > Chordata > Actinopteri > Characiformes > Alestidae > Brycinus > Brycinus macrolepidotus. The sequence continues at coordinate 17,195,520 of JBBPCZ010000040.1, read as the reverse complement.
TACAACCAAGTTGTCACAAGAGAGTCTTTATGGGGATAAATAACTAGAGAAGGCCTTGGTGAACAAGATTATTGACAGATAGGCCATCTACAGCTAACAGGGTTGGTACCACTAAGTGTCCATAGAGGAAAATTTTGTTGAAAGAGTAACAGAGTCTGTAGTCCATAAAAAACAGGATCAGGAGCAACAATGGAGCTTTAAGCAGCAGTTGCCCCTAATTGGGGTAGAGCATGTGTGGAGTTGTGAGCTGCTGAAACCAGTCGAGGGCATTTTGGCATGGGGCCCCAGCGATTGCAGGCCCGGGAAGGTGGTGATCTGGGGTCCCATGGTGATCAGTCAGGCTAGACAAATGTGCAGCAGTTCCCCTCAGACAAAGAAAACAGAGATGAGAGTTAGTTCTGTTTAAATATACAGAGAATTATTAATATCTGTGAGGAGTGCAAGTTAAGACTCCGGCGTATCTTGCTAAAGCAGCCTAGATAGAAAGGGCAGAACCGAGGGTTATGATAGGCATGAGAGCGCCCTGAGACACCGGCACACCTCCATTCCACCGTCACAAACCTGAGTGAACTTGAAGAGTGGTGGGGCGACAGCACCAATGTCCCAGTTTACTTGAATTCTCTGTGCCCACCGTCTGTGATCTGCAGCTCAAGTGGAGTTGGCAAAATAATTTCCACAGTTTCCACAGCACTGTACGTCCACTGTAAGTAAAGTAAAGTGTCCCTAATAGTCACACGTGAACACAACACAGCACAATTTGAAATTATTTCTCTGCATTTAACCCATTCACCAGGTTAAGCAGTGGGCAGCTCTGACGCACCACCCAGGGAGCAGTGTGTGGGGACGGTACTTTGCTCAAGGGTACCTCAGTACTGCCACTGGCAGCCCTGGGATTCAAACCCACGGCTTTCTGATTGTATCGGCAACTCCCTAACTACCAGGCCACCAGATGCCCCAGCTATAAATGTTCTGTTACAGATTATTCCCAAACACAGTTTGTCACAATATATCCCATTCATCACTGGTCAGTTTCTGACTACATGACCCCTGTTAAAGGCATATCATGTGAGTAGTGGCTCCACCTACAAGAACAATGGTTAAGCCCCGTTGGGGTTTGGGGATAAATGCCGCTAAAATAAACTGCCACTGACATGCACCAACACAAAGGAGTGTAAATTCATGGCCACTAGGTGCTGTTCTGTCTGATTAGCGAAGTCAAATTCTTAGTTATACACATGACCACACAGCTGAATTCTGCATTAATGCTTTACTTAAGAAGATTAAAATTACACTGCAGAAAATAGCTCATTATTATTAATGAATCACGTTATTTGTTGTGTATTTTACCCAACAAATAACATGATTAGCATATTGTATTATGTGGCTGTTTTATAATGCAATAAGCCACTCGAGGTCAGGGTGATTTTGCTCTACTTTGAGTTGTGCCTGAATATCACTGCAGCACGCTGCCTGGAGAGACGTAATTCTTTCATATTTCTTTTCATAAAAACAATGACCAACGCTCCAATTTATTTATTTTCTGGGCAAATCCTCTCTTTGAAAAATGTCTGTCAAATCCATAAAGCTATCTGTACACACAGTCGTGTTTGGCCCTGTGCCGGCTGTGTTTGCATCCCTCCCTGTGTCTTCCCTGTGATCTCAGACTGGAGCAAAATGTAAAAAATTGTTGCTAAGATGTTAAAAGATTTCTTTCTAGGTCATATTAGATTTGTGTTTTTGCGCATCACTGACATATTTGCATTTGCAAGAGAGATGCTACGTGATCATCCCATCCAATAATTTCCGGCAGCCTGTCTGGATGGTGGTTGGAGAGTGATTGGTGTTTTGGTTTTTCTTTCGAGGTCAGTGAATAATATTAAAAGGCAGAACTGCACCTTTATTAGTTAGAACTGAATTAGAATTAGATTTATGCTAATGTCCACTACCCAGCTTCATGACGAAGTCATTTTAATATGTATGTTTTAGGTCTAATCCTTGGAATTCCCCTTGGTGCTTGGGTACACAACCCCCCCTCCCCCCCCCCCCCTACAAATGCCCCTTTCTTATGCCAGTGGTTGCTGAGATTTTGCGCATCAGTGTCACTGCTGGGTTGAGAATGGTCCGGCAGCCACAAACATCTAGTCCAATGACCATTTATGAAGAGCTAGAGCAGCTGTCATCAGTTTTGGAAGGTCAGAGTCCAGCGCAGTGATTATTTCCCTGCTGAAATGCACCTACTAAACCTGGTAATTAACTGATGAGCTGAATCAGGTGTGTTTAAACATGACTGTGCTAAACTCCGTCCCAACAGGAATGGAATTGATGACCCCTGGGCTAAAGGTAATAAAATGGCCAATTACGGTACAACATGCTCTCATTTTTGTCAGAGCCATTACGTCGGCATCTTCTGAGACTGCAATATGGAAGCTGTTTCGCACAATCTCTTGAGTAGTTGTTCTAGCATCATTATCTGTTAAAAGTTGTCTTTTAAAACACTTTTCAAAAGTTAAAAACAAAAATAGTCATTTCTCCACAGTGTTCCCCTCTTCATCATACTGAAGTGGCGCATGATTGCATGGATTCAATCAGCGCTATTCTGTCTTTATAAGCCAACAGCGGACCACTTGTGTTGTTCGAAGACGATTTTTCGCCTCTTGTTGGTAAACAGAAGGAGTGGTGGATCCATCAGCTTGTCTGGCGAGGGGAACATGGGGCAGAATAGAACGCTTTTTATATAGGCATGGAGGAGGCCGGCACTCGGAACAAAAGCAATCATAAGAGTCAGTTGCTTTAATTTCACTGAGATTCCTATTACTCAAGAAGCCTTTGTGCCGCTGAAGTTAATAAAATGCTGCTAATTGTCTGGTTCTCCTATGATGGTGACATGAAGAGGATGAACGCTGTCATGAAATGTAGAGCGAGTGACTGGTGAGACTTGGAGAGAGTCAAAACAAACTCTTAATATAGCACACACTAATAGGGGACGGAACGCAGTGAAGACTAGCGAACGAGTCATTTCAAGTGGAAGAGAAAAGAACAAAGCTGAACTAGTTTGGAGGAAAATGTCTTCAATGAACCGTTGTCAATTTCTGGTTCACTCTTTTTTAGAGCAAGTGTTCTTTTATTTCCAGCCGGGCTGTGATGGTGGCTAATTGTCGCTCTGTCACTCAGCAAATTTCCTCTTCCCTGTAAGAAAAAAAAAAATCATTTTACGCACAACTTTGTTGAGCTCAACTCTTTGTCTTTATGCTCAACTCTTTATGTCCCACTTCTGCTGTTTGTGAGTGACTGGCTATTGTAGAAAAGGTGCAGGAATGGCAGACTTTAAAAATGCTAATGAAGCCCAGTAACATTTTTCTGCTAATTGGTTTAGAAAATAATGGATCTGTGGTGGTGTTCCTTACATGAATGTGTGAGCTCATGTTCATTTTTCATGTCTGCGGTGTTTTCTGTGTGATCACCCTTGTGTGGGAAGCACAGAGTTGAAAGGAAAATGTTCTCTGCTCTCTGGCTGTAGTGGGAGAGCAGAAATTACTCTCCATATTCTGTCCATGCAGCCATCTTAATAACCATTCAGCTTGTTTTTAGAAGAATTCTCCACTGTATTTTGTGTGTGTGTGTGTGTGTGTGTGTGTGTGTGTGTGTGTGTGTGTGTGTGTGTGTGTGTGTGTGTGTGTG